>OY365806.1:3276457-3709592 GCA_959347315.1 Bimastos eiseni
CCAACATCCGGGTGATTTAGAATCTGGGTCAATCGTTATGACATCACAGACCGGTTCCATCATCGTCCTGACGTTGCTAAGCAGGGCCCGAGACCTGACGGGAGCTGGACGTCCGTATGCCCATGGATCATAGGGCAACGGGGCGGTGACCTGCTGGCCGAGGATGTTGGTAGACGACAAAGGGGAGGACGATTTGGCCAGTTGAGTGGAGGACGCATCACAGCGGAGGTCGTCTTTTGACGTCAGAACGCGGAAGGAATTCGGTCTGGAGTGTCAAGTATAATGAACAATTTGTTTACTAGGGTTTAGTATTACCATGTAAATAAGACAGAAAGAAAAATAGAGCAGAATCTGATGCAACTAAGTGGCAGACAAAAGGTAAAACCAGAAACCATTGATCTGTAAATGTTTTATACAAAATACAAACGGAGTGTAAAGAAATATGAACATCTTGATTACTGAGCTCTAATATTATCGTGTTACTAAGGCAGAAACTAGAACTGAATCAGATGCGACCCAAGAAGTACACCAGAGCTTTGATGATAAACCGTTAAGTGGACGACGTTAGTATTTCTAAATGGTCGATTTCAATTAGGCCTAAAATAATTGGCCTAATTTCAGCCGACTGTACACATGGCAAGCAAATTGCTGGCAAATGCTGCGCAAATGAAAATTCATTATTAATCATGAAAATTCATCATTAATCATGGAAATTCATCATTAATCATGGAAATTCATGAAAATCAGTAACGAATAATGTATAATAAGCAGTTGAATTATTATTATTATTATTTTTATTATTATTACTATTAGTACCATTATTATTATTATTATTAGTTTGAAGTTAAACGAAAATTGAATTATTATTATTTTTATTATTATTATTATTATTATTATTATTATTATTATTATTATTATTATTATTATTACCAGCTTGAAGTTTGACTAAAATTAAATTATTATTATTATTATTTTTATTATTATTACTATTAGTACCATTATTATTATTATTAGTTTGAAGTTAAACGAAAATTGAATTATTATTATTATTATTATCATTATTATTTTTATTAAAGAAACTAAATGAATATGTGAAGATACTAAATGCATTGCCCTATAGGTATACAGATAAAACGAATATGGAGAGAAATTAGATGAAAATAGAAATAAATTGAAAGCATTTGGGTAAAAACTAAATGCAGATGAATAAAACTATGTAACAGTGGAGATAAAACTTCTCCCTGTGCAGGGCTGGTCCATCCCAATCTCTGGCGAAACCTACTTGTAGGCGGCCGGGACTTCTTTCCTGTGCGGTATCGAATATGCGAACGAGTCGTCTCCCATGGCAACGAAGTCACGTGACGACTTCTGTATCCGCTTAGACAAAGACTTTCCAACGTTCGGAAAAAGTTGAAACTCTCTTTTCCAGTCAAATTAACTTCATGTCGAAAGAATTATGGGAGAATTTGTTCGTCATATTTCCCTAAAGGTCTACTTGGCTGTGTTCGCTGCTTCGATCTCCGTAGTTTGTTTACGTCTATATGTGTACAGTGTGCTGCGCTGTTGGCCCAGGCAAACAAGCAAGTACTTGTTGCGTACTTAGCTCTATTTGGACTTCTGAAGTTTACTTGGTTACCATGCATCTACATTAAGTTGGTAGCAGCCTACCATCCGACGTTAAATCTACGAATCCCGATCTGTAGGCCTATATGAGCAGACTTAGTCATGGTGTACCGTACTTCATGATAAAAAATCTGGTTTCTCGTTTGCTGTCATGACATATAATGCCTTCTGATGAATACGTGGCGTTTTTGTTTGTTCAGTTAGAGACTTATGTTCATGTTGGTGTTTGTGAAGGTATTTGTCCGTTAATTCACCCCCAAAATAAAACTTTTAATTTTCTCTAAACTTCTCCAGTTTATGTTTGGTTTTTTGTTATGCAAATGATTTACAAGTCAATTTTCTACGTATTTTCAATAAGAGTAAATTCTTTCTGGTCGAAAGTTTGGCCGAAATAGAAATAAAACTGTTGCTTCTACGGCCGAACACGTACACGTGAAGACACCGGTAATACGCAAACTTTGGTGCATGTGAACTGTGAAAAACACCCAAAATTGGTAATAGGGGCCTATGCATCATTTAGGGTCGGTAAGGGCAAGCATCGTGAGGGTCGGTTAGGGTCAGGTTAAGCGTCGTGAGGGTTGTCTAGGTTCAAAATTAAGGTTAATTTCGTTTTTATAAATCCAAATACAACATTATCATTCTAATATCGTTGTCATGATTTATTTAATATATATAATTAAACAGGCTTTCTGGGTCACAAAGGCCAAGAAATACGTAGACCTGCGAAGGAATGCGAAATCACAGAATTACACACGAAGCACTCTCAATCAATATCCATAACAACCATGCCCTGACATCCTATATCTATAAACTATAATAAACCTAAAACCAACTCTAACCGACCCTCACGAAGCCTTCCCTGACCCTAACCGATCCTCGCGATGCTTACCTGTTGCCAAAAAAGAGAACAAATAAATTTAAAAAAAATTTCAGGCTATATTATTTTTAGGTGAATTAACAGACAAGTACCATTGTGAATAATCTTGATAGTAGCTGCTTCGTATTCGCAAAGGCATGTGTATTTGGGAATCCGAGTATAAGGGCAACATGGGGCGGATCCTCTTCTAGAGGCTACATTTAAGGTTGTGACCAACTTGGGACCAGGACGATATGATAATCATCATCATCATCACTATTATAATGGTCATCATCTGCACCAAAAATGGTGATGATCACCATCGTCGTTGATGTCATCGTCACTAGCATGGTAATCATCATCCTCATCACCGCCACCACCCACCACAACAACGACAACCACCATCATCGTCATCATCATCGTCATCATCATCGTCATCATCATCGTCATCATCATCGTCGTCATCATCGTCACCATCGTCGTCATCATCATCATCATCATCATCATCGTCGTCATCATCGTCATCATCATCATCATCGTCGTCATCATCGTCATCATCATCGTCATCATCATCATCCTCATCACCGCCACCACCCACCACAACAACGACAACCACCATCATCATCATCATCATCATCATCATCATCATCATCATCATCGTCATCATCATCGTCATCATCATCGTCATCATCATCATCATCTACATCATCATCGTCATCATCGTCATCATCGTCATCATCGTCATCATCATCGTCATCATCGTCATCATCGTCATCATCATCATCATCTACATCATCATCGTCATCATCGTCATCATCGTCATCATCGTCATCATCGTCATCATCATCGTCATCATCATCATCTAACTTGAGTAAGTTACGATTCATTTTATTGTTAAATCTGTACAATGTGCATTAACCCTTTACTTAATCGATATGTTTATGTACTCTTCTGTTCCAGGGCTCACTGTCACATTGTCAGACAATTCCCACAGCAACTGCTCGATTATGGTTTTATTGCGCCATTGTTGAGCCTCTGTTTTTACTTGGCGCTGTATAAATTTGCAGTTGCAATTACATTTCAATTACTTTGCACGATGAGCTCGCTCAAGGTCGCCAGATGAACAGTAAGTCTTGCGGTGTATGAATTCTGACCAATAATGAAAACTGGATCATGACTCGTAGGTCTACTTACTTTAAATTAATGTCCATTTATTGTCAATCTCATCAATTAATTTTGTAGTAGTTTAGCATTAGTATAAACTTGACGGCCTGTTTCAAGCAGGTTTCCCTTAGGATTTTCTGTTAATGCCTATATATTGCGGATGGACCACAAGTCCACACATTATGGTTTTATATTTTCACCACCCAATAGATGCGAATACGATTGCAGCTGAAAGCTTGCTGTGAGCGAATTGACTGCTCAGCGCTTAAAATCAAGGTCTCCAGGTGCTGTATTCCACCACTGATATAAAATTAATGGCCTACGTGCATTTAGCACAGGTTACCGTAAGTGCCTTCTAAGTGTGGCGTTGCAATCGCCCGAGGACAAGAAGACTCTTAAGAGGGCACATGCGCCCTCTTAAGGTAGCAACGGAAGTCTGCAGTGGTATTGCCACTCCTATTTGAACCTTTCCTCCAAAAATGGTGCCACATACATGCATATGTATTGACGTACATGTATGTACAATGTATGCGCGTATGTATGTGTACAGGTATTATAATGTATGTGGGTACGTATGTGTACAGGTATGTGCCTATTTGTTTATGTTTCTACTTGATCACTTACATGTGCATGTATGCAGCGCGTTTTAAGCTATTTCTGAAAGCGCTAGAAAAATATCTCGCAGTTACTGCAACAAGTATTCTAGGATATAAATAATGCAGCCCGTCTGATTGCCCGCCTTCCTCGCTTCTCACAGATGTCTCGACCTTCATCACAAAGCGCTTACACTGGCTTTCGCTTACACTGGCTTCCGCTCACGGCCCACATGCGGTTTCCCTTACCTTTGGTCAGGCTCCACGCTATCTTTGTGACCTTATCCGTCGTCCGCTTTCGGCTGCCTCGTCGTCCTCTTTGTTCTTTAGACATACTTGACCTCTTGGTACTTCGAACTCTTGCGGTTCTGTCCAATACAACGCTTATGCGTCGGTTGGCTCTTTGCTTGTGAATGACATTCCCTCTCCGAATCGATCTTTGATTTTAATATGGTGTGCTTCTGCTTCCGACCGTATTCCTAAGAGTTTTCTTACTCACGGGTTTTGTCACACTAGGAGCGTCTCTTATTAGGTTTTATAGGCCCTTTAGAAATTCGTGGATAAATACACAATAATGTCATAATATTTATCACATAACGTGATGAATTCTTTGTGGAACTTCCGAACTAAGTAAATTCTGAATGAAACTTACTTCCTGCCAACATCTTTATTATACTACTTTCATTATTAATACTGAAAGTGAAAACCTGTTCTCAAACCCTACTTACGCCTACTCATAGCCCTTCTATGCCATCTGCTTACCGATACGATTATTTCTTCGATAAATCTGCATTTACATAATCCTACTTATAGCCTCTCTTTGCTACCTGCCTACTGATTACTTCTTCATATAACCTGCTTCTGCTTACTCAAAACTTCTTTATGCTACTTGCTAACTTCATAACTTCTTCACGCAACATACATGTACTTACTTCATAACTTACTAATGCTACCTGATTACTGATAACTTCACCACGCAGCATACTTACTTGAAAATTTCCTAACGCTACTTACTGACTGATAACTTATGTATTGACCATCGATATCGAGAGTGAGAACTTGGAGCACGCCTTTATTTAGTAAACACATGCCACAAAACAACTCGTTCACATCAGTTGAAAATCAACCGTCAAAGGATTGGCCTAGGACGACGACGTTAATCAAATTAAAAGACTGCTCATGAAAAATCAGTACGACTGAGATCGATAAGTTGTTCGATCATCTGGTCGATCAACAGACCAATCATGAGCGAAGACAGATCGATCATCTACCGAGACACCGATTATCGCTGACGCACTTCAAGTACCCGAACGAACCAGGCGTCTTCGCACTGCAGTGAAATTCGATGCAGACATCGGCAATATCCGAGAATCCACGCTTCGATAGGATCAGATCAGCCCTGTCATCTACCCCCAACCCATCTCCCTGAAAGCGATCGTAGGACCTGTCCTCCACCGCACCCATCCTGTCCGAGTTCGAGGAAAGCATGGGACGTTGGTTGACGTCCTGTTGGCAGTTGGGGTAGAGACAGTTGTACTCGACCTCCTCGCTGTTTCTCTGAATTCGGTAGACCGTCTTTGGACCTCCTCCGATACCTTTGCATTGGTCAGCCAGGATGCAGAGTAAGAGTCCCTGGACGCCTCGTGGCACGCGGCCAGTTCCCTCCGAGATTGGGGAAGATCTGTCGGCGGATTGCAGGACGTTGCAGTAGTCGAGGCAGATGTCCAAAGGATGATACTGAGTGGCCCTATGTTCAAACGTATCAACAGATTAGCACGTTCAGATAAGATACATGACAAAAGAGACGAGATGAGTTAAGGCAGGAAATTCCAAACTGAATGCGATGATGGTCAAACCAAGACCATATCTTAAAGTCTATGGTGATAAGTTCTGATAGCCTAAGAGAAGTTTCTTGTCCAACATATGTCTTAAAGCAGATGATGCATGTATTGTAATTAACTTTCAATTAATTTGCAATTTTCTATTCTCTGCCCAGCTGTGTTAGTTTGTAGTAATTATATTTGCTTTTCGAGACAACAAGTTTGTGTGCGCACGCTAAATAATTGTGCGCGTTAGTTCCACGACCCGTGTGGGCGCGTATGTGCACACAGCTTAGGTGGAACACGGCTGTAGGATTGCTTATAGGGTGTGATGGAATATAATGTGATAAGACAGAATAAGATACGATAATGAAGAAATAATCAGTATGCAGGCGGCATAGAGATACCGAGAGCAGGTGTAAGCAGGGAAGAAGTTTTCACTTTTCAGTACTGGCAATGGAGGTAGCTTAAGAAGTTGACAGAAATTAGGGTTCATGAAGAATGTACGGAAGTCCCTCAAAGAAGTTATCACATCATATGACAAATGTATTGCACTGTATTTACGAATACATAAAGCCACTCTCACAGTTCAAACTGATCAGAGGTGCTCTCAGTGTCAAAATCTCACGAGAAAAGAAGTCTTAAGAGTACGGGCTGTCAGGATGGAATGTAAGGTTATGTGCTCGACCTTCTGCATGTATACATCTTGCCGCACTAAATCAGAAGCGCTTTCAACGGGCGTCTGTGCTTAGACAAGAGAGCAGGAAAGCCTTAAGGCGTCTCCGGAACGGGACAGGTGTGAGGGCTAGTAATTCCAGACGTAGGGACTGTGGAAGACAGTTCCACGCTTAGATAGTCAAAGCTCCTAGATTGTAGAGCATCAGAGCCAACGCGCGGAACAACCGCTGCGCCGCGAGTAGAAAATCTCTGATTCTCTAGGAGAATTTGCGGGCAAAGATGAGACCAGAGTGAAGAAAGACGACCTTAGGTAGGTCGGAGCAGTGACGGGATAGAATTGGAATGGATAGGATGCCTGGGATGAAAAGAAACGGAATAGGATAGGTGGGATGGAATATAATGGGATAGGACCCGATAGAGTATAATGGGATTGAATTAGATAGTTCTGCATATATAGAGTATGTTGCATTGGGTAGGATTGGAGACAATGGATTGAATCAGATCAGATAGGCAGGAATTCCATCCGTAGTAGGGATTATCTCTCTTTATCCTCAAAACCTATTTCTCATCGCGGGTCACTCGTATAGAGAGCGCTACTGAGTGAACAATGGCACGAGTGGCGCTATATAAACTACTTATTTTACAGCAATTCATTTAATGTTATTTTACGCGTTGTCTATGCTAAGAGACCGTGCTTTATAATTGTTGGATAATTTAGGAGATATCAAAAGAATTTCAATAACCTGTTGAAGTCTCCAAGTTCTCTTCTCGTATTTAACGCTAACGACACAACACGTTCGCTTGCTGAAACAAACACACGCGATATTGTGTTTGAATTGTATGTATGGAACATATAAAAATTTAATGAAACAATACGTTAAGAAGCGGCCAAGGCTTGACCGTGGAAAAGATACGCGACATTATGTCATTGCAGCCCAAATAAATGTTGTTACGCAGCGCTCGTGGATAACCTGGTGCCCAACTCCTAGCTTTCAGGTGGCGCTTTAGAAATGTGGAGTCAACGATTACCAATCGAAACCTGGGTTGAAGGCAATTGTAGGGATCACTTTCTTTGATCTGAAGTGCTCCGCGTTTCTGAAATAGTCCATCAGTAAGATCCAACTTGCCAACTCACGTCGCTGCCACGGTCTCTATCGGTTTCCTAGACGCTGTCTAACTGCAACTGCAAGGGCCCATTATACACAATACTGACAGTCTCTATGTAGCGACTTGTCACTAGTTTCGGGCGATAATAGAATCAAGAAATGTTTACATCTTGTTCACATACCAATTTTAGTTACCAAGTTAAATTGACGAATAGCCCCTAGCCCAACCAAGAAAATAATGTGTTTAAGCATAAAACGATTGCGTAGGGTTGCCAACCGTCATGGAACGGCCTGAACAATTCCGGAATCGATCCAGGCCGTCTTGTGTTCCGTTCAACGCTTATTTTGACCCGGAATCCAGGAACAGGTACGCAATCACAATAAGATTATGCGATGTAATGGGATTATCCATATCCACGCAACCCGAGTAATACTGTAATGCAACATCTTTGTTCTCAATGTTCGTAAGTATAACTTGATCGTCAGTGTTTCGACAAATCGATTTTCGATTAAGGACTCAAAAGTCTGAAAGTCTCGAACATCATTCCAAATTTGTAACTTCGTCAGCCTATCAGACTACATAAAACTTCTGGGGTGTGGGGGTTTGTCATCAATCATTGTGGGAACTGAGAAATCTCCCGCAATGGGTTTGCTCGGAGTTGACAACTCTACGATAGCGTAATATCTATAAAACTCAACCGACTTGGTATACAATTCCTGAATAATGACCGAAAAGCAATATCGGCTTGAAATAACCAACCGAAAACCGACGACCTGAGTTTCTTGTGCAAGAACCTACCTGACAACATGAGAGCGGCCATTAGCCAACATGAGCGAATGTGAACTACCATTTTAAAGCCTTCTTTAACTTCGGAAAAGTTCCGAACGTTCGGTCAAACTGTTGGCTGTATAAGATCTCGTCAAAATGCCTCGTTCATTGCGCTCCGGTTCCTTAAGTCGGCTTAGCGGAATATTGACGCATTTAAAGGCGGTGACTGGCTCAGTTATCGACCGATATGCGATCACCTATTAGCAGAGGTTATAAATAGTGACGATTTGTAGACACGCTGTGGCCATCCGTCGGTTGGTAAGACTTGCGAGGGCATTATGTGCGTGCGTAGGACGATTAATGTGACGTTAATGGTTCCGGAAATCGTTGTTTTTTCTCGCTGACCTTTGACCCATTACTTTCTATATTATCTTTTGCACTTGACGTCAGTGTTTCAATTCTGTTGGTCATTACTTATGTCTTGGCTTGTAATTGTAGCCTAATCATCGTCTCTATACTAATGATTAAGCGCCACTCATAGCTAAATGCAAGCACCAGCCATTTTCACGGTAGCTACGTCAAGTGTACACGGATTTTCTTCCTCACACGATGTTTTTTAACAGGCAATTCGGATAGTCACATAAAACCAATAATGGCTGATTCGACTTTAGGTATGATAAGAGGGACAATGGTCATCAGAGACAAAGATTACTGATGTTGTACAAATCACTGGTTATGCCAATGTTGGAATACTGCATCAAGGCATGGAGTCCATGATAGGTGTGGAAAAAGTGTAGAAAGTGAAAAAACTACGTTAATGATGTTGGGACACAATAATAATTTGAGATATAAAGAAAGGTTGAAGAGTTGTGGACTCACTGTGTTGAATAGAAGCTGAGGAAACTTAATTGAAACTTACTGTTATCACTGAAAAGAAAACACTACAGTGAGTGAGGTCCTTTGAATTAGCTTCAAGCAAATCAACTCAGGGATACAGGTAGGCCTATAAGTTATATGAGAAGCCGAGGGGAACAATACGGCAGCAAGTCTTCAATGCAAGAGTTGTCGACTTGTGAAATGGTTTGGTCGATAGTACTGTCTCAGTGGACACTGGCACAGCTTTGAAGAGGAAGCTTGGAAAGCGAGGTATTATGCATGTTCCAGGTCAATTTCCAATGATTTTCTCACAGACTAAACGTCTTCTGAACCACTCAAACCATTGTCATGTAATTCGGCATTGCAATCCGCCCTTTGCCTCTGACGGATAGGGTCCAAAAGTCTAGCAAATGAACGTTGATCTAAATTTGATAACTCTGGACAAGCCCTCTGATCCGACGCAGCTCTCACTCAGACGGTCGCTGTGTAGGCCTATGTATTATGAGCATTTATTTCACATACAATTGTTCAGCGTTAAGGAACTCAATATGACACTACAAAGCTGTTTTATTATTAACGTATCAACCGCCATTGTTGACTCCTCTCGGTTAGATTTAGATCTCCTCTGACCAATTTTGTCTAGAAGTCTAGATATTGAAATGTCGAATCGCAATCACAAATAATTAACAGTGCTGCAATTGTCTTTCAAGTATTCCAACATTTAGGTTAATAAAAAAATCAACAGCTACTTTTCTTTCTTCCTCCATGTAATGAAACGTCTGGGCGTATAATAGTATTGAGTCTATTGACATAGTTAGTAGCATAAATGTCGTAGAATATTTCCATACATTACGGAATGCATCTTCATTTAAGCATGGTTATTGTCACAAATCTGATACTGAATACTGTGGCAAAATGTTTGTATATAATATATATATATATATATATATATATATATATATATACTCTGCTGCAACCTGCAAAACGCTCGCAGAGTCCAATAAACAGGATACGTGTGGGCTTTCATATTCCGAGTGATTAGTTCAGCCTTAGTAATGGAACGCGATGAATAAACCGCTCACGCAATAAAAGAAATCGAGTTCTTTGTCCACTTCTCTACAATAATAGCCAACGGCGTCGTTTGCGCCTGCGCAGCGGCGGCGGAGTCAATTAGGCGCGAAAAGCGATCGTCTGCTGCGGCCGATCGGTCGGTCATTTTCCATCTTTCAACGCACACTTCCGGTGTCAATGGGAATTGCCTACTTAAATCAGTATTTATATGGCACTGACAAATTTTCACGAGATCCTGGTGCACCTTTAGTTACTTGGTCCAGAACACAAACGCCTACTGCATTCTTTGGCTGACGATAGCGCTATTTGAGCACAGATGCTCAATACTCTCTTATGTTAAACAGACTGGCTAGCCTCATCTCGTTTAGGTTTAAATTAATTTTGTGCTCGGAATCAATTGTGTTGCTCTCACCTAAAAAATTAAGAATAAGATCATTAGAGTTTCTGTTTGTGAAGAATTGTCAAACTGGTCCCAAGGCGATGTGAATTGTTGACATTTCTCCCATCTTTATTTAGGTCTGCAAACGTCCATCATATGGTCAATTATCGACCGATATCTGAAATAACTTATTTTTTCAAAAACATTAAGTAACTGAACAATATGTTATTTAGGTTCAAAAAGAACCACTTAAGCCACTATGGTGGTAGTGTAAGCTATAAACTAACTGAAACTCTTGACTATCGTACGCAGTTACCACGGGTGTCTTCCTGGAGCTCTACAAAGCGTTTGACGCAAGCAAACGCGATATCTTATTTGATCAGTTGGAGCACAATACAGTGTCAGGGGACTGACCTTGAACTGGCTTGAATCTTACCTTAGGCCTACTCGCATATTCCAACAGGTTTATAATACTAAAACGCTGTCTAACCTGACCTCTATGCTTTGTGGTGTCCCTCAGGGATAACTCCTAGGCCCACCTATTTTTCTTGTACGCATTAATAACAGTATCAACTGCATTAGCAAACTTGTTTTCTTTTTATTGCGTATGACGTAAGTGTCTTCGCCACTAGTGATAGTGACCAGGATTTATTGACTGACCAGTATCAACTCTTAATTATCTCAGCTGAGCAAAGTTCCGTATTTTCTCCCAGCAGCTTCGTTAGCTGTCCAGACTTTGCCCCCCATCAACAGCTGGCAACCTCACTGATCCTAAATTCTCTCCAGCTTCATTTCCAAATGCCAACGCTGAGTAGCATCATTAGAAATCTGAGAATTCGTTGAACTTGGGAAGAGTTATATCATAAGCTGTTAAAAGAGCATTTAAAGATCAACTATATTGCTGTTAGTCTCAGCTCAAGAAGGCAGCCATTATTTCACACAGGGCAGACTGCTTTGAAATTGAGTTTTCTTGTATATCCCGAAACAATTAATTTCACAACCCTAAGCCACTTAACCAACAACATGTTATTGACAACAGCGAAGGACACACTGACACTACGTGTATTCGGTGACAGAGGTTTCGCAATCTGGACTGTATCGGTGTTGTCCGAATGCTCACAGCTCGCGGTCTCTTCTCGGGATATACATGGCCCACAACTCGACACCGTGACACCCCCGGGCTTCTTTAAGTAGACATAACACCTGCATTGAACTAAATACGTAGGCCTAATTTCATCTGTCTGGTGTGCACGCATTGGACTACACGAGTCATTAAAATAAAGTACAATGCTACAGGTTTTATTTTGTGACTGCTAAGCGCTCTTATGTTAATCTATTTATTGCGAGATTGCGTATAATAGGCCTAATAGTCTTGCGTTATTCTGATTTAGTTCTTGCAAACATTTATTATCGAAGTTGACAATTTAAGGTCATTCTCGTAAATAATAAACGCTAACTGCAGTTTGCTTTATTATTCATTCCAATAAAATATTGTTATTAACTATAATATTTTATTGGGAAACAATTATGGTTGTAATACAGGCTACTCTGTATGGATACGTGGTGAGCTTACACATTAAGAGGGACCGTACTTGTAGTGATGGGTGATACGTTGACGTGAAGAGCAGCAAGAAGAGAGATCCATTCTCGTTACCCTAATCCTGTATTTTTAGGCCGCGGCGTTGGTACGTTATGGACGTCTTGCATTGTTGCCTTACAGCTACATTCGACTTCTGCTACAATTTTTGATCCTCCGTTACTACTCATAATGCTACTGTTCTACTATTTCTGTATATATGCTCATATTGCATTTTATTTTCATTTATTTTCATAAGACCTCCTTCTAACGACTAATAATTTTTCAAAAACAGTTGGAGATGACTTGATAACTTTTTCCAGCTTCTTCTCTCTCCGAGTCGATTACTATTGTTGCAGTACAGAATTAACATTAATTATAGCTAATTATATTAATTGATCATTGTTATTATTGTGTGTAATAAAATTGGAATTTGAATAATATAGAGCTTAGTAATACAGTGAATTGTAAAGTCAAAAATTTCATGTAAGGTAGAGGCAACCTGGGGCATGTTGGAAACATAGCAGTGCTTATTAGTGCGCACTGCTATGTTTGCCTCACTCTAAATAAGACGCTGCATATCTGTGCCAAATGTTGTCTCAGAATGTCACCAACAGCTAATTTTACTTTCTCTATTTGACGTAATTACTTTTTCAGTTCAGCCGATCTCGGTCCCACTTTATTTAGCGCAACTATCTGCCTTCGAGGAGCCGCACGTGCTACTTCAAAGATGGTTGCAAGTTTACCATCTCCACACACGACCCAGCGATCTCTTGACATTGATGACTAATCTCTTGCGCTGATTCGCAGAGTATGTATTATCTTCTTTTAGGTACGAATCAGTTGCCTTAGACGAAACATTCTGATCTTAAGAGGTTCATGTCGGACTGGATAACATCAACCCTGGTAGATTCGTCCACCGTATAAACTATTCTATTAATAGAAAGTGATCACCAGAAACGCTATATATAAGGGTCTAAATCTGTTCCATACGTACAGAGTGTGTGCATTGTTGAACGTAAGATATAAAATCGAAGTTCTGCAGGAGATCTAAATAGTATTAATACTGAGATACCTAGTCTGAACAAGTTATGAGCACTTAGACATCTTGAACATCTTTCACGAGCATATTCTTATTAACACTGATGAATCTTATGCATGTCGCTTGAACATATTAAGTTCAAACGAAATATTATTTGAACGTGGAAATTTTATATATATATATATATTATTTAAACATATTATTATACTGATTTATAAGTCTTAGTCATCTAGCTTTTACTAATACTACAGTTAACAAACGTTAGACAGGAATAATCTTGGTGGTAAGACATACCACGACAACATACACAGCAGCTGATTGTGCTCATAGTTTGGCGAAGGTGCGTAATAATATCTGCGCGACAATAGTTGTAAGTATGAAGCGCCATTCTACAGACTTTTGTGCCACAAACAAGAGTCGACCAACAGCTTCTTGTTTGTCTGATCGTCGTCTTCTTCGGTTTCGACGTGTTGCTGTCCTCTTCTTCTTCTTCTTATGGAGCAGAGGTGAGTGTTGATCTAATAAACGTCCACCGATATCGCCATCAGTCCGTCCCTACGTCCGTCCGTCCGTCTGTCTGTCTGTCTGTCTGTCGGTGACTAAGGTCGAACATTAGAAGTTTACTTTGATGCAACATTGTAGTAGGGACCGACTTTCGAATGGTTTAAAATTGGATATTCGGTGGAGGAGAATGTCCGAGGTCCCTACATGTGCATTGTAGGCCTAATAATAGCAAGCACAAGTTTCAATAGTGATTCAAAAGGTATAACAGTTTCACGTATGCGTCTGCAAAATAATGTGATGATACTTTTGCAGGGGTGCGAACTGTGGTCAGACATTTCCCAGGGGTGCGAGGCACAGAGAAGATTGGTGGGACCGGGAAACTCTGCCCTAAATGGCATGGCGCTTATTCAAATTGGCGGCGAGGACTGAAGAGGGATATCACCCGATCAAAACATTGGAATTTGAGCTAGGTTGGGGCCAATAGAAAAGACTATGTTATAGCGTCTACATTTACAATTCGTCCACTACTTGGTTATCTTGCATATACATATCCTGGCATAGCAAAATCACAATTGCGTCTACAAGCCCAGTTTTTGCACAGCAACCATGGGCAGTGGCGGCTCTACACCGTGAGGGACCCAGGAGGGACCAGTGCCCCACGAACTGAACTTATGGCTCCCATCAGTTGATCGCTCCAAATCTTATTCCACTCTCAGTTTTGTCAAATCAGATAATTAACCGGCCCTGGCCCCTCCGTCAGGTTCCCCGGTCAATCCGTGGCCCCCTCTGTTAAAAAAGAACCGCTAGCTACTGTCCACAGGAACCCCTTGAACATGTTTAATGTACATGTTTGGTTGTGGTTGACCATTCGTTTACCGAACATAACATCACGTAGACGCAGCTAACAGTGGTCATAAAACGCGTCGATTGTCGCAATAAAATGTTTAACCTAAGAGTGTCCAAAGGTCCTGCTGGGTTGTATGACGCGTTTCCAGATTTTTATGGTGGCAGCGGCAATGCATTTGTTATTTTATTTACAAAATAGGTCTATAAATGATACTTGTTTCTTGCATTGAACAGACTCGCCTATTGAAGGGTCAACCCTTGAATATCTTAGCTTTGCCATTCAATACAATATATCGAACTAAGGTATAGTATTTATATGTTTCATAATTATAAATAGAACAGTTGATATTCTACGTGACGAAGCGCACAGACGTGTCGCAGAGGTGTAACTTTCGTAACTTTGATTTATAGAGAGTGGCTCCACGAATCATGATAACCAACTTGTTGGACTCACCACGCCTTGTACCACGAGTTGTATGAGTTCGAGCCTCCTTTGAAATGGTGGCTGTGTAGAGATTTTGAGCATTAGTTCAAAAAAAGACTGAAAATGTATATTATGCATCCATACTAAATTATAATTAACCTTTGTTAAATATATTGCATAAAATTTTGGTGCATATTGTGTGTCCCATTGTGACATGTCTAAATTTGTTGAATGTTGCATATGTTATCAATGAAAGTGTGTTTTTTCGTAGAAAACGATGAAATATGTGCGATGTCAATAGCATAAATGTGCATGAAAGAAAGACATTATAAGTTGAAATTAAATAAATAAGCCACTTAACAAATTAGCCTGATCCCTGGATGCATTTTAGTATTAGGGAGACCTTGTGAGCGGAACTGGTGTTTCTTTGGGTCCACCCATTGTTACTGACTGTACAACTCATAACTGTTTAGCCCAACCGATTGATGTCTAGTCATTAGATAAAAGCTGTTAACAAATGCGTAATGATTGCTTGGAAAGTGTAGCATGAAAATCAATGGAAATTGGATCATCGTGGGCCTACACCACAAAAGTAGGCAGGCCGACGCCTGTGAACACCAGAAATTCAGGACTTGAATAGGCAGAGAGCGCTGACCTTATTTATAATTTGAATAGGCAGATAGCGCTGACCTTATTTATAATTTGAATAGGCAGATAGCGCTGACCTTATCTATAGCCCCAATTTTGCCGCTTAGGGGCCGTCCACATATTAGGTGCGCAACGAGAAGAGGGGGTTTCGAATTTCGGCGATTTTGCGTACGGGTGCGTATGGTGGGGAGGGGGTCCCGAAAATATGTAAGTACGCAAATATAATTGTCTAATTATGACGTCCACAAGATAGCATAGGAAAATCAGAACTGTTAACGTAATCACAGACTATATACCTGCTTAATCAATTTTATGTAGCATTAAAACTGTTTAAAAAGCAAGTGCTGTTAGTGTTTTATTTCTTCATAAGAGTTACAAAATTTAAGCTGTTAAATATGATGCTTACCAAAATAAATAGCCTATGGTGAAACCAATGTCTTATAAGATGTTTTAGCTATTTAACCTTTGCAATGAGGGCAGAGCTCATATGTACTACGTAAGCATATATGTTTGCAATATTATTACTATGGTTTGAGCAGAGATTATGTCCGTTTTCCAGGTGCTTCTACAAGTGTTCCAGTCAATTCAGTGATGAAGCCATCGAGGTGAGTATGGACCTGAGATTTACAGCCGATATAATATAGTATTTGTATAGGTTAATAAGCAGATATCAGAACTGCATCTCTTCATAAATCACTGCGCAGGTCATTCGCTCATGACTGAAAACATTTCCGTCCCATTGATCCTATCACGATTCCTCCTCTTCAGACTATTCCTTGATCACCGATCCAAATTATAAACACCATTCACCGCAATCGTATGTTTGTCTGTCTGCCTGACTCTTGGCTACTAGCTGACATGAATCGAATCTGACCATACTTGCCTATCGATTTTGTCATGACTGAGCATATGTGAATGAGCTGAATGGCGACATAGTTGTCGTGGGCGTTGTCTAGACATCTATAGATCTTAACGAAACGAGAATGTCTGCTCTATTGACGGTCTATTTTTTTATGTTTTCTGAAGTCGTTGTTAATTGTGGTTGTGTTAAAATGTTTAATTGTCAATAAGCGTGAGATATAGATTCTCCCCTGTAATCAATTATTATATTGCGAAATGTCAGTAGTTAAGGATAGTTAAGTTTCTTACAAAATGTGAAATGCTTAACTATCTAAATGATTGATCTTTATGCTGATTAAATACCATTCAAATTACAACTGGGTGTCCCGAAAAAGCGAAGCCTCAAATTGGATCTGCCTTGCTTAGTGAAGAAATCTGTAGCTTATAATGCCGAATTAATGAATAAAAACAATGTTTGATTGCTTGATATTTAAATCTTAGCTAGCTAAGTTCATGATGTTTTGCTCGATAGTCTAGCCGAGAGGTATGGGGTGTAAATCCCTTCAACGACACAAATTCGTGTAGAGGCCTATGTTCTACATGCAGGCCTCTACGTTCCTTAGGTAAGACCAGTACACTGACCACGCAATGTCCGTTGGAAGACGAGACGGCGAGGGAGTGGATTGGCCATTTCATCTTGTATGACGAGGCTAAGAAAATGAAGATGGCTGCCTCAGGGCCATAGGTGAACGGACTGCTCCGTCCTTATTCGCTTCTTCATAGTTCATGGTTATTATTGCACACGTCATTCAGGTGTCAATGTTCACAGAATAAATTCAGCATTGGCTACAGGTGTGGTTTATGTGCCAATAGACGCAATTCGTATGTGCTTGATTATTTATTTAGCGTCCTTTCATGGTCCTTCATAGGAGCTGAAGTAGGGGAGGACGGGGTTAAGTGCCCTTCATTGGATCTGAAGTCGGTAGGACGGCGTTAGAAGTAACACGGGTTGGTTGTAACCGCTGCTATAATTATCTACGGAATATAAAGGCAATGCATTGAATTCATCTAAGTAGATTAACAGACGCGTCGTATGATTTACGAATTTATTTAGTTGACAAATATCAAAGGTTGCCTTTGTGGCTTATCCTACTGACGATAGTTTGATTTTCGGAAAATGTAAGCTTCGTGTTTACCTTTTTCGTCATACAATAGCATTGCTAAAGTGTACGATATTGGCAGTCGCAGTACCTCACATGAAAGCACTTCTATAAAGTTTCATTGCGAGCAATGGAAATGGCTCTGCATGGTATAGTTATGGTGAGGGGCCTCCTGGGTTTCCAGTTTGTGCAATGCATGAAGCCGGGGCTGGCTGCATATTTGAGCAAGGAGGCACATTGGCAGTGTCTACACTGCTATTACTAAGCCTCTTTCTGAAGTGTTCACTAGGAGTGAAAATTAGCAATTAACAAAAAGTTTATTAGCTATAGTTTAGAATACGAAGATTGGTTCATCTGGTTTGTTGTGAGCCATTTATATAGTGCCATAAGAATAGGATGGAAGCAGGAGCGTCAATCCCCTCTGAGTGATAGAGGCAAACCTTCCAGTCCCCAGTGTCAGAAAGGCAAGATATTTCCTCGGTAACACTAAGAATTATCCCCCTACCTGAAATTGGAGGCATTTGCCTCCGGACCCCCCTATGTGAACGCCCCTGGATGGTCGGGGCCACATGAATAATGGATACAACATAATATAATTATATTCCTCATTCATTAGTCAAATGTGGACTGCACTGTTGAAAGTGAGAGCTATACCTATCCCATTTCCACCCCAACACCATTCCTCCATGGCAATCACCAACAACGATTTCCACCACGCTGCCTCCTCGGCTTGACCCCCCCCCCCAAGAACCGATTGGCCTGGCTCATGTGGCCTTCAATTGATGTAGCTCCAGCAAAAAGCTGATCCTTCGACTTATGTGATCGACATTTGAACGCTGTAGTCGACCTCAGACAGAGGCCCACACCATGTCAACCGGACCCACCATTTCCATCGGAATTAGCTTACACCCATAATGGACCCACATCCGTAAGAATACCTGCTTGCTAAGCCTGATATATTCAGCGGATACAGCCATCATAGGGCACAGGTGATATTTGTCAATCCACCCGACTGCAGATGAATGGACTGACCACACGAAACGATAAACCTCCACTTGGTGAGAACACCCTTAACTGAACGGGTTGTCACTGGGTGCCTAATGCCGCCGAAGACATTCTAGCTTTCTCTCAACCAAATGGATTAGTACGCCACAAAAGAGTCCCGTCTGCATCGGTTGCCCCAGTAAAACACGCATTGATGTTGACAGATTACTTGAATCGCTGCTGGTCTTTCGTGTCTCGTAGGCGAGTTCATTAAACCAGTCGCTAAACGTCGCTTGCCTTTGCCGTAAACGTCTCGTATACGACTCCGAACGGCTTGGCTTGCCCTATCATCTGGTCGGGTAATTGATCGGAGGCAATAAATTTTCCTTGTTTACTGCTTTGTTTATATCGGTTCGGAGGCAGACTGCATGAGGGGGGGGGGGGTTTAACAGACGAGGATACCTGATAAAAAATATGCGGAGTCGTGACCCTAGCTCCTGCTGACAACGTGGGCCAATGCTGGTCCCATGTTCGAATATGAAACCCTCATAGAGATCATATGTGGGTCCCTTCAAATGTCAACGGGTATGCTGTCATGTGAGGGTAGATACCGTCGTACCGCACATAATTATGTGCGGCCAGGGGTCAAAACCTGCCGTTTGTCGGCTCCTAGTTATTGAGATAAAGGCTGAAATAGGTAGGAGGGGTCAAAAACACAGAAACTCGTTTTATGGTACATTTTTACAAAAAACATGTCTTCTTTCAACATCTGAATTCAAAAATGTTGATTTCAAATATTTAGTTGGAAAAAATTATTGTTAGTGCATGCAGTGTCAAGATTTGCACTGCTAACTATGCATGTTTTCAGATGTGAACGACCTAGGTTTCTTCTGCACACCTGTCATAATTTGCAAAGTAGTGACCAGATTTTGATGTCGTGTGCTGTACTTCATACAGAATATAGCCTTTTTATTGCCAGCAAAATTGTGGAGTATTCAAGTAATGGTTGCTAGGAACTTTGATGACATGAATATTCTGAAACTTTGACTTCGATTTTCTCATTTGTCATAATTTTACCAATGAAACAGTCAAACGAGTATAACTTTACCTAGAAAAAAGCGATTTTGATTCTGTAAAAAGTATTTAAAAGCACACGCATTGTAGAATATTATTTAATAAAAAAGTGAAAAACGACAAATGATGGGTTTTGACCCCTGGCCTCACATATGCACCCTATCTGGGCTTCATGTGGGCTGCAGATAGGCTGAAAGCGCTTCCTAGATTATTATATGGCGAGTGTAATTGGAGGAGTGAAATGGGGAAGTTCAATCCCCGGTCCGCTCTGAAAATATATCTCCCCAAATAGTTCGCGCTGAATGCAATCATCTCGTATTCTCGTAGTAGACACCTTTCAGACTCGTTTTAGTATTTACTTATGGGTATCATCTTGCAATAGGCTATATTGCCAACTATTGGTAACTCCAGTAGCAAATACGCTAAGCTATATATGGCTCAGCCATGCGTGGCAGAAATCATAACTTTTGCAAACTTTCTGGTTATAATCAGTAGACTCAACTGTTACTCGTTAAATGACTCTTAGGACAAAACAAAACATGCATGCGTGAAACATGATGATGCATTCCATCGATTTACTATTTCAACCAAAGATAGGTCTGCATTTAATCTGATTGAATTTAACCACTGGATTGAACTTGAATTAGAATTTATATGAATTTAATTTAGCGTCCCTTCAAGACGACTACTCAGAGGCGCTCCCAATCCAGGCCCGGGCAAAAAGAAGAGTCCTGAGGCGTCGATGAAATGTATCATAGGTTATCCTAGGAAGGGAGTGGATGACCGGTGACAGACCATTTCACGCTGTAGGGATAGCAATGGCGAACGCACTGGACTGCGTCATGGTTGTGTGAGCAAAAGGTACAAAAGAGATTATGTTGAGAGGCTGAACGTAAAGATCGGCGACCCGGACATGCTGCGACAGGAACAATAAGGAATGAAATTCCTTATGACTACTCTCTGACACACTTTGTAGGCGTAAGTATTGTTAGTTTTAAGGCCGTCCAAGAACGACGCTAAAAATATCTTACACTAGAACCGAAGTTGGTATTTTTATTCTCCAGCCAAACACTGAGCAAGACAGAAGACGTAAATCGTCTGCTGGCATCGATGACGTCATTCTGTCATCATCCAGAAGACCAGGTCGTGCTGTCGTGTCGTCTTTGGATTGGTCGACTGTCCAGGGCCGAATCGGACGTCAAGGACACCAGCGTTGACGACGCCATTCGCTGTTGTCTGCCCTACTCTGGCGACCTACTTGTCAACTGTCTCTCAGTCGGGTGTGACCAGTTCAAGACTACCAACCCCGACCCTCTGAAATCCGACGAAATGCCCAGACTTCTCAAGGAAGGAAACTATCTCGGTGACGTGCAAAGTAGGTTGCGCCGAGAGAGCCACAAAAACGCTTTGAGTGGCAAAGGGAATCCAACTGGACGCAGAGACGTTCAGCAAGCGGTGGGGTTTCCAGCACATGTGAAGCGATGGAACAGTCGGCTTTGTATGGAAACTCACTGCAAACAGAGCGCACTCAACACTTTTTCGTACGTTTCATGTGGCATGCAGTTCTGTAATGGAGCTTAGATAGAATTGCGTGTTGAACTTGAATACCCTGCAGCATACCTAACAGGTTTTCCAGCACAGTATTTTAAATTTGAAATCTGTAGTTTTTGAGCTATTGAAGTTTTAAGATTGCGGTTTACAAATGTTGAGTCTATGATAACGATTTAATGTTCAATTGCTGTGATTTATTTTAGGCCAAATTAAAGACAATAGGCCTACTGATTGTGTGTCATCTAATGCTTTTATAAGTCCTAGGTAGGCCTAAATGCCGTTTTAATGGCTCTAGAACAGACGATTACGCTGCATAAGATAAATTGGTTCATAAGAAAACGAAGTAGTCCATGCTTTCACGGTTTGGAACTTCTATTATGTACGAAAAACAAATTTAGATTAGTCTGGAGATTGGGGTCGATATAGCGGTGGTCTCTCTTGCACGGCTTAAACTTCTGCGAGAGCCAACATTCCGTAGTCAGTTCTAGAGCCCACTCACTGAACACTGGACTAACAACCAGTTTTGGGTAAGAGAAAAAGCTCAAGACCAAGAGGTCCGAGACCAAGACCAGGTGGTCCGAGACCAAGACCGATACTCTTTTTTATAAACAATTCCATTCATTAAGACGCTAAAGCGAAATAACACGCTCAAAACATTAATTTCATTGCAGAAGAATACTATTCTTAATAATGGTCCAGTAAACAGTTTTAGCTGACACTCTGAGCTTTTGCGGGTTCAGCCCTTGGCTTCGACCTAAGAATAACTATCACACTATAAATAACTTATAGTATACGATAGGTAAATACTTTAAGACATCTGTATAAGCAGATTAACGTTCCGTTTGAATCGTGTACTTGTACCACGGACCTCGCAATTGTAGACTAACGGTTTCTACACGTGGCTGACCAAATAATTCCAAAACCTTGAAATTTGTTAAAACTAATTCGAAATTAATGGCATTGCAAATGCATTTTTTCTGCCCATAGTAGCATGTATATAAAGATGGTGTCAGCACGCCAGAATTCGATAGCAATCGCGTAGGGGCTAAACATCCGATGTCTCTAATAATCGAAAATAAAAAAAATCGAAAAAATTGTTCTGACACGGCAAATGACCAAGAACGCTAATTTAAGACGGAGACCAATCCCTAGACCGTTCCTTTAACACCAAGACCGACGAATTCGATACCGAGACCAAGACCGATGGTCCGTTAGGCATTCGAGAACAAGACCACAGTTTTCCTGTCTCGAGACCAAGACCGCAGTCTCGAGATCACATCCCTGCTAACAATTAAATAACGCCAATCTCTCAATGCAAGATCTAGAGAACCTTAATCATGCTGAAGAAAGTATGGAAACCGTGGACTATTAAAGGAAAGGCGCGGTTTGCTTTAGTAGTCATTAAATGCAAACTTTGTGATGGACGATCTCACTAAAGTCCGAACCACATATAGCCTTGGTCTAAGTAATATCTCCCTCTGCTCTGTACTACTCAGAGGCACTCACATCAAGATATACCCATATGCCTCGATTCTACTCTTGCGTCACCATACGACCAATGTTCCCTCTAAGCTATGCGCATGGGCAGTGGAACCAGCGCATACAAGAGTTTTGTGTGCACATACAAGCACTTGTGCAACGAGTCACGATTTCTGTTTATGAAGCTACGTAAATCGGGTTTCCTACTCGGCTGCAACCTACCTTATTCCAGAAACATTGGTAACTTGGCTTGTACGTCCATTTTTTTAAATTTAAAGACCAGGGACTTTTCTTACTTTGCATTCAGCTCAGACCTGCCCACAAGTGTTTATAAAGTGTTGCGCACATTATTTCCAGCTTGAGTCCCAAATTGTGACCTGGAACCAGAACAAAAAGAGAAGCGTGGCCATTGCAGACTTGATTTGATGTCGCACCAATTCTCAAGCCGGTAGAGGTGTAACAAGCGGGTGGGGCACCGGTCCTCCCAGTTACAAAACTGGGGAGGCCAAGCCCCCAGTTTTAGTGCTCAGTGCCCCAAATCGGTTCTTTTTTGTTTATCCAATGGCTTTTTAAGATTACCTTGGTTAAAATAATTAGTGCCTTCACATTTTTGAAATTTCTGGGGGTGCAAAATTCAAAAGTGGAGGGCTACAAAAAATTTTTGGCCCTTCACGCAGTATTTCTAAATTACGCCCCCAAACTTTTCAAATCCTTGTTACACCTCTGCAAGCTGGTCTCCCTGATGTTGCATTTATGGGCAACAAGAAATTTTTCCAAGGTTTACACCTCATTATACTACAGGAAACAGGAAATAAATTTTAATGCTATAAGTTGCAACAGTCTTACCTATCACAGCTGAAGTAGATGTGGGCGAAATCAAGCGCATCTACTCCAAATGCTTCATCCAAGAAATGGGGATGGGAGAGATTTAATACATTGTGATTTCATCCCATAGGAAAATAAAAAATATGAAGGATAAAAATGGGTGGGTAAGGGAAATGGGGAAACTGTTAAAATATTTCCCTGGTGGAATAATGTCCCAAAGTGAAGGACCACCACAGCAAAGGTCTTGTGTTGCACATTGGAAGCAGAGGCATCACCTGGTCAATAAGGCAAAAATATTTAACCCCCTAAGACTCGAAGAATATCCCTCCTACCAAGAATTGGAGGCATTTGCCTCCTAACTCCCCTGTCCGGACGCCTCTGATTGGAAGTTCTTGCTCAAGGATCATCTTCAAATCACATCATCACTCTTAAGCCTTCAGTTGTTCGTCCATTGCTGCAAACAACACCTTCATCTCTCTACAAACCCAAAATCACTCTGAATACATTGTATTTTCCAAAATTTTTATTTCTCTGATTGCATGATCTTTCTCGACCAGAAAACTAGTCCAATAATGTCCTGAGACGTGTGGCAGTCGGCGTCCAGAGCGCATCCAAAATACAGTTTAGTTGCAACAATTTTAGAAAATCAGTTCAGTCCGTTCATCACCGAAACCTCAGTCGGCTTAACCCCACGTATCCTGGTACCACTCGTCTTCTGTATCGCCAAGCGGTTGTTGAACGATGGGCTGAGTCTCCCATTCGTCCACAGCCATCGAGGGCCGTTTTGCTTCGGACATGCCAAAACCGGCATCGGTGGCCTTGCGTTTCATACCGCGGGGCTGACCCCTGCTCGTAACGGGGATAAGACGGCCCCCACGTTGGCCACGCAGGCCAAGGCGTGCAAACTGACCCACCCCCCTGGCTGGGTGTCCGGCACCTCGAGGCATGATCCCCCGGACAGCCGGTCGGAGCATCGGTACTCGGACAGCTCTTAGGCCGCGCATGGGAAGAGCAGCACGGGCTCTCATCTGAAAGACAAGAACAATTCCATGACATTAAAACCTTCACGAAGTTTATTATAGTTTAGAAAAATTGTATCAGAGTAATGATTTCAAAATTACTGACTTGAAACAGAATTAGTAGTTTTTATACCTGCGTCAGACAACAAGAAAACAATTAACCACGCCTTTTCTTTCTACTTAACTGGCAAAGATCAAGATAGTGTTGAGACGAGAGGTGCAGGAAATACATGAGGAGCAATAAATATATAACCAGAATGAACAAGGCCTTTAGCCTTAACCAATAAATCACAGCTTTAGCCGGCATTTCTTAATTCTGGCAGTTGTAAAGTAAACCAGCACTTGTATGTCAGGTACAACTTGATTGTAAAAAAATAAACACTTTCTTAAAATTATATTCATTTCACTCCAAAATATCAAGTCTGAGCTTGTCAGGTGATTCCATGACTCATACTAGCTACAGCATTTTCAATTAGGAAAACACACCAATTGATGAAACCAAAATCATGTGGCAAAACGCATGAATGTAGGCAATGGCGTCTTTTCTTTATGGTGTCGTATCTGAGGTCTGGATGAATTTCGCCAATATCCTTTGAGCAAAAATGTCAACTGTTTCTGCTCCATCCAGCTCAGCTATATTGGGAAGATCAGGCAGCAAGGCAGATAACTGGTCACTATCTCTCATATGCCGAGTATAAGATGAAGTTGCAAACAATGCATGCTCATGACTGCCTGCTGATCAAGCATGGGGGGTTGATAATCGTCTTCTCATCCGCATTACACCAGCAACCCTAAATTTCCTCCTATCAACACTTACAACAAGCACGTACTAAATTTGACTGGGACCAATGCAGATTGTCGTTCAAGTTTTAAATTCCATGTCATGCTCAAGAGAATGATTAAATAAAACTAAATACTCACAGGTGGTCGTACTGGAGCATAAACGACAGGTGCTGCAGCAGGGTAACCATAGCTACCATAGTAGTCAGCATCTTCATATCCATAATAATCATAATCATAGCCCGCATAACCGTACGGATCATAAGCCGCAGCTGAAAACGCAAAACAATTACTATAATTCAACCCAATTCAAGCTGCAAGCACTATCAAACTTAGAACATAGATATGCCTGATGACAATTCTTCACTTCTGTAAACTTTAACCTGCTACCTGTACAATTCATGTGAGCTGCAAAACAATGACAACTTTTCATCTCACTCAATAGATTTTAACTTCAATGATCAATTCAATTACTCGGCGACTTCAAATCTCTTGCTCGCAACCAGAGAATCAACGACATGGTAGTCAATTGGTTTCCTCAATGCTCAGCTTGTGATGTTGAAAGCATTGGCAGAAAGCTTCCTTGTAATGGTTACTATGTAGGGACTGTGAAAAGCCCTTCCTTCACTCAGTTATTGCTCAACACCATTTATTGAAGTTCGGTCAATTGAAAGTGGCGTCTAGCATTATGCATAATAGCAAATTTTGAAAATAACTATAACAGTCTAACTCCTTGGTGAGTGGCTGCAACACTACAGGGCAAATGCTCTGGTAATAAGGCCTTTGCCCTGGTCATTGCCATGCCACAAGAATTATTGCCCTTCCGAGAATTTATTCGTTCCAGCACAGGTAACTTGTATAAACACCTTGGTTAAAAAATGTCTGTTTCAAGGAATTAATAATAAAGATATATTTCCGATAAATAAAAGGTCACTTACCTGCCATACTGTACGCCGCCACCGGAACAGGGTGCCTCAATCCACGGCCTCTTCCGCGAAGAACAGGGGCCAACACCGGTGGGGCCCAAGGTCTAAATAGAAACACAAGGAGATCCACGACATGAATGCTCAACTATCTCACATACCTGCATGATGCCTGAATGGTTCGAATTTGGATGAAAAACTGTACATTTCTGGGAGGGCAAAAATTTTAGAATTTGCATTCCAAAAATAAATAAAATCCCACTTTAGAGAAGAAATTTATAACTAACCCTGCGCCAAATTGTTGCTGATATGGTGCTTTCGGTTGCTTGTTAGCCGTTGGAGGCTTAGCCAGCGTTATGAGCATCTCCGAACTGTTCAGCAACTGAAAATGGTTATTGCGAATACTGAATTTCAGAACTTACGAAATGAATCAGATTAGAAATATCTTTCAATTTACCACTTCAATTTTTCCCACTCTGAAATGAAACGGACTTTGAATTTGGATAACAAAACGAGACAAAACTTCACAAATAGATCGAAATCTCAGGTGTGGCTGAACAAAAATTGAAAACAAACAGATTACAATAGATGATACATACTTTGTACAGATTTCGTTAACATTTCTGTACTCGATAATTACAAAGCACTGGAACTCAGTAAACTAACTAGCTTGTACATTTTCAAAATCCTTAGTTATTAGCTTCAGTAATAAAACAACCTGCCAGTACAACTGTTTATGCCCATTATCGCCAACAAAGGTTTACATTTAAACATTCTAATTATGCAGTAAACACGTTTATTATCTTATTCAACACTCGATTTATCCAAATGCTAGCAAAATCTGTGATACCAAGCAAAATGAATGAACCTACCCATGAAACAAATCCCCACTTCAGCAGAGTCAAACATAAACTCAGTTCGTTACATACAGATTAAATTAAATTAAATTTCAATGAAACCTCAAGTATTTCAGTCAAGTTACTGTATTCTGTTTTTATTTTGAACACAATTCTAATCTCAAAGAATTATTCTGATATATTACAGAGTAAAATACACTTCTACCGACCTTTTTGTTTAGCTCTGCCATGGCTTTCAGTGCGTTCTCTCGATCCTCAAAGTGGACAAAACAATAGTCTTTGAACTTCTTGACCCTTTCGAGTGGCCCATACTGTTCAAACTTCTCCTTTACCTGCTCCTCTGTTACGTCTGACTTGAGATTTCTCACGTACAGAATTTTAACCTAACATAGAAAATATTGCCCATGATGCAAAGACAAATCAACAATGTCTATTATCCAAAACAAAGCAAATGTTGCCCAAAATGCAACGTTTTCACGAAGTACTGAAAATACTAAAACACAAAATAAACATTGTCTATTATACAAAACAAAGAAAACTAATTACAACAGTTGAGGCAATCTCAGTAACAGGAAAACCATCCGCACAACAATTGAAACAGTTACTAAAATTGCATATCCAACTCTTCATGATGGTTAAGAAAAGTCAATGAGCATTAGCATATGTTAACAGGTACATGTACAACATATGTTGTTATTACAACAAGTGCTGCTGTTAAAAATGTGATCTAACTCTTAGAAATGACTTTGTGACCAACAACTGCTAGTGTAGGCTTAAAAACATAACTCTCAGAAATCAACACTAAGAAATTACACTTATTAAATCAGAAATGACTCTTATTTATTACCTTAGAAATGACTTTTGGTACCTTACAAATGACTCTTATAAACTTTGAAATGACTCGTGTTAACTTAGAAATTAATCCAATTAACAAGTGTTAGCATATGATGAAGTAGAAAGGTACAAACGTGACTTGTTCGCTAAGAACCGTTAGTACAGGACAATATCTGGAGTCACTCTTACCTTAGACATGATTTCCTCATCTGGTTCGTCTTGTGGCTCAGCCCAATTGACAACAATCTCAATGCCAAAGATACGAACGGAGCCAAGTCTTCGCCTGGCATTGGCAGCCGACTTGTGACTGTCAAACTCGAGAAAAGCAAATCCGCGATTGCGTTTAGATGGATCGTCTGGATTTGTATAGACGATGATATCGGTTAGACCCTCTGAAAATGGCAGAAAATACAGCATGGCCTCATGAACTTCAAGTAATCAGGGACTTGACATGCGATAGAGTGTGCAACTCAGGTCACATGTAAAAGAACTATCTTTTTAAACAACCAATTGCCTGAAATAAACTATTTGAACTCATGAACATTTCACTTTCCTTTGTCTCTCGCTGCGCTATGAAGTTACATAAATCATGTTATTCTATTATAGCTGCTAACATAACATGCTGTATTGGTTAGCTCACTATACAATAACTGCAGCATAATACTGTAGATAATGTCAAGCACCATGCAGCAGTTATTGCATGGAAGGCTAACCAACACAGCATTTAATGTCATGTAATGTAACCGAGCATTAATTAATATAGCGCTCCTTCCAGATACCTACTCAGAGGCGATCAATGTGCTGGTCTATATGATGCTATATGTCATCATGATCAAATAAAATACACCAGTTAGTTTCTGTACACTAAACATAACTAAAATAGCTCATATAAAATATGCACAATTTTAAACTAACAGGAAATGTTCTTCAATCAAATAGCTCACCAACATTCTTTGAGAATTCTGCATGCAGTTCATCTTTCGTTTTGTTCTTTGGTATGTTGCCTACAAACAATCGAACGTTGGCGACAGAAATGTTTACTTTCAGCCTTTTGCCCGGTTTTATTTCGAAGCCGTCCAACTGTTAAACACACACACGTAACTACATTATTTCATCAGGCCCTGAAACCACAGCACATATTCTTACAAAGAAATATCAAATGATAAGTTTCAATTAAGTCAACAGACAATGACTTGCAACAAAGTCAACATGAGAATAAATGACAAAATATAAAACTCAATTCATGTAACTTTTGTGCAACCTGCTGTACAAGTTTAATCGTATTTTTAAGTGGCAAAATCCTCTAAGCCAGAAGTTGCTAAACAATCGAAATTCATAAACTCTTTGAGCTGAACACCAGTGTACACAAAAACAGTTCTTGTTATGTTAGTTCTCTTTGTGATAAGAATAGTTACTATTCTTAGTTACTATTCCCCATGAATAGTTACTATTCTTATCATGCAGAGCACATAACAATAACATAATATTACTGATAGAAAAATCGCGTCAATAGTGCATTTGTGATGTTCCACAATGGACAGATTTATGGTCTTGGCTAACTAAATCGCAGAGACAAACTGCGGCCTCAAATCGGCCCCGTCCAAACTCAACAACAGTAACCTCTTGAACATTCGTCAACAAAACCATCGCAGGAGATTCAGGGAGAACTTTTTATTCGTTATCCACCAATAAATTTTATCTTACCACATGGATACCACATGTATATCAGAAGTTGTCACTGTAGTGACGACTTCTAAGCGCCCATCCATATATTACCTACGTAAAAAAATCGGATTTTCGTACCCCTTCCCCGTTGCACCACGTACATTTCGTGGACCCCTCCCCATGCGTACGTACATCTGAGCTCTATCCCCCCACCATTGCAAAGGTCAAATAGCTAAAAACATTGATTTTACCATAGGCTAATTAGTTTTTGTTAAGTATCATATTTAACAGCTGAAATTTGTTAACTCATATGACTAAAATAAAACACTAATAACACTTGCATTTTGAAAAGCTTTAATGTTACATAAAATTGATTAAGCAGGAAAAGTCAGTGATTGGGTTTATAGTTCTGACTTTAATATTTTGTATTGTGGATGTCATAATTAGACAGTTATATTTGCGTACCTACATATTTTTGGGACCCCCTTCCACCCATTGCCGAAATTCGAAACCCTCCCTCCCCCTTGCTGTGTACGTAATATGTAGACGGCCCCTAATCTTAAAAATGCATATCAGAAGCAATTGTAGCACAGTATGAAATTTGACAAACATATCAAAATTTTGTGTTAAACACAATTCAGCGTTAACAATGATTGATATTCTACCAGCCAAACGCCAATAGTTGTCTGACGACGAGTCTGGTCCATTACCTCTTTGACAGCCTTCTGAGCAGCTCCTCTTGTCGTAAATGTGACAAAGCAGAACGATTTATTGTTTCCTGTGACTGGATCCATCATCAGTCGTAGATCCCATATCGTACCACACTTCTCAAACATTGGAATTAAAGTGTCTTCAAAAATCGTGGGTGGAATTTTGCCACAGAAAATCTACAGAAAATGGCAACAAAATAAACAATAATTTAAGGTAACAAGCAGAGTATATCAATGTGAAAAATCAATCTTAGTGTTTATAAATAGCTTAACAGAAGTTGTTATTACAGGTGCAAAATATAATACAGCTACATAATCACAGGTCATTAAGATGATTAACCAATAACAGAAAATTGTGACAAGGATGTCACAATAATCAAGGAAAACAATTACAAAATATAGTCAGATTTAAATACTTAGATGATATATCATCTCTTCAGTTTATTACATGGAATACTGTTCATCTGTGAATTCTAAACACCCTGTAATCATTCGTCTGAAACAAGAAATCAACATTCAATCCAATGTGCACCGGGCACATTTTAATCAAGTGATCAAAAAAAAATGAGATTATTACTTCGAAGCCAGATCCAGGCTGTGGGCCGTCCCAGTTTGGAGGTGGTCCGCCGTACTTTCTTTGACCCATGGTCACTTCGTGTGAGTACCCGGTTCTATCAAGAAGTTCCTGCAAATGAAAATCATGCACATTAGCCATCAGCTACAACACAGACAAATTAGGAATGAATAATTTCAAAGAATTAAAATGTGACAACCCTTAGAAGCCCAAAAAATATTCAGCACATAGAGGTCAGAGCTCCATGTATCCATATCTATATAGGACCCTTATCCAAATAATGTCACCTTGTTAAAATTATATAATTCATTAAAATATTTAATTTGTTACAAGTTATTATTAACAAGTGTTACACACAAGACAAAAGTACATCAGCTCTAACAGTGGCATATGAGAACAAGTAATGCAACCACATTTGTCACAGGGCTACATTTCTTAAACACTGTAATAGAAACAACATCTGAACAACCTTAGCAAGAGTCTGGCAGCCAATAAAAACAATTAACACAATGACTTGCATAAAATATATGAAAATGCATTTGTGCACCAATGCCATGTATTGCAACATATGTATATGAAATTTATAGTATATTAGAATTTTCAGCAAGCAAAGCAAGAACATCCATCCAAATAACATTCAGTTCAATTCAATAACATAAAGAATCTCAAGAGAATATTATTAATTATTAGCAGATCATAATCAAGTTCAATGTTTGCATTTCTTCAGACAAAACTATTTCGTTCAGCAACTTCAGAACAGGTCTGTATGTATATCATCCACAGAAATGCAGAGATTGGCTGAGATTTAATGATAAAGCTGGACTAGTAAATGATATTATGTAATATCAATTTCCAAATTTTTTAAAGACTGAGCACTCTGAGACCCGGTCTGGTCTAACCGTGTGTAAGCTGTGGTAGCCTGAAGAGTTTAAATAAAATGAACATTGAATATTAATGATTGATTGAGCTTTTTCATGAGCACTGGTGAGCAACGTATAAATTTTCAAAATTGATGATATTATACCCATTGTAAGCTATTGTGCATCTGCTGGTAGTCTAAAAAAGAATATTCTTATTTGCTCACTTACTTAAATGCCCAATAACATTTTATATAAACCTAAACCTTATCAAGGAATCTAAAGTTAAATTTTTAGAAAGTCATTCAAATGCAGAAAATCAGAATATCAAAAACTTATCCAAACACCACATCAAGGTAAATGGAAAGTATCTAAACAACCCATTCATCCATGCACAGCATCTGGAATCAAAACTGGTACAAAGCTTCATACCACCTCAATATACCACTCAAGTGGCATGGAGCATCATAATAGGTCTGATTACATCTTAAAGCTCGACATGGCAGTTTTATCAGAAAAACACATCATCTCAAGTCAGAACAGGTCTGTGCTTAGTTCATCATACATTTCTGCCAGAGGAGACAATTGTTAGTTCTTAATAACCTTAACACTGTCCACAACTTCGTTATTTGATCTATTCATACTATCACAGTTTTACAGTGTGAACTCACTTCTATGGTCTTGGTGTAGACACCATTCTGCCAAACACAAAGTGGTATAATTGCACAAGTGCTGTTCCTTAGCAATTGACCACATGTTGCATTATAGGTTGTTTCACCAATGACTGTCCAATGTGCATAATAAGTCCACAAATTAGTTGCATCGCTCTGGCCTATGGGCAGACCCTTAGCCAGCCAGCCATCCGTTCACCTGTGCTTTGGATGGGTATAAATTATCCTAGACAGGATATAAGTTGCGCATGAATGTGATTGGACTGGGTACCGAAAGAAACACAGTTCAACATCACTGAAAAAAATAGGCTGTGTTAACTCTTTAACAACCGACGAGTAGTAAAACTTAAGGCAGAATCAATAACGCTGGTCGTTAGATGGTTAAATGTGATGTAACATATAAATTTGTCCCTTGAAGTCAACAAATTTGCTGCTTGCATTGCTTGTAAAACAACTGTTAGAAATGTGATCAAAACTCCTAGGTCATTCAGTACAGGGCAGGGGCATTGGACTCACGGTCGCGGCTTTGGTAGTTTGAGACGTCATACACTCAGTGTCAAGTGGTGACAACTCCGAAGTTCTGATGCCTAACGACACCCTGCTCTTTATCTCAGGCTAAGGGTCTGCCTGCAAAAACCTACAATCTACATTGAAATGTATGTTGTCGTTTTCACCTGCATCTTAGCGCTGTTGGGACCTGGCTTGTTAGACGGCACTGCCAAGTCGGAGGTGATGCCAGCTGCCAGTTTCTGGCGACACGCCTTCATCAGGCCGCACATGTAGGCGCTCTTGTTCGTTACACTCTGAAGGTCACTCGTCCTCAACTCATTGAGCACTGCCAATGCAGACTCCACATCAAGCTCCTTCAGGGCATCCAACGCCCTCTGATCGAGCTCCTCCTGTGCCAAGATGCCTGACAAATTACACAAAACGGCCACAGATTCATAATATTGTTGAAAAAACAATACTATTTAAGTGCTCACACAAACAATACAAAATTGCCAAATACTAATTACACTCTATTATTACTACATAATGCTATTGCAGAAAAGAATATTTAAGCACATTGTTAAGGCCATGAAAATCTCCCATTTGTGCATAAGAGCCCACAAGTAGTGAGCCTTCTAGCTATCATAGCAATATTTATTTACTTGGTGAAAAACTGTTAGTTCTTAATAACCGTAACATTTAACGTAAGACGCGAGTGTATATATTTCAGATAATACACAAAGTTCCTTTTTGAAGTATTTAACATGTACCATATCAAATGTCTAAATAACTAAATGTACAGCCAGAAGCACATAATCAGCAATGTAAATCAGCAAAACAGTCATTAAGTGGTTAACGAAAGTAATAACAGTCTGCATAGCACTCTACAAATTTGAAGCCACTTCAACCAAAGGTAAGTTGAAGAGAGCAAACAAATGTCAACTTTCTTCTGCATTTCTTCAGACACGCAAATGAGTCGTTCAGCATTTTCAGAACAGGTCTGTATTGTGATCATCATGAGAAATGCAGACGAAACAGCAGCAAAAGTGTCTGTTTTTATCAGCAATCAAGTAGCCATTAGCCAATAACCTGACAAACTGAGAACCAGCATTGTCCAATAGACAATCCAATCCATTAACCTACACATGATGTAATAACAGTAACAAGACCAGAGATGTCAGAGGTTAACAAACCAGTGTTATGCTTTCAGATGGACACATTACAAGCAATATGTAATATATCACATGAAGAACAGTACCACCATATCAGAGGAAACATGTTGCTAATGCATATTTTTCTTTCTAGCATGTAATTTGGAGAATAGTAAATACATTACCACACTGGGTGATATATGACCAGTGTATGATCGTTCGTAAGCTGATACAATACACCATGGTTATCAATGGACATTGAAGCCAAAAAGGTTTAAATTTCCTCATGACTTAACTATTGATAGAAATGAGCTAGAAACATTTCAGCAATACAGTTCTACTGCTTCATCGTCATATAATATGCTTTGGCCAAAGGAAAGTGGTTGACTTTGCTGAGGCTGGCACTAACTGTCTCGCTTCAGACAAGACTAAATTTCCTTCAGTAATTTTGGAACAGGTCTGTGTTGTCATCATCAGTAAAAACAGTCAGTGGCTGTAGACTTTAGCTGTATTTTGAGGTCAGTAAATGAAAATTCGCAAGCCATAGTATAACATGTAAAATTTTATCACCCACTACTTATGCCATAAATGTATTTTTATTTAAACTGATCGATAAATCACATTAGTCGATAGGATGCACATTATACAAACACTGTAGTACCAAAATTATTCCAGAGGTATTTATTTAAAATAACCTGCATTTCATCAGAGATTCACAATTCACTCAGTAATATCAGAACAGATCTGTGTTGAAATCATCACAAGAAATGCAAGTATTATTATTGTTGATATTTAAAGTGTATAACACATTGCATGGTCATATTGAAATGTGAATCTAAAGTACAGATTAGGGATCAGGAGTAGAAAACAAAAAAAGCACCATCCCAGTGCTTGAAAGCCAAGGAGTTTTGAGACGCTTCTGAAGCAAGTAAGCGGATTTTAAATAAAAAGAGAGTGGCAGTTGACTCCATTCGTTGGGAGCAGAGGTTTGCAACACATAAGGAAATGCAAATTATATTTTTTCCAAATGCATTCTGTGTTTCTAGTCAAAATAACCTGCATTTCATCAGAGACTCACAATTCATTCAGTATTTTCAGAACAGGTCTGTGTTACGTTCATCACAAGAAATGCAAGTATTATTATTATCAACTAAATTTTACAATAAAGAGCGTGGTCACGTTGAAATGTGAATCTAAGGTAGGTGCAGTCACATATCTTGGGCAGTGTTTCAAAGTCAATGAGATATAATGAGTTTTGAGCTACTTTTTGAAGGAAAGAACTGAATTTGAACTACAAAGAGTCGATTTCACACAGGCACTGAATGCACGAGAGCCCACAACCATAGAAGAATGCAAAATATTTGTTCCTACTGCATTCCAATTGTGACCTTAGTGAAAAAACCAGCATTTCATCAGAGATTCACAATTCATTCAGTAGTTTCAGAACAGGTCTGTGTTAAATTCATCACAAGAAATGCACACAACTGTTAGACTAAAAAAAATTCCAGCCATCAGCATGAAATTAAATTATACAGTGTAAGAATGTTTACCATTGGCATGGCAGTGCTACAAAGTCAGTGAGATACAATGAGTTTTGATCTACTTTTTGAAGGAAACAAGTGAATTTGAACTACAAAGAGTCGATTTCATTCTTCGGGAGAACAGGCACGGAATGCACGAGAGCCCACAATCGTAAAAGAATGCAAAATATTTGTTCCTACTGCATTCCAGCTTTAGCAAAAACACCTGCATTTCATCAGAGATTCACAATTCGTTCAGTAGTTTCAGAACAGGTCTGTGTTAAATTCATCACAAGAAATGCACACAACTGTAAGACTAAAAAAGATTCCAGCCATCAGTATGAAATGAAATTATACAATTTAAGAATGTTTACCTTTAGCAGGAATCAGTTCTAAGTCTCTAGCTATATGTCTATATTGTTAATTGGAAGAAATGTTCTCGTGAATAAATCTGAGCTAAAGGACTTGTACCACTACTGCATCAAAACTTTTGCTTCAAAATGTCTTAAATTTAACACATTTGTTAGTATATCTTAAGACGATACTTGGATCAGTTATCATACATTTGTATCATGTTATAGGTAGCTTCATTGAGCAGGACTTTGTGTATTCAGCCATTTCAGTAATCTGCCATTTGCAGCAGGCAGGTCTATAGATGGCAGAAACACTGTAAACCATTCTGAAGATGTTGCAAGAGCACTGTGACCATTTCCATCAGATCTGCACAATTCGTTCAGCAATATCAGAACAGGTCTGTGTCTAAATCATCCTTAGAAATGCACACAGCACTAAGAGAAAATTAAAATGGTGTCCTTTAAGTAACAGTGAGCTTTGAGCCGCTTTTTGAAAGAAGAGAAAAAGCCGGAATGAAGCTGGAGGAACTAAGGGACACGACTTTGGAAAGAAATGGAGAAGATTAATCAAGACGGTCGCTAGAGTTCAACGAACTGACAGCACAAGGTAACGAGGTAAGAGACTTTGAGCTACAAAGGTAGAGTGCCAGTCGATTCCATTCCTTAGGAGCAGAGGCATGGAATGCATGCGAGACAACACGACAGATAATATTTCCAGTAACTTCTTGTACACAAAAACGAAGTTTCAACTGTGGGATTGGTTGGGCTATAATTTATTAGGTAAAAAAAGCAAGCATTAAGTGTTTGGATCAATTTTTTCCAATATGGATTTTGTAGAGTATTAAAAGTCAAAGGAGGCAGATCCTTAACAGTGCCTTGGAAGCAGGAAAAGAGAGATTAATGCATGTTGTTACGAATGGAACACGAGTAGAAGATTATCACTCAGAATCAAACCATTGCTCTGCTTTTCTCTTCACCAGGGGCTGAACCATTTGAAATGGGTCACCCAAAATCGTGAAGTGGTAAAAATGCTATATTAACCAAATCACGACCTAACAAATTTGAACCAACTCTTTCCAATAATGAAAGCCTGTCAGCCAATTACCCCCAACAGTATATCAGACGATATTTCTGAAAATTGTATTTCAGCAAGGAATTTAGTTTCAACTTAGAAAATGGATTTCAGGGATCTGACAGAATTTGTACTGGGATTTCAAGTTCAAGAGACATCGATTAGCATCCATACACTGCAACACCATGAATTTAAGCAAATCAATAAATAGAAGCTGGGCTACAACACAATATAATTCGTAATGTTGTATCATTACAATCACTATATTAAGTGACCATTTAGTCTGTAATTGTATGGTGTTACAAGAATTGACTAAAGTGAACACATTCTGGAGCCACACAAACTAGTACTACTAATTTGATATGTACCTTCTTGAAACAATGAATCAAGATTTTGGGCCACAGATTCATCTAAACCCTGTGCTAAATCCGACTCAACGTCATCGGTGTATTCTGTATATTCTTCTTCGTAGTATTCTAAATTGCCATTCTCAGATTCCATATTTCTGAAAAAAGACCAAAAAAGGTTGTTTTGAATACAAATGAAACAGTTTTCTGACACAGCAACAACCTAATGCAGTGTTCTTCAACCAGTGGTCCACAGACCAGTACACAGAAATTTTCTACCTACCGGTCTGCAAGAATTTTCTAGAAGGACTGCAATTTCAGAATAATTATTCCATAAAATTAGTGGTATCCCACAACATCATTTTTCTTTAATTCAGTTTAAAACTAAAATTATAGTGGTACAGTGCAATGAGAATGTCATTTGGTGACTATTGTATACTGTATATTTGCATATGAGACCGTTACCTTGCAACGCATTTGTACTATGGTATTGTGGTATAAGTAAGCAAGTTATTTCTTTCGTAAAATTTGAAACCAAACCAAAATGGAGACAAAACAAGACAAACAGTTAAACTTGTTAGCCTTCTTTGGTCAAGGCAAGGACAAAATATTCAGGAGAAAAGTAGTCATGGTAACAACAATAGGTCTATGAAAAGTATATTAGTGCTTCAAGTTTAATGCAGCGATTCATCTCTTAGGAACATGTATATCATATTTTCTAACAAATAAGCAGCAGCAGATGTCACACTAACCAAAAGTTGTAAAATTATAACATTACATTTAATAAATAAAATACTATCTTCATTCTACATTGGTATATATTTCTGTCTTAGTCGTCAGCTGGTTCGCGAAATATTTCTAATATTTTCGCCAGTCCACAGGCGTGAAAAGGTTGAAGAACGCTGACTCAATGACAGAATTTGCAAAAAGAAACATGCTAAAGTGCAACACATCATATAATTGTTTTCATTTTACTACACAACTTTTCAACCATGTGGGATTTCAGATACAAAATAAGTACTGCATAACAGATAGGTCACATTAAACTGAAATTGTAATTATGACTTTGCACATGTCCTAGTAGCTATGTATTTACAGGTTGTAGTGGTTCTGACTTAACATTAGAACTCTGTATGTGGCAAAAAAACATAGACCTACAAGAAGCAATCAGGCAATTGGTGGACGAAGCTTGCTACCCGTCCTGGATTGACCAGGACAGTCCCGGAATCGACCCAGGCCGTCCTGTGTCAAGCAATGCCTATTTTGCCCCGGAACAGATATATAGGCCTAAGACTCAATGACATTACCCAGTGGTCGATCGGTTAGGGCGGTCAGCCCTAACCGATCGGTGTGAGCTGAGTGCGCGGGTTTGAGCCTCGTCCAGGGCATCAGTGTGTAGGGACCTTGAGCAAGACCTTCGCGCACCACTGCTCTGCAGTACAACTGCCATTGCGCCGTCGAGGCGTGTGTATGCGCTTCTGAGCAAAAAGATGTTGCAAGAAGGGCGGTATCAAATTTCAGAATTGAATGAATGAATGAAAATCTAAGCAACATGAGCAATTCAATAATATGACATTTTGATTCTCAATGCTCATAATCATAACTTTATCATTAAGTGTTTCGACTAATCCACTTTCACTTAATGACTCGAATGTATCGATTTCTTGAACATCATTCAAAATTCAAAACTTAATAAGCCTGGCGCAATGCGGAAAACTTTGCGGGTCTGGCGGTTTCATAGTGGACACAGCAAAATGTCCCGGAATCGGTTTTGTTCAAAGTCGGCAACCCTATGGTGGACTGATAGCTGATGACATGGTTTAGAGAAGCTTCCATGCATCTGGACAGATTCTACATTACTGACTGCCTTGATCAAGTGACCAAAACAAATTGTAAGTCAAGTTGGTGCGTGCATTCGTGGTTTTCAACGTAGAGTATACCTGCAAACTACTGCCTAGATAGACAATTGACATACACGATTACATAGCGCGGCCACAAGATAGTTGTTGAATATATGATCAAGTCATTGTGCTCAAATCTCAGCCATTGTTTGCACTCTGACAGTGCCAGTCTCAAGCAATGTTTCCTCTAAGCTGTGCGCATGTGGGCTGTGGAGCCAGTGCACACAAGAATTGAGTGTGCACACACAAGATTTTCAGTTTCATCACTGTTCAACAAACGAATATAATAACTCTCTCCTAGCCGACTGCGGCTTATCCTACTCCAGAAACTTTGATTCCTTGGCTGATACGTCCTTTTATTTTATCTTAGACAAAGGACTTATCTTAGATTATCAAAGCTTATCACAATAGACTTTTAAAATATGGTCTTGATTTAACTGTCATCGCTCCAACACACAAAAGTGCGAACCATTTATTAAATTTTGCACACACTCCAAAAAGTTAGAGAGAAGGGTGTGCGTAAAATGCGAACCGGCAAACTGCGAACCGGTAAAATGTGAACCATTTGCAAACTTGTTTTTGATTGGCTGACAAAAGTCACATGACCGGTTCGTGCCTATTTTGCCATTCATATTTTTATTCATGCGGCCAATGGTTTTCAGCAATTATCTGCAAACGATAATAGCCATGACCCTTAAACCCTATCTATCAACTATACTAACCCTAATCCTAACCCTAACAGGCCCTCACGATGCCCACCCTGACCCTAACCGACCCTCACGATGCCTTAACCTGATCCGTTCGCGTCTATGGTTCGCTTGGGTTCTTTTTTTTACCGGTTCGCAGTTCTCCGGTTCGCATTTTACCAACACCCATGAGAGAAAACTGGTCTCAAGTCTGGAAAAAGGAAGAATTGATCTTTATTATTACATGGTGTCGTTAAACTGAAACTACTAAACTCTCAGAGAAGGCACATAAGTACGTGCAGTAACTGTAATAATACATTTCACCATTTCATGAGTGAACTAGCGGGTAATTAAATTCTTTGTGAAATCGCTCAACCAGCATGCAGTACACGTGACGGAGTGAAATTCGAATCAAAACGGTGCTCAATTTTATTATATACGTTATAAAAGCAATAGAACACGAAGAGTATTAATCATAAAAACCATCAATTAATCATAAAAAACAAAAAATATATAGAACAAGAATTTTTGAAGATAGCATTCCCGCCATGCCAACAATAGAGCATGCGGAGTTCCTACTTGCGATAAAAATCGAAAGATTTGCATTAATCTGTAAAACGGAACCAATCTAAACTAAATATTGCATCTTATTAAAACAAACTTACATCGGAGGAAATAAAATTTCGAATATGAAACCTACAAAATAATATTAAACTTAAAATTAAAACCACTCGTACTGCCAACCGGAAGTAGCTTTCATTTGGAAGGAAATACATTTCTAATTTGGTTGCGTTCCTAACTTAAGTTATAAATTGGTTTAGCGCTAGTACTTTCGAGCTTTTTCGATTTTCCGACGCTGCCATGGGTTACTCATCAATTTATTTTGACGAATCTGGTGATCAACTACAGATCTGAGGAATCGAGTTCGATACCTGTACGGTTGACTAGTCCTTCTTTCGTCAGTCGGCGGCGTTGGTGAAATAATTTGCATTTATAGCGTAATAGACGCATGACGGTTGCAGTAATTTGTCACCATTCGATCGTCCACACTGTACTTACAGGTCTACAGAATCTAGAACATTGATTGTCAGTTTTGTCACCTACCTATTTAAACATGTTACATGATGTGCTGAAATAGTTTTGCTTAAGATGAATTTAATAATCTGTTACACAATACTTGATAAAATACTTGTTCTAAATGTTTACACTTTTTGACCGAATATTTTGTTCAGTGTGCCAGTTGTTGAAGGTTCGCCTTCACATATTATGCCCTGTCATGCAGGGAGGGGACCACCTTATTCACAGACAATGCCTACACCAAATGAAGTAAGTGAGTAAGCACTTTATTGAACTGCCAGCGAGAGCAGTGATGATGATGATGACGATGACGATGACGATGATGATGATGATGATGATGATGATGATGATGATGATGATGATGATGATGATGATGATGATGATGATGATGATGATGATGATGATGATCATCATCATCATCATCATAGTCATCTTTGTCGTCGTCGTCTTTGTGGCCGCTGCGCCTAACGTATTGCTTCACCTCACTCCCAAAGGGTTAGTAATGGTGTTACTATTGGTGTATGAGTATATTACTCGAAATTGTACTTGCGCAACAAAAGTTCAAGATTGCGCTACAAAGTTCGTAGATTTTCGCATGTGTGTGTATGACATCATCATAATTTGCGCAAATATGGCGTTGGCAACTCTTCTTATATTGAATTTATACAGATTCTAAAAATTATTTAAAATGAACGATTCATTTTAGGATATTGGGAGTTGTTACGGCCAAGGTTGCTAAAAACGTTGGGATATTGAGATTTGAGTCGCACATTATATTTGCTCCCCATCCATGCGTACTCGCCTTATATTATTAATTCATCTATCCGTACTTAGCCTTTTGTAATAATTATGGTATGGGCCTTTACTTATGATTCCAGATTCTAAAAAATTTGTGATGTTGCAGAAAGGAGCAGTTCGACTAATTGCTGCAACACCCTATTGGTCACATGCAGATCCTAGATATATCTTTCTAGAACTTAAACTACTTAAATTTAATCAAATAAGTGTTTTTAGAGTAGCATATTCCTGGGTAATATTGCATTTTAGGTGCTCAAATTATTTTGTATTGTTCAACTGAATTTTGATTACTTTGCAATGTTAGCTATCATTAGGAATGTTTAAATGTCTAAAAAAAGGTTTATAAATGTAGAAGTGGGATCCCGATGAAAACAATTTGCTTGTATTTAAGTAGAATCTGGATTGATAAAAAAAATCATACTTAAATAATTTGAGCACCTAAAATGCAGGATTACATAGTCTTGTATAATTACGCCCATAATTTGTTACCTCCGGGATTTGCTCTTTTTTGCACTGTTGGCACTGATTATCATACCTATAAATCTAGGGCATCAAAATTTTATAATATCATTTTTGTTAATTTGAATATCCGTCGTTTCACCACTAAATATAATGGCCCATATATCTATAGTTTGATTCCAACCGACCCCAAGCAGGTTCTTAGTCTCACCCTTTTTAAAAGATTAGCATTCTACATATGCAATTAACTGATAGTCTAATTAATGTCGACACTTGAACTTTATATAAATAGTTACTTTTGGCTGTACTTTTTAAACTATACTGACAACTTACTGACTTGTATATTAACCAGTGACGGAGTTGCGGTGTGTCGACCTAGTGTATTATTATTATCATCCTCTTAACGAATGGAGAATTGTCATTATATTGTAATGATAAGTAATGAAATTCTGTTCTATTAGAAGAACATATAATTGTCTATTTTATTTTTATTTTTTTTATTGATTTATTACCGAAATTTGATACTGCCCTTCTTCCAACATTTTTTGCTTAGAAGTGCATACACACGCCTCGACGGCGCAATTGCAGTTGTACTGCAGAGCAATTTCGTGTGAAGAACTTGCTCAGGGTCCCTACACAGTGACGCCCCAGACGAGGGTCGAACCCGCTTGCTCAGCGCACACTGAACGGTGAAATAGTTACTTTTGGCTGTACTTTTTAAACTATACTGACAACTTACTGACTTGTATATTAACCAGTGACGGAGTTGCGGTGTGTCGACCTAGTGTATTATTATTATCATCCTCTTAACGAATGGAGAATTGTCATTATATTGTAATGATAAGTAATGAAATTCTGTTCTATTAGAAGAACATATAATTGTCTATTTTATTTTTTGCTTATTTATAAGGCATATAAATGCCAGTTATGTCAGAAATCATTTAATGGAAGTGGCAATCTTAAAATGCACATGAGAACCCATAATGGTGAAAAACCATATAGGTGCCAATTTGGCCTATGTCAGAAATCATTTGCTTGTCGTAATGATCTAAAGACTCATTTTAGAATCCATACTGGTGAAAAACCATACAAATGCCAGTTATGTCAGAAATCATTTAATACAGGTGCTTATCTGGAAAAGCACATGCGAACCCATACTGGCGAAAAACCATATAGGTGCCAATTATGTCAGAAATCATTTGCTTGGTATAATGTTCTCAAGAGGCATTTGAAAATCCATACTGGTGAAAAACCATACAATTGCCAGTTATGTCAGAAATCATTTGCTGGTCATAGTGATTTCAAGACTCATTTTAGAATCCATACTGGTGAAAAACCATACAAATGCCAGTTATGTCAGAAATCATTTAATCAAATTATTTATCTAAAAATGCACATAAGAACCCATTCTGGCGAAATATCATACGTTTGAGAGATTTGTGATGTAGGATTCTCACACATTGGAAGACTAAAGACTCACAGAATAACTCATGGACCTTTTTTGCAGCCATTTGGATGTGGTATATACGACGAATTGCTTGCAACGGAAAACGAATTTCTAGAGCATTGTTGTAGCCATCGATTTCTCTACCTGACGAATTATTTGCTGGCGAGTATATATGAATCCACGTACCTACAGGACTTTAAAAACAGTTGCGATTATGGATGTAGAAGAAATGTCATCGTATTGCTGGGATGGTAACATAGTTGTGCCACTTTCATTTAAGAATGCGTGTACAGATTCCAGAGGTTCCTCTTTGTTGTCACCACACATCTAAGGGTTTCCTTCTTCTCACATAATTCTAGGACTGAAGAATTTCTGCAGATCATCAAACTGAAATTTAAAATTATAGTTACCAAAGACGGAGTCAGGTCTTTCCTTCTAAGTGCCGCTACTTTACATCCTCATTGTTAAATAGTATCTTTAGCTAGTATGATCTGGTCGATTGCTGCTATTCATAGGACTACTCCGACTGTTCATGATGTGTTATGTAGGATATTTAACTTGCATATTCTAATTCGATTAGGCCTATGTGTTGAATGTTACGTTTTTTCATTACGACAGATAACAGTATAATCAGGAGTGTCGTGAATCCTAGTCAAGTTATATTCATTTAAATTGGCACTTTTATCACAGCTATGAGCATACAATTTCATAAGGAATGCGTAGAAGGACTAATTAGCGCTGTAAAAAAGTATGCATTAGTGGCTCAATTTGAACTCGTTTAACGATGTGCAAGAGATGCTTTTTGTTTAAGTAAGGCCTACTGTAACAATACCGGGATGTGACGTTTTACCAGGACGGCCTCCCAGATAACATGCTGTATTCTATGTCTGCCGAGTTCGACTCCGCTGGTCAGCCAGAGATTTGTAAACATGTTTCACTTCTTGTATATTAATAAAACAACACTGGTTTGTGAAAGAGCTAATACCGTGTCCAACATCATTTCCCAACGTAAACCTTTTCCATGAAAAACCTAGTGGAATGAAACTTGTATGCTTCGACCTAAGGAGCCATCCACATATTACATACGCAAAAAGTCGGATTTTCGGACCCCTCCCCTGTTGCACCCCGTACATTTTGTGGACTCCTCCCCCACGCGTACGTACATTTGAGCTTTACGCCCCTCCCCATTGCAAAGGATAAATAGCTAAAAACATCTGTCTGACATTGATTTTACCACAGGCTTATATGATATCTTTGTTAAGCATCATATTTAACAGCTTAAATTTGTTAACAGTTATGAAGAATTAAAACACTGACAACACTTTCATTCGAAACCGCTTTAATGCTACCTAAAATTTATAATTAATAATTAATTTAATTCATAGTCTGTGATGACACTTAGGCCTACAGTTCTGATTTTCATATTCTGTACTGTGTACGTCTATAGACAATTATATTTGCGTACTTACATATTTTCGGGACCCCCTCCCCACCATACGCACCCGTGCGCAAAATGGCCGAAATTTGAAACCCCCTCCCCTCGTTGCGTACATAATATGTGGACGGCCACTAACGGCTAAATTAAATGACTATAGTATAAATTGTGTAACGATGATGGCCATATCCGTTGGGTCGATGTTTGTGTTAGTTATGTAAGATTGTCTCATGACTTATCATCATCATCATCATCATCATCATCATCATCATCATAGCCTACTAATCGCTTATTGACTTTACAACAGATAAAACACTGCAGGCGAATAAAAAAATGGCTGGTAGGCTATGGATTAGGCTTAATTGCTAAATAAGAGTTGAGGAGGAAAGCTAAATAGAAAGTTATGTGAGTATACCTATTAGGAGGGTTAAAGTTTAAGAGAAAATAGGAGCGAAATGTTGGCTATGGAAAAGGTAACAGAGGAATGATTCTATGAACAGTTCTCAGCTTTAAATAGAAATTGCTTTGCCTCATTGTCGGAATTGGATGAGGTTTGAGTCTTATAAGAGGGATCTGGCATTTACACATTTCTGATCTCTGACAAGACAGATTATGGCGTGATATTACTCGCAGGACCTACTGTACTTGTAATCATGGTATCGTGTCAATTGATCCCCCGTCAGTTGATTCCCCGTCAATTCATCCCCACGTCAATATATCCCCTATTCGTACTAAATGAATCTCTAGGCTGCACGTCACAGACTTGTAGCTGAGACCGTTAGTAAACAAAAGATTGATTTTACAGATTTGGAAAATAACAGCAATGCCCAAGGTTCATGTCACTCGTCCTGGTTTCATGTCACTCGTCCAGGACGGACAATATATTTCTACACGGAGTTGTCAGTATGGAATATCAGGCAACGAAACGATATCGCTTGATTGAGACTCGTGTCAACCGCGCTGTAAACGATTACGGCCGGTTGGAGATTCTGCTATATCTCCGAGCAATGGCTCATTTATCCAATGGATAGACACTTATGCTTAGAGTTTATGCTCATAAATTAATCATATTACGACTCTCAATTACGCTTTTGTAATGTCTTATCATTTTAAAATTTCGTTCTCTGTTACGTCGTTCTTTTAATAAATGGAGAAGATCGCAAGTAGAACATGAATGTTGTATTAATTGGGCTGGGTTCAATAGGCAGAGGATCAATTGACGAGGGGATCAATTGACTAGGGGATCAACTGACTGGGGATCAAATGACGGGGATCAACTGACGGTGGATCAACTGACAGAGGCTCAAAAGACGTAGAACCGTAATCATAAGCTCCTACTGCGGTTTGTCAGTTTCAGATTAAACGAAGACAATTTATTATTACATGCCTAATTGCCTATGCTTCTCAGCACTATTATATGCAACCACCCAGTCGTTACGACGAGTGTAAAAGAGTTTTCCCCATATTAATAGCCCGCTATAGTTTGCCATAAAATTAAACTAAAACAATACAAATCATTGTGGCTATTCTTTCTCTATACGTATTGAAAAAAAGTCATAGGGCTAAACAATTATTTAATCACAGTGAGACCATAGTAAGTATGATACTTAGAATAGATTAGAACCTGATAACTTTGACTGATTGGAGCGCTCATGAGTAGGCCTAGTAACCTTGAAGGGGCGCTATATAAATTTTCGTAATGAATGAATGAATGAATGAATGAATGAATGAATGAACTTGTCAAACGGATTACGGATACGGTCTCATACTTTCACTATATCTGTCAACTGTTACCATTTAAAAATGTACTTTTCTTGCTTTCCCTGCAGCAAAATTACTAATAACCTTGTCAAAGTTAATTGTGCCTGTGAAAGAGCGTTCAACTGAAAGAATAAATTGGAACGTAGTGATTCTCTCTCTAATTGTGGGTCTTGAGTAGGTGTTAATTATTTTATTTTAATTAGTTTTAGTTTTCCAAATTCTGTTAATGCAATAACTCTTTCATCAACCCAGATTCTAATTAAGAAAGATTTTTTGATAAATTCAACTTCTATTTAAGTTAGATTTCGATTGTGAAACCAACTTTGCATTAATATTTTCATCACTCATAGTAAGCAAAAACATCTTTCATTACTGAAACTTCTGTTTCATAAAACTTTATTTGCATCAATACATGATGCATTTTGCAATCTTTTTCATAAGTCAAATTTATATTTAAGCAGAGAATGTCCTTAATTAATCCTACTTTTTACTTAGGAAATAATGATTTTTCTTCAATCTAGGAATTTGCGCATTAGAAGAGCAGCAAGAATCTTGAAGAGTGCAATTTATACAACAAGAATTTTTTATTTATTTTTTCCAAAAATGCCGCCTCTAGGACAAGTGCCGCCTGGGGCCATATTGCGCATTATTATTATTGCAAATTAATTTCATTTGATAGGTGCGAAAGTCATGGCAAGATAGACAGGGGCGGCATTGCCATTTTGCAGCTGTCTATTTACACTAGGCGCCATTCGATGGTCCTTCGGTATAACGTATATGTTAATTTTAAGTCGATAAATAGCAAAAAAGCTTTAGGTTTAGACAAGAGCTGCAAGAATCTTAAAGAGTGCAAGTTATAAAAAAATTATTTTTTTTAATTTTTCCCCGAAAATGCCGCCCCTAGGACAAGTGCCGCATGGGGCGGTTCGCCCCCTCCCTCGCTACGCCACTGGACAGAGAGTTCCTAGGCAAGAGTCGAAGCCCATAATCGAAAAAGCACGATACTGCATAATAGAGGTCAGAGAGAATATGGGACACAAACTTGGCTGCAACATGTCCTTAAAGATCAACTAACGCCATTTTCACTAGGATATTTTCCACACAACTGTAGCAAGGTCATGCAGTTACTTATGAGCACGGTGAACTCTTCGCCAAGAAATTCCTATTATGGAAAAACGATTCCAGGGAAACTGGTCCACTTCCATGTTGGCTGACTGCTGTTCGACGCTAACCATAGATCAGAGGTGTCAAATCTATTGATGGTTTTGCAATGCTTTCAATTGTGCATTTCTAACATGCAAACAGTTAAATTGGACTTCACAAATCGCAATTTTGATCTTGATTATCATTACAAGAATCACGGAAAACTGAACCATAAATATGAAAAATTTTCAGTTTGATTCTCAAATTGTGTAGTGTAAGGTTCTGTGGGACACGAAAACATAATTGGTGGGCCAGAAATAGCTTGCTGGGCAGCTCGTTGACACCTCTGCCATAGATGATCGTGAGCTGCTATACAAGAGACAGGAAATGCAAACCAAACCATCGCAAGATCTAGCGAAACTATACTTTCCATGTGATCTATACATGTATGTAAGCCCATTGTTCAATGACATTAGAAACTTTTGCTCAAATCTTCGAAATTGTAGCCAATTAATTAATATCGTTGTAATATTCGTGTTAACCACACTGAAACTCATAGGAACACACAAATTTAATCTACGGGACATGCATGACTTTCATGAAAATTTCTTGTCCAGTGTATTATAGGTTAATAAATACTTACAATGCAGGTCTCCATTGGCCAACTTTATTGGTCAGCAATTATAAATTTGTCTATTAATTATAGATCATGTGGTCTGCAAATTCTCAAGCCTTGAGATGAATTGATGATAATGAGTCCTTAAGTAGGCCTATAGACTTATAAGGTCCTTAAGTAGACTAAAGACTCAAAACCCTTAACCTACAATCATTCCAGGTCACAATGCTGTAGGTTTTGGATCGTAAGCTATACATTAATCGCTTCTAAAGCGTCACTCGAAATCCAGTCGCGGACAACAGCTTATTGACGAGCGCTGTATGATGCGCACCAACCTAACAGGCCCACCTGCGTTCTCCCTAAACTAATCTGCGATTTACATGGATTCGTTATTATAATGCACAAGATATCGGTCGACAGCTGCCCCTACGAGACATAGCCACCTTACCTTAGATCTTTAGAACGCAAAACACAGAGAAGAATGATTCTACATGGATACGGTTATCAACAGGTAATGTCATTGGTGGCCGTCATGATAGTGACGATAATGATGACGTCATGATGCTTATGATGATGTTGCCAACGACGGCTTTCCCAGACTCTGCCTTCCAATCCTCGACCAAACCGACATCCGCCTTATCAACTTCTCTTCCTCCTCAAACGCTGACCTTCCTCGGACTATTTTATTTGGATAACACTGTGACTCGACGCGGCGCTAGTAAATAAGCCGGTGCTCTGCGTTTGGCTTTCGAGTGGCGCTTTAGAAGTTTGGAGATTACGATTTATGAACTATGATATTGACTGACACGACGTCAACACGCCTCAAACGACTGTCACCTGTCTGTTATGTTCCAGGCCGAACAAGACAATGAGGCCAACATGTGGTTAAATCATGACGACCATGACTCAACCACATGCTCATTGACGAGGACGAGGTCGTTTAAACTCATGTATCTATTAAAGGCATTGGGGGGGGGGGGGGGAAGAGGGGTGAGAGGGACCCGTAACCACTTCACCCCCACTCCCATCGACCAACTTTCAATTGTCTTATTGACGAGTGTCACTCTGGATTGTCTGTCGTGATTCATCCGCTTACCTGTGACCCGAGCAGTGACCTCGACCTTCGGAGTCTGAAGGACCTCTGAGGGGTTTATCAAGCAGAGGCGCTATGTAAATTTCAAGTTGCGCTTACGGCTACGAAGTTTCATGCATTGCATCTGAAAGAGATAGAGAGAGACACACAGACACAGACACAGACACACAGGCAGGCAGGCAGACAGACAGTCAGAGACAGAGACAGAGACAGACAGAGACAGACACAGACACACAGACGAACAGAGACAGACAGACATACAGGCAGGCGGACAGATACACACAGGTTGACACAGACATAGCCACAAACATAGACAGAGACGGACAGAGACAGACAGACACACACACAGGAAGGCAGGCAGATATACAGACAGACAAACAGATAGACAGACAGACAGACAGCCAGACAGACAGCCAGACAGCCAGACAGACAGACAGACAGCCAGACAGACAGACAGACAGACAGACAGCCAGACAGACAGACAGACAGACAGACAGCCAGACAGACAGACAGCCAGACAGACAGACAGCCAGACAGACAGACAGACAGCCAGACAGCCAGACAGACAGACAGCCAGACAGACAGCCAGACAGACAGCCAGACAGACAGACAGACAGCCAGACGGACAGACAGACAGACAGCCAGACAGACAGCCAGACAGACAGCCAGACAGACAGCCAGACAGCCAGACGGACAGACAGACAGCCAGACAGCCAGACAGACAGCAAGACAGACAGACAGACAGCCAGACAGACAGCCAGACAGACAAAGACGGCAGAGAGAGAGAGTGAGATATAGGTAGGTAAGTAAGTAAGAAAGAGTGAATTCAACCTAACGACCTTCGACGAGCTATTCACGCGAAACTTGTCCTCAGATTCACGAGTGTCTGATATTGCGCAATATAAGTACATATTGTTTAAATTAATAAACAAAACCTAATGAATACATGTTAGATTAATTAAACAAATTGCCTAGACACGTAGGCCTGCGTTCACTGGGTTCTCGGACAATTCGGCGACGGACAATTTGGCGCCCGGACAATTCCGGACAAATTCGGCGCCGAATAATTATTATCCAGCACATGTCTGGTTATTATACAGACTGGTGAAGACAACAGCCCCAAAATACTGATTTTTAGTAATCGCGACAGTGTATGACTACTCTAGTTAGAAGGTGACGCAGTCTCTATGTGCTGACTATGACTCTACAATAACCAAACATGTGCTGGACATTATGGAGAATATTACTTCGCTACAATTCTGAATATTTAAAAAATGTCAGTTACTATATACCGATATCTGGTCTAAATACACTTACAAACTCATCCGGCGCCGAATTGTCCGGTCACCGTTCACGTGGCATTTAGAGGACCCGCAGGGTGACTCTGGTGGTAAGTAATAGTCAATTGCAAGCGGGCCAAACGCGGGTGAGATAAATAATTTATGACTATCAAGAAACTAGATAGACATAACTCATTCAACTGATTCCAGGCAGTCACGTTCTTATCAAATGCCTTTGGTGGTCTTTGTGACTTTAGGAGTGTTTTGTTTAGGACTTCGTGAGTCTCCTGCAACCTGTAGAATTCTTTACTATAAGCTGGTTTATGACTGGTCGAATATCGCCAGGAATTGGATCGTCCTAGAAGGTCTGATTTCAAGAGTGGATGAAAATGGGGACACTTAATTTGAATTGATTATTTAATACTGCCCCATACTGTGTCATACAACAGTAAGTCGACTCCTTCTTGGTTGTGTTCCGGCCTTTATGCGAGAGTCGCTGCCTTGCTTTTGTGTTGGTTGACCGTCGAGCTCTTCGTTCTATCTCTGGTGGCGAGCTTCTGGTGCCCCCGTGCGAACACCTCGACCAAACCTCCGAGTTGACTTCTAGCTGAGCGGCGTTATATAAATGTTAAAACGATTGAATGAATTTTATCCCTTTTGAGCACATTGTAGGCATATATTAAGATTGGATGCATAGCCCAAAGGACCTGCTGACTGTGCCGGCATCTGGGTGTCGGTGTGTAACTATAACTTTCTCTGCTACTGGTATTCTTCTATCCAAAATTGGATACTTGACTAGATTGCTACGAAATTCAAGTTTAATACATTTTCGAATTTATCTTTGCTGAAGTTGAACCATTAATTTTATGTTTTGTGTGTGTCAGACATAAAGTGAGAACAGAGCATACAGTGTTCGAATAATTATGTGTAGGCCCACTGCACAGTCTTAAATAGACACTAGTAACAAAATCATAGTTGTAATAAACAGTGACAGTATAACGACATATTAAATAATTTTATAAGGCCTATAACATGTCATATAGACCGATGTAAGCTGATATTGAAAAGCGCCGCCGGTTTGTGGAAAATGAGACAGTGGTTTTATCACAGACTAAAAGTCTTCTGAACCACTTTAAACCCTTGTCATGTTATGTTATGTTATCTTAAGGCTGGTGAAACAGCTATAGGTTCTTAGCATAAGCAGGTTTGAAGATACGGATCGAAATTATGCAGTGGGCGTGCCAGGGCCGCTTTTTTTACCGAAAACATTGTCACCCATAAAATTCAATCGATTGAGCAAGAAATAGCCTTGTCAATAATCAGTACAGATTTAGCTAATTAATAGTACGGAAAATTAATTTTAAAAACTACATCGTGACTTTATGTCTGTAACTATTTACAAATTTTAATTTTGAACAGATACTGCAATAAATGGGCCCTACGGGGTTAGAGTGCACAGGGCCTCCAATAATACCAACTGCTGCCCTGAATTGAATTAGGGTCCGTCCACATATTACATACGCAACGAGGGGAGGGGTTTCGAATTTAGACGATTTTGCGTCGGGTGCGTACGTGGGGAGGGGTCCCGAAAATATGTACGATACGCAAATATAATTGTCTAATTAAGACGTAGGCCTGCACAATAAGGAATTCTAGAATAAGAACTGTAAACTCAATCACAGACTATATTATACTTGCTTAATCAATATTATGTAACATAAAATCTTTAAAATGCAAGTATTGTTAGTGTTTTATTACTTCATGAAAGTTAATGATTTTTTTCCGTACGTGACATATGGGTGGGCCCTTATTAGTCGCTTGATTTTCTTAGCCATGGCGTTTGAGAGACTCTCTTCGAAGTTGACTTTTCAGGCGTCAGTTTATGGTGAACATTATTGTCCTAGTAATTTTTAAAGCTTAGTTCGTTCAGAGGCGCCACAATAGCACACAATCACATAATTTTATGCGCAAATTATTATTATTATTATTATTATTATTATTATTATTATTGCTATTATTATTATTATTATTATTATTAAACGGACGATTTCTAAAGCGCCATAACGCAGCCATGCCGCTACAAGGGCGCTTTACAATGACACGATCAGCCCACAACAAGAAAACATACATAAATATACCAATGCACAGAAATACTTAAATGAATGCATACATAATAAACAGGAACAATATGCAAATTATTATTTGTATATGAATACATCTTACAGCTTGGCTTGGAATTGAATCCACGTCGTCTGAATTGTCATTAGGCCTACAGCGCGATAACAACACACGAGCCCTATATGTGGATCATTCCTACTGCCTGGTGAAAATATCTGTAGGCCTAATTGCTGTAAGATGCCAAGCAAATATCTGTAGACTGCAATGGCCTCTGTTGTCAAAAGTGGTCGCTACACTCTGGATCCATTCATACTGCCTGGTGAAGTTTCCAAACTGATCCTAAAGGCTAAGTCATTCGAGAACGTAGAGCTTTCCCCAGCGAAAGCAATGTAGTCTGAAGAAATTTGTTTGCTTGAAGGTGTTTGCATTGAGGTTTACAACAGTTGGTCCGTTCTATATTTGCTTATTGTGATTAACGACCTCTCGTTAAGACTGCAACTCTACTTATCTTCAAGTGAGTCAAGTGATCGACTATGGCCAGCGAACGAGGTGATGTACGGTGTTAACCCCAACCGTTATCACCACCACGGACTTCGACCGGGTCAACGACAGTGGTTGTATTTGCCTACCAGGGTACTTTCCTGACTAGTAGCTTTGGTTGAGTATCGAAGCCAAAGTGGACTTAGGTTCTGTTGTCTTGAAGAGTGTAGCAGCCTATAAATGTCGGACTAAGCTGTTGATATGTTTTCTGTTTCGGCAGTTGCAAAGACTATGCTCCTGAACTGCCAAGACCGAAGTCTGACTGGAGTTTAGACTTGTCAGGAGTCTTAGATCCGCTGGAGTTGTCGACAGAACGACAGTTAATTGAATCTGTTGAATATCTGGCAAAACGGCAAAGTTTGCAGTTCGGATGCGTCGAAGTCAATCTTAGCTCGAGTTCAATGAACCCTTCCGATGCGAAGGAGCTACATGTAAGTTTCACAAAGACGTGGGATAAATTATTCATGTCGAATAATTGTGAGGATTGAGAATATTAAAACTTACACAGTCTCATCTACCATATCAATCCCTGCCTCGTGCGCGATGTATAGGCAATCTCTTACAGTTGAAATTACAACTTTTCTGCAATATCACAAGATTCATTTGACTTCGTCTTTAGAGGCCATAAATCCAAGTTTGAATCAGGATAAGTTCTAACTAGAGAGCGAATCTGATCGAAAGGCGCACACTTAGTAAAGAATTCCAGGAAGCAAAATGGCCGCCTCTAGAGTTCGAGGTATTAAGAGACCGACTGTGATAGTCCCGGAAAACGATCATCCAGAGACTCAGTCCAAGACGAGATGTCGAAGTCCTAGTCATATACGAGAACCGCCGGGGAAGCGAGTCATCAGCCAGCAATATCCCAACACCAGTAATCTCAGCAGTAAAGGCTCTTGCGCGACCACTAATACAGGCAGCAGCACTGGAACCAACTGTGTCGGGAGTCAACACAGTAGTACAAAAACTGGCACTGCCTGTAGTAAAGGTAACAGCGATGGCCACAAAAACTGCAGCAAATGGTGCGAAGTAAGGAGGAGTCCGAGGAAAGGAATTGATGACCAGTATACGAATGCCTTCGACGTGGAGATACCGCTACCAGTTGTCGAGTACTGCAGGGCCTACCTTGGCTCACCAGGGATTCGCTTGTTCCTCGAACAGACGAAGGACAGAGACAACTGGCACCCTTGGGTAAGTTTTCCCATCAGGAGTCAATTCTTCCATCCATATCTTTCAGTATCTCCTTGTGTATACTGTGTGTAATTGTGTATTATGCATGCATACGTGTTTATGTATGTCCAATTGCACGTGTGTATCTTTATTACGTAGATTTATGTAAGGATTAATTCGCCTACGTAAGTGTGTGTATGTGTAATAGTATGTAGTCATGTAATCGTGTAATCATGTAATCGTGTAATCATGTAATCGTGTAATCATGTAATCGTGTATAAGCCTAAAGAATGTGTGCTATATACCCTACCTGGTCCGTGGTGCGTATGAGTGTCTGCATTCACATCGCCCTCCTTGTATGTCTGTATTTTTGAATGTATATCCTGGGTCCAAAACCGAGAAGTAGAACATGCAAATATGAAGAAAAATGTGAAGTAATTATACTAAATTAATCTCCTCGCTCTGACTTCATCTACATAAATGACAATGTTTTCTTCATGAAACGCTTGCGATGTGGTTCTCCAGACATTATCGCTAATTTTGCATCTGATATAATCCGCCAAACGACCGATTAAAGAATAATACCAGACATTCTATGATGTTAATGAGTGAATTACGTTCCTCAGTCTATAATAGTACTTGGCGATAGCGCACACTTTGAAATAACGAATTAGGCCTAAATAAGATACTCTTATTAAACATTATGTCCCAACTTCCAATGGCCAAACCAGTTACATCTACCAAATGAGCTAATCAATCAAATTTCCAGGTTTTATTTTACCATTTGATTCATATTACGTCATTTTAAAGATCACATGATATCATAGTCTACTTCTTTATGGGGGCCACGTTCTTGGTAAATATAAGTAAGTAAGTAGGCAAGTAGGTGAGTAAGTCAGTAAGTGAGTATACTCTTGTCACTGTCTGCAGACGCATGACAGATATATGAGGGGAAAACATACTATTTAAATAAAAGCTTAAATATATGTAAATTTGTAAAAGAAAGTGTTAATTTTCAGCCATTCTTATCGAATCCACAAGCAGGTGGGCAATCATGAGGAAAGGCAAATACCACGGACAAGGCCGGGATGAGAAATGAACATAGGCAAAATGGGTGACCTTAAGATGACAGGCGATTTAGATGAAAGTGCAGTCATGAACGGCGCAAGTCACTCCAGAATGAGTTGAACGTAAACCAAGTGAAGGCAGAGACGCCAGACCCAATTGGGGTCGATAGTGCCATCGGGTGAAGATCTTAAGGACGTTAAACTGGCAGGACTGTCCCTCCTTGAGTCTCCCTGCGTGTGCATGCATCTAGGCGCTATAGGTTCTACGGTCTGTGTCAATTTTAATCATGCATGCAAGTAATCACGTAAGCATATATACACGGTTTTTTCAAAGTGATCGTATATATATATACATATATACGAGCTGCTGCTGCTACTTGAAAATAATTTTCAAGTGAATTAATAAAGCGAGGCCCCTCGCGATCGCTGCCAGTCTGAGTCAGTAATCATACATATGGTTTCCTTGTTTGTATCGCGCTACACCGAGACAGAAATCTCTTAAAGACAGTCGTTAATAGACTATGCTAACCGGTTCTCTCTTGCATAGACAGGCATTATAGTGATGAAGCGCTCTTGATGATGGACCTAAACCGGTTAGTTAGTGGAAAGAGATCTTTGTTTACAACAGTGTTGTCCAGTTTTTTAGACACCAGAGCTCAGCGTAGAAATTATTCATGAAGCCGCATCGGTAAACTCAAGAGCTTCCATTAAAACAGTTTGATAGAATAGGCCCTATTTAACTGCATTGCGGTTTGAGAACCATACGTTTTAGAACTTTAAACAAGTCCCAAAATATGGATAATGTTCGGCATTTTTTTATGATTGTTGCAGTATCGGGCATTGTCCATTATTTGTATTACGCTATGATCGTTTAACAACTGTACATGTGAATGTTAAAGGAAATAATTCCTTCACGTACAGTATGAAGAATGTTTCTTGTGATAAATTCCATACGTTTTGTAGGCTTGTGATTTTGCCTCTTAATTAATTTTTACACAAATTAGCAATTAAAGCATCTTACAGGCCGTGGGTTGGACAACGCTGATTAAGGCTGTCCTATTGAAAGACGCCGGCAAAACACGATCCTTAGTTTAATACATTCATCACTCTATCTGGAAAGCAACCAATGTCCAACGACATAACATTCTTACACTGGTAGGCAGCTATTTGTTTTCCGACGCAGAGGGATGAGAGGACAGGCTAAGAGGAGTGGTATAACATGAACCTTTGATGGCTATGACGGATGCAAGGACGGACGCATGGATGGATGGATGGACTGATGGATGGGTGGATGCATGAATGTATGGATGGGTGGATCAGTGGGTGGGTGGGTGGATGGATGAATGGATGGATGGATGTATGGATGGATAGACGGATGGATGGGTGGATGCATGGATGAATGGGTGGGTGAGTGGATGGGTGGATGCATGAATGAATGGACGAATTTATGGAAGACTGAATAGATGGATGAAGGGGGTGGTTTAATAGAATAATGAATGGCCGTTTTCTGAATTTTCTTTATTGGCACACATACTGACTGACCGACCGACTGACTGACCGACCGACTGACTGGGTGACCAACTGATTGGGTGACCAACTGATTGGGTGGCTGACTGACTGTTTGACCATCATGACGTGGAATCGAACCAAACTCTAATTTGTCCTTGGCAAAGAACATGTAAGGAACGACGTAAATTCATTTCTTATGCATTGATCGAATTCTGAATCGTGTGACTTGTGTTGAAGGATCACGGTGAGAAAGAAGGGCACGAGGTCGACGAGAGGCAGTCCGTCGAGTTACTAACAGAGGCAGGTTCTCTTTCATTACTTTACACTCGACTTTATAATGCGCTCATTAATCCTACACATTTAAAAAAGCTATGCGGACAGTCACTGTGTAAGGCACTGAACAAGTTCAGTTGACAAATTTGCTTAAGTGAGAATTTGTAAGGAGCAAAAAACAATTCCGACGAAGCTGAGAAGTTCGACTATCAAGCAACAGACCAAAGCACACGTAGGAATACCTCCTTTGAGGCTGTGAAAGACCGGCGGATGCGCTTTAAATGCAGACTAACAGGGGTGACGATCCCAGGGGTCGAAAGGACAGAGAGGGGACATGTTATAGGTGTGTCCCCCACATTTTTTACCCATCGCATTGGGTGTCCTCCACCTCTCAAACGAGATCGCCGCCTCTGCAGACTATAATTCGGAGTTGCGTATGCAGTAAGGAGACAAAGCGTTCTCCGTTTAAAACGAGGTGTGAGCGAATGAAATTAATGAAGAAAGTGAGGTCTCTCCGTAAGTATACGGCACAGAACTTTCAGGGCGATTATCTGACGCATTAGAAGGGCTTTCTAAGCCCTATGTATGACCAGGATTGGTGATAGTCAGCAGAAAGAGGGATATGTATAGGCCTACTGAAGCTGTAGGCCTACTAATTACTCTTGAAGCAACATGTAGCATGGTGTGGAGTCCAGACGTTTGAGCGTAACATAATAATGAGTTGCAAATAAATAATATTGAAATGGTGTGGACTAAATCAAAATTTCACTGGAGAGAAAGAGGAGCCGAGGAAACCTTATTAGAGTTGTTAAGATTGGACCTATTACTGGGAAAGTCATTGCGCAGTGGGACAGGCGTTTTGAGTAACACGTAGCATTTATAACAAGGCGATTAGACCACAGATGGAAATTATTTTCTGAATCGAAAACGGCCCATAGATCAGAATCTTTTGGCTGTAACAGCTGTAGACTTGTGGAATGGTTTGGTCTCACTGGACGCTATAACAACATAATAAGAAGAAGCCTGAAGGATGTACATGCATAGCTTTCCATTGCAGGTTAACTTGCACGTGTAGCTGTTCTAATACGGATTCCGTGTCTTCTGAACCCCTTTAAGACCTCTTGCGTTATGTATGTGTGTGTATATACGTATGCACGAACGCTTACATGTATGTCATGTAAAAGAAGATTGAGTGCAGCCTTAGTGCAGTTTCTGCGACCACATAGATAGGCCAATCCATCGAACCATTGCCAGTCTTATCACTGAGGAGTGATTTGTTTATTGCAGGCAGTCAACGCTGACGAAATATCGGACGAGGTGAGCTGTTGTTTCTATTTTTCAACGTCGATTCAATAATATTAATGTCAATCTACGAGTACAAGTGTTCAACGCCAGATAAGAAGATGTGGGCAGAAAAATGTGGTCAGAGACTCAATGTATTACTCTGTAGATAGGAAACGGGATCGATGATCCTGCTGGCGTTCACTGTTCAATAACATCTTTTTTAAACAGAAATTCGATACCGCCCTTCTTCCAACATATTTTGCTCAAAAGTGCACACGCCTCGACGGCGCAATTGCAGTTGTACTGCAGAGCAATTGTGCGCGAAGGACTTGCTCAAGGTCCCTACTCAGTGACTCCCTGAACGAGGGTCGAACTCGCTCGCTCAGCGCACACTGAGCGTTACGGGCTGACCGCTCTAACCGATCGGCCACCGTGCCACATTATTGGTGGATATAATATTGTAATGGTAAAGGATTGGTGTAAACTTCGCTATTGAATAAGATCGTTTGATTAGATCTATTGTGTTCATTATAATAGTTCTGTTTAACATTTGATTTATTGATCGATCGATTTATTAGTGATGTCAAATTGAACGATTTTGAAACAATGTACTTTGGTTCATTTGAGGCGTCTGATTTCTGAATCAATGAATGAATAATTGTTTGTAAATCAATTAATTCATTAACGAATCCACTAGCTAATAGGTCAATTAATATATAGGCATAGTAGATCAATGAGTTGGTTAACGAAACAATTAAAGAATACATAAATTGATAAATGGATTAATTTTTTAACGAACGAACTAATCAATTAGTGTTTATATATAATAAATTTCATCTGATGTATGTATGTATGTATGTATGTATAATGTATGTATGTGAGTGTGTATATATGTGTGTGTGTATGTATGCATGTATGTGTGTGTGTATGTGTATGTATTGTATGTATGTATGCATGTATGTATGTATGTATGTATGTATGTATTGTATGTATTGTATGTATGTATGTATGTATCTATGTATGTATGTATGTATGTATGTATGTATGTATGTATGTATGTATGTATGTATGTATGTATGTATGTATGTATGTATGTATGTATGTATGTATGTATGTATGTATGTATGTATGTATGTATGTATGTATGTATGTATGTATGTATGCATGTATGCATGTATGTATGTATGTATGCAAGACATTGTATGTATGTATTTTTGTGCTACTATTGTACAATTTGTTATCTCAGTATTAATGACAAGTCCAGTGTCCAACTAGCACATGACTCTGGGAATTGATACCTATACTTAACTGATAACCGTTCACACGATGCAACCTGGTCGCCTCTGCCATCCGGCGTGCAAATAAGTAAGTTAAAATATCTGTACATTATCAGAGAACGTACAGTTTGCTATTGGTTGCTGCAGGTACGTGGCTTTCTCATAAAGGTCTTCCTGCAGAACAATAGCTTGGATCGTACGGTCGAAGTGATGGCCTACCATCCAAAGTACCTCAGTCTTTTCCTCAACACGCAACGGTTCCTAATGCAAGCCGATGGACCACTGTCTTTTCAAGAGCGACATTACGTTGCCATATTGGTGAGTGAGAGAGCGAGCAACTGAATGCTAATTATAGGATGGTAATTCATGAAGAAATGTCAAATAGACACAATTGCGGTATGATTACAAGTAGGCCTATATTATGAACGAATGATCACATGTTACTAATTTAACTATGGGACAGTCTTGCATCTAGTACGCCGAATGGGAGGACTAGACGATTTTATGGTGTCTGTGGACATCGATCTCTTCACGCCAGCGTGTTATTCGTTACACTACGACCCCCTCGCTTCCGGATCTTGTGTTTGCGGCGAATGCACACCTGTAGAGAGGCGTTCACAAGTGTATTGCTTTTAGACTAACTTTAGGTCTGGGAATAGAAGTCTAGCAATTAGGACGTGCGCTTTCTTTAGACTACATGCTCACTTGTGACGAGTTCCTATAGAGGTGGTCTGTTCACTCGTGTCTTTTGTTTATATTTGCACGTCTGTTGATTTGATATAGTGTCTATAGAAGCGCTTAAATAAGTCTGGTGGCTTTAAACCTTTAACCTGCCATATAGTTGGCTATGCGGTAGTTTCCAATAGTAGGCCTATTAACGACTTCTTATTGCTATACCAATGTCGTTGATATCATCCTGGTCATTTTCGAGACTTGGGACTGGCACTACTAACGGTGTCCACTCGATAATCCGAAGGTTCGATAGGGGCTAGTCCGAAGATTCGACAATCCGAAGATTCGACAATCCGAAGATTCGATAATCCGAAGGTTCGATAGTCCGAAGATTCGATAATCCGAAGGTTCGATAATCCGAAGGTTCGATAATCCGAAGGTTCGATAATCCGAAGGTTCCATAGTCCGAAGATTCGATAGTCCGAAGATTCGATAGTCCGAAGATTCGATAATCCGAAGGTTCGATAATCCGAAGGTTCGATAATCCGAAGGTTCGATAATCCGATGGTTCCATAGTCCGTAGATGGAAAACATAAGTATACAACAACAAAAACTATACTCCGACACTGATTTAACTGGAAGTTGGATTCATCGATGAAAAGAATGTGTAAAACTGAGAGTTGGATTGATATGAATAGAATCATATCTAAATGGAGGCTGGATGTATGAAAAGGATGGTACAATCCAGCTTCTAGCCAAACATGATTATTTTCATCAATCAATCTACCATTAAAAACGCAATCTTATCACCTATCGACCGGACACCATGCAATCTTCGGACTATCGAACCATCGGACTATAGACACAGAACCCTAGGCCCTATTAACACCAAGGGGGTGGTTTTGAAACGTTGGTACGCCACGTATCGCTTTAGAAGTGTTAAAAGAAACTAAATGAAAATAATTTTATGCTTTTATGTCCATCTTTCTTTAAGTTTGCGTCCACAAGTGCTTTTCTCTTTCAATTAGCTTATCTCCGTTTTTCGTCAAATGCTCCAAAACGCGTTGTCGTCTGAGACTTGGCCCTGCAATGGAACATACGATCTTCCCCTAAAAATACTTAGATCTATAGCCTAATTGTCATAAGGGGGCTTGGCGCTTGCATCTTGTTTTTCATCTAACTTTCCTGGTGTTAATCAGCATTCAATTTTTTGCATCTGGCGGCATAATAAACGTTTGAAAACCACTCCAGTATAATATAGAGCCTACCTCTTAGGATAAGGTAATTCAAATCAATCTCTGCCCTTCAAATTCTACAGGCTGCGGCCCAGCACCAGTGTTCATACTTGGTCGACATTCACACGAAGGCATACCTCAACTTTGGGGGCGATCCGGAGTGGCTCAAAGGGTTGGATTATGCCCCCCAGAGACTACGCAAGCTAAACGAAGTCAACAAATGTCTTGCTCACCAGCCATGGCGTATAACAGCTGGCCACATCAAGGTAATTATTGTAATCGTTATTGTTATTAGTAGTTTCAATTGCGCTGTTGTCTGGTGTAAAAAGCACCAAAATTATAACGTAATGAGGTCAGTATTAGGAAGACCAGTCCACAAGGCTGAGAGGCAGTCAATAGACTGTTCTAACCCTAGTGTAACATTGCATAGCTTTGCATAATTTAACTTAGCATAGCATAGCATACCTTAACATAACTTGATGTAGCATAACATAACATAACTTAACATAACTTAGCATTACTTCATATACATGTAACGTAACTAGACGTAACAGGGTTTAACGTGGTTCAGAAGACTTAACGTAGTCTGAAGAAGAACAAACACTAGGTAGGTCTTGATATCCCATGGGATCCGTCCGAGCTTGCACAATCTCTCGTACTTGTCGCAACACTTTTTGGATCAGCAATAGGAAACATTCCATTAATTTTATTCGCAACGAGACATTTTTGATGTGTTACTAAAATGCTAAGCACGGAACGCTATCATATTCAAAAGACGCGCTTTCAGACAGACAAACAGTCAGACAGCAGACACACACACACACACACACACACACACACAGCCAGACAGACAAACAGACAGACAGATGAAAAGACAGACAGCTAGAGACTTAATGACTGACTTATTGATTGGGTTAATGATTGACTTATTGATTGGGTTATTGATTGAGTAATTGATTGACTAATTGATTGATTGGCTTATTTACTGATTGATTGAGTGACTGACTTTCAGAGGCGCGTTTACATGAAACGGGGTCCTATAGGCGCAAACATTCAGAGGCCCTCTGAATTTACACACTGAGTCTAAGGGGTCGTCTATAAATGACGTCACGCGCTAATTGGGTCATACATCTGTGACGATTTGCGACGAGGGGGAGGGAGTCTGAGATATCGCGTCATCTCATCAGATATCGAAATACGCAACTTAATTTATTTTAAAATTCCACTTAATTAAACAGTGAGCCAGCTTCTAGTGATGAAGAGGCTCAAAACACGTAGCCTTCGCTCTTACCAACACTGCTAATCGAGCCGATTGATATTCACAGTAACAAAGCAACCATGAATTACCACACTAGACCTGTCATGAAAATGCTTAGCTGCAAAAAAATAGAATATAAATTATTGTATTTAAAATATTTCAGGTGTGAGACATGTTATTTTGTATGAAAGTTTTCATTTATTCGGGGGTCCCTCACCGTCCCTGAGATTTATTTTGTGTGAAATTTTTTCATTCATTTTGGGGCTCCCTGAGATGTTATTTTGAATGAAATTTTTTCAGTCATTTGGGGGCCTCTGAGACGTTATTCACATTAACTCACATTTTGTATTTAATGTTTTCATCATTTGGGGGCTCCCTGAGATTTGAGGGCCCTATACGCGCGCCTAGTGCGCCTACAGGTAAACGCGCCACTGCTGACTTTCTGATTGACTGATTGATTGATTGGATTGATTGACTGTTTGACTGATTGTTGACTAACTGATTGAATAATTTACTGACTGATTGTTTGATTGGCTATTACAGAACCTCCTTTCTGAGCCGGGCAGATTTTCGATGGCTGAAATGATGCAGGCGATCGTTCTTCTAGCACATTTCCAATCGTTGACGAGCTTCATCTACGCCTGTGGCATCGACACTGAACCAGAACAGCCGTCAAAGGCACCCGAACCATCTCGAAATATCGACATTAAACGAAAAACCGTCAGATTTGCTACCAGCTCTGAAGAGGTCGGTGTTTACAAACCTAGGTCACTGTGCAGAGCTTAAATAAAATCTCATAAATATAAATGCATGCACTAGATAGCCTATGTCCTAATTCCTAAATATATCGCATTTTAAAGCAGGCTGTTCCTAGCGGACCACTATATGGCCGTCAAATCAATTTGAAATACTACATTTTCAATGTCAAATACTAAAGGGACAATACTTGCTGGTCGCTAGGAGTTGTTAAGTAGGCCGACTGAGTGCACAGCAGACTGCAAGTCGGCTGTTCACTGTCCACAATCTATGCCTAAGAGAATGATCTTAACTATTTTGATTTGTGAGGTGGCAACACTGTCGGTTAGTCTCGTCTCCGCCAAAGTTTATGATTTATGCCCGTTTACATATAATCTGTTACTGCCAATTAACTACAATAAGTAGAAGCTTTAAGCACCAGAATATTATCGTAAGGCCTACTTTAAATTTGCTTGCTATAGAACACGCCCACTTTCGTCTAAGATGCCCACGACTGCTCTGCACAGGGACCAGGAATTCCTCTGTCTATGGGCCCGAAATTTCTCTGCTTATGCCATATGGGCCCAGAATTTCTCTCCCTAGGCGCCCGTAATTTCTCTGCATTAGGTCCGGAATTTCACTGCCTTAGTGGCCCGGAATTTCTCTGCTTCTGGTTTGGAATTTCTCTGCGTAGGGGCCCGGCATTTTACTGCCTATGGGCCCAGAATTTCTCTGTCTATTGGTCCAGAATTCCTCTGTCTATAGGCCGGGAATTTATCCGCCCTGGTTCCTAAAATTTCTCTTCCTTTGGGTTCGGAATTCTCTGCTCAGAGCCAGGGTTTTCTGTCGGCGGGCCTAGGGCTGCTATAATCGCTTCATTTTAAGTAGGCCCTCTCTATCAAAAGCGCTGTCCCTACGTAACCAATAATTTTAATGTTGTCTACAAGTTTCCATTCGATTGCGACTGAAGTTTTTTCCTTCAGGGTTCTCCAGTGGAATTCCTCGTCGAGAAGATGACGCGATTGGCCAGAGAATCTCTAACGGAGGATCAGATGAGAGAACGATTCGAGAAGATTGAAGTACAGAATGCAGAACGTAGGAGTCTAGCATTATTATAATCAATGACTATTGTTAAATCAACACACTCATCCATCCATCCATCAATCCATCCGTCTATCCATCCACTCATCCATCCCTACTTCTACCATGCTTTCTATTCACCCATCCTTCCATTCGTGCGTCCACCCATTCACCCATCCATTCACCCATCCATCCATCCATCCACCCATCAATCAACCCATCAATCAACCCATCAATCAACCCATCCATCCACCCATCAATCAACCCATCAATCAACCCATCCATCCACCTATCCATCAAGACCACCACTCATCCATCCATAGCTTTTCCATGTTCCCTTTCTTATCCAGTATCGTCGGAGAGCGTGGTAGCTGCCAAGTCCAGCTCCCCTGACTGCGTCCTACGCTTTGTCGACGACCCAGACTTTGGCTACGAAGACTTCAGCTGCTGCAAACTCAAGCACGGAGTCTCGACGTTTCGAACGCAAGAGTTCAGTTGGTATCTCGATGGCTACCAATTGGCCAACCACCTCTACCTCAACATTGGAGTAACTCTGGATGAGAAATTTAATCTGGCCCAGGAGCTTACTTACTACACGTAAGTTGTAATAAGTCGCAATCAGTAAATGCAAGTGTACCCGTTTTTCTCTGTTTACCAAAATTAAGTCCTCTTTCCTGTTCAGTTTTCAATGGTCAGCGCACCATTATGAGTATAGGCCCAAACACACTCTAAGCCATTCGAGTGTAAAAATATCGGTTATTTCGAAGGGCGACTCAGAACACGATCCAGAATGTAGGCATGAATGGCAGACCGTTGCTATAATTATGGAAACCGTTTTAAAACAGTTCAAGACTGTTTACAGTTTATTTTACGGCGGCCGAGAGTACAATAGCATTAGGCCTACCTGCCGTGTTCGACCGTAATATTTAACTGTGAATGACCGTATAAAATATCTCATAAGTTGAATTGACCAGCTGCAGCTGTTTCGTGTAGACAGAAATTAGCTCTCCTAGAAACTGCAGTTGCTTGACCCATTCATTAATTCTTGACACCTATTCATTGTGAGGACAAAGTATACTACTTCGAAAAAAGAACATCACTTCACGCTGCATTTTGTTAAATCTAAATCGTTTAGGAGTGGGGCCTAGTTGTGTTAATCGATTACATTTAGTTATGCATATGGCACTCTATAATAATTTGCGAATATTTGGCTTGCTGAGCCAGGCCCAAGATCCAGCTTCCTCGGCCCTGTGAAGGGCCCAGAGACCGCCCGGAAGTCTTGTTATTGCGCAGTCCTTCAATATGTGGAACATCGTCTGCACCTCGCCACACTCGCACAAGGCCGATGTGGCCATGGGACCATCTGAGGAGATCAGCGCCATAGTGGCCGTGGTTTGTGCGGAAACGGTTTAAGTTGGAAGATGCGCATAGCCGGACCGATGGATTTGAAGTCATTGGTCGGCTGTGGTTCCGAGCTGCTATGCACCGTGGGATCGGGATTCATCTCTGCCATCTGATGAATTCGATCGGCTGGGTTGAATCATTGGCTTCCCTGTGCGTACCAGGTACTGACGAGGAGTGCGACGAGAATGCTGATCCAATACTACCCAGGACAAAGTATACATATAATCTGCTCCACATGTAGTTTATTTTACATAGTGGATGGGCACCAAACTTAGGCAATGTAAGTTATATGCATTTACTCTTGTCAGATGCAAAAAAGACTACCTTTACTTTGCCGCGTCAGCGCTCGTGAATAAGCTGGTGCCCAACGCTGGGCTATCGAGTGGCACCTTAATAGTTTGGAGCTATATGCGATTACTCATTTTATATGTTTGATTTAGTCTTCTCTCTCTATGTCTGAAGGATGGGCGACCACGCCGACATCGATACATCAACATTCCGTCTCGCCATCTGGAACTACGTCCATTCCTTGTTCGGAATCTGTCACGATGAGTATGACTACAGCGAGGTGGATCAACTGCTCGAACGAAACCTCAAGACATACATCAAGACAACGATGTGTTATCCGGAACGAGTCACTCGCCAAGACTACGACGCATTCATGGTCGGATTCAAGCATTCCGAAAAGGTTGGACTTGGATCTAATTACCTGAGCTCGTGAGAAGTATAATATCTAGTTACCCTAGGGTCATAGTATAATGATATATATAGCTGATGTAGATGGAGAGATGCACACCAAAAAATTATAGTTACCTCAATCAGGGCCCTGGGCCACGGCCCCGCTGCCCTCCCTCGGTACGGCCCTGTTAACCGAAGGGGGCCGCTAATTTCAGGATAGAATAACTTATTATTCCATAAAATGGACTATTTTCAAAATATGGGGGCGCCAAATTGATGCTACGCCTGGGCGCAATTAGCTCGGCACGGCCTTGACCTCAATCAATCAGCCTTTTTATTGCTAACCACAGCAGCAAGCCTACACGTTCAAGATGAAAGTCATTTTATCAAGGTTTAGGGACAGTTTATTTGCTTTACACCAGTTATTTACTTTCTTTAGCTTAGTATTTAACTGGTTAACTAGTTCAGCTAAAGATTTGCTGGACATAAATACATTTGTGTCGTCTTCAAACACGATGAACGGGAGTATTTAAGAAGAATGCGAGGCATCATTTACATACATAAGGAACAGCAATGGACCCAGAATGGAGCCTTAGGGGACTCCACTTTCGACTTCTAACATAGACTAGTTGATGCTTGTCCATCATATAAAACGCATTGCTTTCTGTTATTAAGACAGTCTCAAGTCCAATTTAGGCACGTGCCTCTAGTCCCATAGTGGTGTAGTTTCGAGATTAAAATTTCGTGGTTGACTGTGTCAAAAGCCTTTGACAGATCAAGAAGGACTCCTATAGAGAAGTGGTTATCGTCTCTAGACTCAAGAAATGTTGTCAAACATTTCTAAGACTGCCATAAAAGTTGAATGCCCCTTCGGAATCCGTGCTGTCCCTGATATCAAATAGGCCTATTATTCAGTTATATATGTTGCCATTCTTTCATATATGTAATAGATTCAAAAAATTTGGAAGGGTATGGCAGGATGGATAGTGGCCAATAATTGCCAAGTTGGGTCATTCGAAGTGTAATGTAAAGTTACCTGGGGTCAGTCGAAGCAGAGGCGTCGATCCCGAGGGGAGGGTCGAGGGGACAAGTCCCCCACACCTTTTGCATATTGGGAACTCGTTAAACGTCTGTCTCTCCCCATTTCTTACCCTTCTCATTGGGTGTCCCCCACCTCTCAGACGAGTTCGCCGCTTCTGATTCGAAGTATAACAAAGAGTTACCTGGGGTCATAACAGGCTTAATGAGTTACCTGTAATCATTTGAAGCATGATATAATGAAACACTTAATATTTACGCAGAACGGTTTAATGCACATGACCATTATTATCGTGTTATTTTTCTGTTGGAATGGAAATGGGAACACGTACTTAACCCGCCCATCGTAATCGTAGACCTCACACTTCTATAGCGCCAACAGTCACAGGTGAAGGTCAACAGTTTATTCACGAATGTACTGGATGACTTCCTAAGTATATCAGTAGTTGCTCTAGCATAATTATAGATAAAATGTTTTGGCATTAGACTTTAACACCATCAAGGCTTTAGTGAACAGCGCTTCTGTTTCAGTTATCTTAAAGTGGTGGTTTTTATGCGATTATAATAGGCTATAGCCTATGCAGCCCTTTAAAAATGTCCTAGTTTACGATTGTTTGACGACTGGTTTATGTTGGTCTGTTTCCAGGTCCACGTGAACTTGATGACAATGGAGGCCCGACTCCAGTCTCAGCTCATGTACAGCCTTCGCGCCATTACCGAATGCATGTGCAACAGGTCTGCGTAATGCAACGCGATGGCGACATTATATTTCATGTAGTAGGCCTAGTATAGTTGGCGAACTGGAGGTTTCTTCGGTTCTCTAAGATTCAACTGTGGGATCAAGGACTTAGTATACACTTGCATAGATTCCTTGCTGTGAGACGTAGTTCAATGAATCTGGGACCTATAGCCACTTGGAGGATTGGTTACTCGTGAAAATGTCTTTGCACATCCGGCGTAATTCTGGGAGCATGGCAACACAATCATGGCGTTGAGGGTATTTAAAGAGGGTTAATATAGACGTAAACAAACTTGACAGATACGATCGCAAACTGGAAATTTTTACAGCACCAAAGGAGTGAAGTCGCGGGAACCAGCCTCAATCAATACAAAATCGATAGGCAGAGGGTCAAGATCCAGAGTCAGGCAGGCAGACAGTCAAGTCAGACGGCTGGGATTGGTGGTGTTTGGAGTTGAAACAGTGAGGAAAGGAGGGGAAAGGAGGAATCAGGATAAAATTTATGAAAAGCAGTGTCTTCAGTTTTGAGTGAATAACTAGTTGTGGGGAGATAGCAAGAGGTGAGTTCAACGGACGGATTATATATTTATCACAATACTGAAAGGCGCGACAGCAAGGGTTATGGAGCGATTTTGAAATTGTAGTGGCGATGTGACAGAAGGGCGGGGACGTGTCAGGGTGGGAGAGGAACGGATCGAACCAATTTTGTTGGACCGTTAATAACTGGCGGAGGGAGGAGAACTGGAAGGGTCGTAGTGAGTTGTAGAGACGTTGATGTGGAGAAATTTACAATGCACATCGCAAATCTCCGGAGTTTTGATAGAACTTTGACCTAACCGCCAAGACCCTACACACATGAAAGTCATCAAAACATGTTCACTTTGACTTTTGTTATGAGGTTCCAAATTACCTTAATTCGCTCCTTATAAAGAAACTAACAAATGTAATCCTGGGTTTTCCTTGAATTTGTGCAATTAAGCGCTGAATACATCGCTTGGTTAGGTCTATAGAAACCCTCTTTACACGTCTACCAATGCAGACGAGTTTCCATTTCTCTAAGTATAGAATTCCTAGAATTATGGTTAGTAGATTTAAATTTGTTAGACAAAGCCTGTCTTCCGGTGCAGGGCTTTCGCTGAAGTTTGGTGAAGGCCAAGGGTCCTACATTCTATTGTGTCAATCTGTGACGCTGTTGATCTCGATCAGGCCTTTGATCAAGGGCGGAATAAAAACTGCATAGTAATCGGCCGATAAACGTTATAAATGTTCGAAACATTCTAGGGAAGTTTAATGATAATCTGTGATGAAAATAAACCGCTAATGAATAACTGTATTGAAACGTTACTTTCGTTTTAAATATTTTGCATGAATATATTTTACATCACACGGAATTCAAGCGCTATGTCAATTACCCCACGTATGTATGCATAGGGCCTATGTTTAATGTTCAAGGAATCTGTATTAGAGGAATGGTTACTCCCAGTTCCGTGTACACGTTTTACTCTTAAACATAGCCGTCGCCCAACTTAAATGTTGCTACAATTTGAAAATCTGATGTTTTAAACCTCCAAATCACTTTTTTCTTTATTTTGCTGACATAGTTAGTCTATTTTTCAATTTTTCTTCCTAACTAAAAGTTATCGAACAAATGTGTGAAAATTCTTGCTCTCGATTATCGCCCCGAAACTAGTGACGCGAAGAAACATGGGACTTTCCCGTCCTGTGCATATTAATCCTTGCTGAAATGTAAAAACCAGATTTTAAAACGTTCTATGTTGTCACAAGACCACTTTATTTTTGCTCACAGCATTGTATAGTGCTAAACATACATCCTGGAAAAGTGCATGTTTATCATACTATACAATCGACATTTTATTAAGTTCTTGACGGAATTATGCGATGCAGCTAGGATTACGGAGTCGCACGGCCCTCGGGTAGGTGTTAAATAAGTTAGCAAGTATGTACTCTTTAAATTGAACCGTTTGCAAACGCACATGAACAATCAAAAAATGTACATTCACAAAATAGTTATAACAAGCAATTACACAACAGACATCCGAGGAGAAGCTAGAGTATAGGCTAATCAAACAATAGTAATTACACTCACAATAGAAATAGATTCAATTGTATGCCATTCGGGTAATAAAACCACACCATGGTAGTGCGTCAGCACGCATACTCTCTCGATTGTGCGACCGAGGACGGGGTGAGTTGGCCTACAACTTTACAAACACTCTTTGAAGGAGGCAAGAACCAACCTAGAACATGGCAAGGGTTGTGTAGTACAGAGAGAAAAGAGGAATCTGCACGACCACAGAGGTCGTCAAATGTCCTTTCGTGTCAACAGTTTTTTGGCGATATTGAGAAGCCAGAAATTTTAGATCCTTTAAAGATAACAAGCTGATTCATCAACCTTTAGTCGTGAAGCCAAATTTACGAATGACTACCGGATATGTCAGCAAAATACAAAAAAGTACCGTTAGAGGTTCAAAACACCATATTTTCAAATTGAAGAACAGTTTAGATTGGGGCGACATCATTCTGTGTTTAAGTGAAAAGTGTGTACACGGAAATTTTAAGACTAACCATTCCTCTTATCTAGATTCCTTGTGATTGGCCCAAGCGATTTCTTCCGATATTTTCAATAATTATCGGTGCATGAATTCTAATTTACGCTAAGATCGAATTCTGCAAGCCTATTGAAAAGTATTGGTATTGCAGTAATTTTCAGAAAAAGTATTGGTATCGCGATACTTTTAATTAGGAAGTATTGGTATTGCTATTGCAATATTTTTTCAAGTATTGTTAACAGCCCTGATCATGCCCCATTGCAACTGCTGATAATTTATCTTACTGCATCGCTTTTTAATACACATTTATTGATAAAGAATGAGAGTAAATAAAAGTTATTAAAAAAACTTATATTTAATAAACACTTATTTGCCTGTAAGCTTTGTATATCATTCTCTCAAATGTGAAGTTTAACCTAAAGCTACTAAAAAAACAACTAAGATTATGACGTAACTACCATTAGACGTGATTTTGGTAATAGTTTAGCATGGTCACATGCGGACGTCCGCACAGTCCATGACCCGCTCTTCCCCATGTCAGCTTTTCCGATGACCCCTCCACCCTCGTTGCGGACGTCCTTTGTGGATGACCCAATTAGCAAAGCCTGACCATGCAGAGGAAACAGAGGAGGCGGGCCAACGAGGTAACTTGAACTACATCAAATAAGCGCGTTCCCGATAGGCAATGAGCAACAAGGATACATCGTGCCTAGAATGCCAGACAGAGAGACCAGTGGTGTAACGTGTGAAGCTAGTTCAGGGCGAAGAACTATATGCTTGTATTATACTTGCATACCGTAAAAAAACATGAAATTATTTGAAATATCACTGCAGATTACATCTACGTTAGGCCCATCCATATATTACGTATGCCAAAAAATCGGATTTTCTGAACTTGAAAATGTAGCTACATGGGCATGCACTTACTTGAAATCTTTAACTCAACGGTAATATATCTAAAGAGATTATATTTAGGCGCCCATTATCTAAGTTACCAAATCTCCCTCCCCCATACCATGTGCAGAAAGGGTATTAGGCTATCATCTGTTATACTAGGGGTGACCGTCACCATAGACTTAGATTTGACCTGATCTTTATAAAGGCCAGCCAATTATTCTATGCACTTACTAAACTGTTCATGTGCTGGAAAAATCATTTTAAAAATTCAGCATGTTTCGTTATATATATGAGCTCGGTTGCACAAAGATATCTACAAGCCCTAGGTTAATTTAATATTTAATTAAAGAGTTTGCAAATGAAAGAAAGGCACAAAACAAAGGCACTGATATAATTATAAAGTTTATGGTACACTGCTTGATCGGTCAGAAACCATTCATTCAGAATTCAACATTGTTTGTAAACCTGACAAAAAATAAATTCTGCACATGAAAATATTAAATTCAAAATACATGTTCCTGAATATCATCCTATAAAAGTGTTAATTTTACTTATCGCATAACGTTATTGCGATCACACACTACTCCAAATGCCTAAAATTAACCAAAATGATGAGGTGAGGAAATGTAAAAGCAGTCTGTTTCTTTACTCCTATGGCTTAAAGCCTCAAGTGTTAGATGGCTCATCTTACAGAAGCTCATTTGTTTTGCATCAATTAACAACTGTCATTAAGATTTGAAGAGACCTGGTTTGCAACAATTTCTTACACATTTCCAATGCAAGTCAAAGATTTAGTCAGATATTTTGCAGCATAAGCGAATCTCCCCTAATGTCACGAATAGAAAACAACGGATTTATCGCTGTTGTCTTTTTTAACATCTCCTGCTCTGTATCCATATTAGACTCTGCAGCTATTAGTTTAACCATTAAATTATTCCCGAATGTTAATAGTTTCAGCTGATTTACATAAACCGAGAAGTCATTGCTACAGTAATAATAACGTCTGCTCGGAAAGAAATCACAACATCCATTACGAAGGATGACTATCAACATCATGGTGAATCACAGGATGTAAGGTGCAGTAACTGTAGATCAGTTCATTCATGCTATGGTCCATTGATTTCCTGAACATAGGTGACTGGGAAGAGACCAACCTAAACACATAAGCCTTAGTATACTATCACACAACATAATATATTAAGTTAATCTAAAGATATCTTACTTGTGTTACGAATCTTCACATGTCACATTCAACACAACGCTCCCAATCAACATTTGCCAAAAAGAGTGCATCGCTCATTGTAACTGTAATTTGTAACTATAATTGTATTAAACATTTACATAGCGCCACTCAAGAGATTCGGAGGCACTTGGTATAAGATATTACTAAGAATGTTAATTGAATGGCCATCCCTGTTATTTTAATTATTTTTCTAATAATAATAATAATAATTATTATGATACGATGAACAGACCTTTCCACTGCGTGATTCCCCTCTCCACCATCCTTTGCTTTCATCTGCCTTGCTAAGGATGGTTATCATTTCGTCTTTTCGAAGAGACAACTGACTCGGTTCAGTTGCTGAATAGTCGTAGAGAGCAGCACAGAAACCGACCACACGCCGACCTGAATTGAAAGTAATTTCAGAAAATAAAGTTTAATTGGAAAACATAAAAAATCTCAACACTCAAAGTAAACTACCAGGCAGATCAATTTCAGAGATCAACAAATTATTTTCTGCTCCAGTACTAATGAACATTTTTAAAAGTCAACAAATATAGTTAGTTCTTTATTTATGAAATTGAAACAAATCGGTATAAATGTGGTATGATTTGAAAAATTGAAATGTTTCAAGATTCTATATTTTGACTTGAGAAAAACCAGTGTACAGATAAAGTGGATCACAATAAAACAATTCAAACACAGCAAACAATAACTTTGACAGTAGGGCCATGCAGTCACATAAAACAAGATTTGCAATGCAAATTGTGAGCTGGACGACTCAATGACATACTCAGTGTCAAACTCAGTGACATACTCAGTGACATACTCTGTGACATACTCAGTGACATACTCAGTGACATACTCTGTGTCATACTCAGTGACATACTCAGTGACATACTCTGTGTCATACTCTGTCATACTCAATGACATACTCAGTGACATACTCAGTGAAATACTCTGTGTCATACTCAATGACATACTCAGTGACATACTCAGTGACATACTCTGTGTCATACTCAATTACATACTCAGTGACATACTCAGTGACATACTCAGTGACATACTCAGCGACATACTCTGTGTCATACTCAGTGACATACTCTGTGTCATACTCTGTCATACTCAATGACATACTCAGTGAAATACTCTGTGTCATACTCAATTACATACTCAATTACATACTCAATGACATACTCAGTGACATACTCTGTGTCAAACTCAGTGACATACTCAGTGACATACTCTGTGTCATACTCAATTACATACTCTGTGTCATACTCAATTACATACTCAGTGACATACTCAGTGACATACTCAGTGACATACTCTGTGTCATACTCTGTCATACTCAATGACATACTCAGTGAAATACTCTGTGTCATACTCAATTACATACTCAATTACATACTCAATTACATACTCAGTGACATACTCAGTGACATACTCAGCGACATACTCAGTGACATACTCTGTGTCATACTCAGTGACATACTCTGTGTCATACTCTGTCATACTCAATGACATACTCAGTGAAATACTCTGTGTCATACTCAATTACATACTCAATGACATGCTCAGTGACATACTCTGTGTCAAACTCAGTGACATACTCAGTGACATACTCTGTGTCATACTCAATTACATACTCAGTGACATACTCAGTGACATACTCAGTGACATACTCTGTGTCATACTCAGTGACATACTCTGTGTCATACTCAATTACATACTCAGTGACATACTCAGTGTCATACTCAATTACATACTCAGTGACATACTCAGTGACATACTCTGTGTCATACTCTGTGTCATACTCTGTGTCATACTCAGTGGCTTACCTGGTCTCCGTGCATTTTTGAATGGAATTGCAAGAACCGACTTGAGCTCTGGATAAATTCTCTCCAGTGAGACTTGCTGATAATATTCAACTAACTTCTGCAATTGTTTCAAAATCAACACTGTCAATTAAACCGCTTAACCCAACATACATCCAACAACATAATAATACCAGAGCAAAAGAGGACATCAGGCAGTTGTAGGCTCCAAATGACCTCATATATGAATAATTAATTAAATATGCACTCGGCCTGAAATGGGGAGAGTACGGGTTCAATCCTCCTCCACTGAGACAGTTATGAGTAGGGACCTTGAGCGAGGAGTCCCTCTCTCACACTTGCTTAGACACCTCGATATCATGTCTTATGGCTGTGTGTGCAGTTCTGTATAAATAGTCTTGTATAAATATTATTGTACTGTATTTCTAGATTTATATAGCACTTCTCCCAGAATAACTATTCAGAGGCACTCAAAATATTCAGAAGTGCTTAAGTAGTGGGCAGTTGAACTAGTTGATCTAATAGTAGGCAATTGAACATTATAAAGTATTCAGATGTTTGTTTTGAAGTGTCTACTCAGCAGTTTCAAACATTTAACGTTATATAATAGAACATTTATATAGCGCCCCTACAAGATATCTACTCAGAGGCGCTCTCTGCGCTAACCTATCGGATGTTAAACGTCATATAATATTATGTTCCAACAGGTAGCAAATCAGTGCACAGTAAGCTGAAAGAGTCACCAGTGGTTGGTCGACGTACAAGCGAGGAAGGCCTACAAACAGATTCCCCTTTGACAGCTGACAGATGGCAAGGATGAGCTTAAGCAACATCAATGGGAACAAACCACAGACTGTGATCATCCACAGGACCAATAGTCCATGCACCAAACCAGCATCAGGACCTTTAATGAGCAAATTTGATAATTAACACATGCTCATTGTTGCTCAAAGTAACAAACCCAATAAATGGAAAACAACGGCGCTCACCTGAAGGCTCGGAAACTTTGTGCTCACTCCAAGATAGAACCTTCTGTCGTCATCTTGTGAAACTTTCATGTGCATAACCTTATCATCGAATCTACCGCAAAAACGACAAGAAATCTAAATGCAATCAAAAAACTTGCAAGTCTGAAGGATCAGATGGATTTAGGTAGACATTCTGAAGACGTGAGACTTTAATTTGGAGTGGAAAGTCATTGGCTTGATATGTAGAGAGTTAGGCAGAGTAAGAAGAGGGGTCAAAGGAGTGGCTGCAGTGCTATCTTTTCACTCAAGAATAAAACATTTAATCATTGAAATTACAACTTCCTTTCACCTGCTTTGCAATGTCCTGCTGTTACTTACTGGTAAACAGATGATAATAATGCTTGCTTCCACAGAAGTTGGTTGGATGAAACAAATTCTTCCTAAATAGATGATATAGATCAAAAAATGCTTGCTGAAGTTGGATTACTGAAAACAATTCTTGCTTAAACAGAAGTTAGATGGATTATAATAACTCTTACTAAAATAGAAGCTGGATGAGCACTGAGCAGGCATTATTATCATCAATCCAACTTCTACTTAACCAAATACAATGGGAAATAATAACTTTTTGGTCATGAACCTTCTGTCGGTGAACCATTTGTCGTCAACAATTTGTCCGTGAACCATTGGTCGTAGAACCATTTATTAGGCAAAGATCAATGGTATTCGAACATTTGAAAGGATATTTGGAATCACATCATTTTCCACACAAAGATCTTCATTTAATCATCAGATTCGACTCACTTGATACTGATCGCATGCACTCCGCGATTGCCAGCATTGTCGCTGATTCGAATCAAGTAACTTCCGTTTGGGAGCGGATTCAACTTCTGGATGGCAATGTCTCGTGACAACATCCCAGCGTACCTAGAGAAAAGTCATGTCTCAAGCACATTTCACTCAATAAACAATACTTCACGTAATTTGGTTGTGTATAAGAATTGCTGAATATCAGAAATTGAGGAGAGAACATACTTTGTAATAGTTATAAAGGTGTGACATGGTGGCCGACTGGTCAGAGCGCTCGTCCAATAACAGGATGAGTATGGACTCAATCCTCCTACCTGAGGTGGGTGCTGTTTAGGGACCATGGACCAGTCTTCTGCTCAGAGTTGACCGGTGCTATTGATGTTCTGTTGCATGATCAAGAGTGCTGCTATTTGTTTTCAAGAATTATAAAAGATTAGATATGTTATAGCTTCAGTCTGTTCACGATTAGAAGAAACTAGATTTTTCAACTACAGATAATTTCAATATGAAGTTAGTTCACTTTTGGATGAATTTCTCAAGTAAGAATCAAAGCACAAGTATTGTTACTTGAAGGCAAACTATAGGCACAGAATGTTTGATTTTACTACAAAATCTCTTCACTGTTAATTTCCTTAGTCATACAAAGTTAATTTAGAGCATTTAATTGATGGACAAACGTGAATAAACGTGCAGTTGTCGGATTCAAAGGATGATTTTTTAAAGAAGTGAAATTCAGGATGTATTCAATTTATTTTAAGATTTTGACCATGATATAGGTACTATGGTTCTTCTTAAACTGCTGTAGCAAACCAAATTCATAAAAAATATGCATACATTACACAAATGCATGGATCCATGTATTTTGGTGTATGTATTTATTAGAAAAGGTTAATGTGATGTGCCATACAAAGTACAGCAGAACATATTAATAATGAATAATTCCATAAACACAAATTAGTAGAAGGCTAATAAAAACACATAAAGAGAAGTAAGAAATTTAAAAGCCGTACAATTCTTACTAATAAGAAAAGCCATACAATGACAGAGTCAGCATGACACATCGAACTACCAATCAAAGCCATTCAATTGCCAAAAAGTCAAAACAACATGCGCATCATTTGAGTAAAGGCTGTCATTTAAATATTTAAACACTATGTACAGTAATGTAAATGGTATTGTATTTAAATATTTCTATGGCGCCTCTCGGTGATTAAGACGAGAAGCATCATTGGTCTTCTCATAGTAACCAATAACATTACAATGTGACAAATTTAAGTAGCATTTTTCTCAACAACACAAATAAAACATATCCTAAAAATGTAATCGCTGTATTTTCACAATAATTGTATCGTATTATATCTTCAGCTGCCAAATTACGAAAAATAAAGCTTATACATCAGTGATATTACAATATATGCAGAGAGCTCTCTGGAAATACACTCATTTTGAATGCCGAGGAAAATACAGTTTCTGTGCTGATGTAGTTTTTTAATGTTGGTGATAGGCAGAGTTTAAATCATAATAATTGCATAGCAGTCAGACTAGCAGCAGGGGTAGCAATCAAAGCCATTCAATTGCCAAAAAGTCAAAACAACATGCGCATCATTTGAGTAAAGGCTGTCATTTAAATATTTAAACACTATGTACAGTAATGTAAATGGTATTGTATTTAAATATTTCTATGGCGCCTCTCGGTGATTAAGACGAGAAGCATCATTGGTCTTCTCATAGTAACCAATAACATTACAATGTGACAAATTTAAGTAGCATTTTTCTCAACAACACAAATAAAACATATCCTAAAAATGTAATCGCTGTATTTTCACAATAATTGTATCGAATTATATCTTCAGCTGCCAAATTACGAAAAATAAAGCTTATACATCAGTGATATCACAATATATGCAGAGAGCTCTCTGGAAATACACTCATTTTGAATGCCGAGGAAAATACAGTTTCTGTGCTGATGTAGTTTTTTAATGTTGGTGATAGGCAGAGTTTAAATCATAATAATTGCATAGCAGTCAGACTAGCAGCAGGGGTAGCAAAAGTAATAACAGTAAGATTAGTAGAAGGGTAGAAGTAATAAGAGTAAAATTAACATATAAAAATATCATAAATACAAACCATTCCAGAAAATTAATGATTATAATAATAATAATAATAAAAACTAGAAGAACCGGCCACACAGATAGATTGACGAATTTACCAGGGGAGTGAGGACAGTTCAATTTCTTCAAGAGCCGAGTTGTTCTGGTAATCGCGAGAGGGAGGCCGAACCAGGGTCCTCGTAGGTGTGGGCGGAGGTTCAGGACTGGACACCGAATTCACCCGTGAATGCGGCTAAACCATCAAATTAAATGCATTAGACCCACACAAAAATACACTGCACGACCTCCGCATTTCCACATCTGGCTCATCTATAGATGGTAGACTTTACCAGATAGCACTGCCATCGATCTCTGACATGTAACTGCAACAGTTATATATATATATATACATATATATATATGTAATGTTAGAAGTTTCAACAAATCAAACACAATCTGTATATATATATATATATTTCATACACAGAATGTATGTAATTATATATGTATCATATAAATACATATATACAAATTATACATATGAATACATATTATATATAATTTTTACAAACCTCATCATTGGGACATTCCTAATATGAGAGAAATAAATATATATCATTCGAATTTTAATTAAGCAATATCATGCTATCAGGCTTGTATTAATTAAGTTAGCAGTCAGTCACTAGTTTGAATTACTTAACCTGTTACACAGTTGACTCAGTAAAAGCTTATTCTGTAGTACACAACAAATGTGTGAAATCAACAGACAATAAGAAAAACTAATTAACTAATTAACATGCAAGAGGCAAAGATCAATGTTGTAAAACTCAGCAAACACAGATTCCACCTAACCATCTTAGGAAAAGCAATACAGAAAACACATACATAGCACCCAAGTTATCTGCTCAGAGGTGCTGTCATATCTGGGAATATAGAACAGTTTTCAAACGATTAGAATAACAATCACAAAGGGTAGGCTGTCAAAAAGTGTAAATGCACCAAAGTGTTACCATTCACCTAAATAAGTGTTCTACTACACTAGATAGTCAGTCTTTTTCTCTGTCCAGTGTTTCAATCCCATCATTTTATGTCAATTCGCACTCACTAGGTGTAACCCACGAGGAAAAGTTAGTAATTGTTGCACCATCAATATTTATAGGCATTAATTGTGTTCCTAAAAAATAAATATGGCATGCCAAGAGTGCCTCTGAGCCTCAAATGACAGGCTCAGCCAAAGGGTATTGACACTGAATACTTACCTAAGTTTACAGGAGGGGTGGCTGTGTTGTAAGTTACCAATTATCTTGCTTACGTAACTGAATTGGACATTTATAAAATGACAGCCTTAGAAAAACTTATCGGAGGTGGCCATTGATTCTGATTAAAACGATGTAAAATTTTTGGTGAAAAACAGTCCAGAGGAAACTGGGATAGTCTCCAGTATTATAAGATTGTTTCATGCAGCTTGGAAGTCAAAACGAACAGCTCAAATGATAATACTTTGCTAGAGAAGTGCTCAATGTTTTTGTTCTCATGCAGGAAATCACATTAACTGTCTAAGTGAAAAACATCTACAGAAAATGAGGTACCACCACATAAATAATTGTATAAGACCAGAGTCAGTGGACATAATGCCTCAGGCCCCATACTTTAAATAGCACAGGACTTTTAAAATATATTAACAATAATAAAGGCTGGTATTGAAAATTCAGAAGTTAACATGCAAACATAAAATGTATAAAAAAATAAATAATAGAAGCTGAGCGTTAAAATTATAGAACTAGTAGACCAAAAAATAATAAGAACTGGAGTTGCAACAAAAGAACTTATACATCCCTAAATGGCCAAAAAGCTCATATATACAAAACGCAGTGCCCTGACCAATCATAAATTTACTAGACTTGTTTGGTGTTGAAATATAAAACCTCCAACATCCAAAAAACCTAAAAACAATATTTAAAACAATCTAGGGTTTCTCCCAGCAAAAACTCAAGTCGATAGGAGTCATTCCTGGACTGAAGCAAAACAAAACGAATGCAGCACCATGCCATGCAAGGTCTCACCACACTTAACCCAACAGCATGCCAAGCTAAAACAACCAGGAGATCACAACGGTAGAGGCCGAAGACCCGGGGACATACCATGGAAAACCATCGAGACTGTCTGCGGCCATACTGTACGAGTGCCTCATCGGAAAGCGAGGACTGTCGGGCGAGTAACAAGGACTAACCGGAGCCGATTCCCGGCGCGACAAAGAGTGCGTAAATGGCATGGGGACCTCATACGATGACACTCGATGCTGAAAATCAATTTGTCGTCAGTTACAGTCGAATACAAATAGAAATAACGGTAATCGCAAATTCACGACTCCACCTTAAGAATCGGAGGTGCTCTGAACAGTAGACAGGACAAAATAAAAATACTATCATTGTCAAACCCCGATGTGATCCAAGTCATCTAGGTTTTTTATTTTCTAAGTTCTAAGTTGGCATGGTAAAGTTGCTTGTCCTTAGTTGTTCTTTTCCATGGCCCCATAGTCCGAAATATACCAATAGCACAATCTAAACACTGTTCATTTACAGGACCCACTATCTACTGTACAAATTCTGTTTCTACATGACCAAAATTAATTACATAAATTACATAAGAAATATGAATTATGGTCTTCAATAAAAATCCAATTGCCAAGAAATTCCTACAGCAAGCTTAAGGTATACAACTGTAACGAATTTTCTTTTATCTTGGCCTCTGATCACTTTGGTGGGGATTGGCATCGTTAGGTCACTGAAGATTTCCCATGAAGTGGATGGAGCTAGATAAATGTCTGTTTATATTACACATTACTGTTTAGAAATTACTCGACTCCATGAACGCAAGTCAATGATCTTCAATGTCATCTTGATTTTATGAACAAAGGAAAAGATCAGCATTTGAGGCACTTACATCCCAAATTGCAGTTCGTGGAAAGAACCCTCGCCGGCCGTGCGACATGCCCTAGGTCACAAACAAGAACAAAAACATCTTACATCAACATCATAGTCTCAAAATAACGAACTAATAAGCGACTAAGGATCAACTAAAAATTGCAAAATAATGTGTGTGTTGAAGCATTGGATGATAAGTGCTGATAGAGAAATGTAGTTTCGCAGCTGTCTCCAGTGATTGTTTTATCATCATTAAGCTTGTATTACGAATCCAGCATCCGTAAATCCGATTCTGACGTGCAAAGCAATTCAGATGTAAAACGTTTCAATTGATGGTTGCATGATTCAGTGCTTCACGAGAGATCGTCGTCAAGAACCACAACCTTTGACTTTAACCGGGGCACTTCTTTTTCTGCTCATACTCCTAAGACTTTTCTTTTTCCTCAGGGCTTTTCGCACTGAGAGCACCTCGGATTACGTTGTACTGGGAGTAATGCAATATATAGAAATATATAAATACAATACAACCACTCTTTTAAGTAACCCAGTCAAAACCTAAGGAAAGGCGAAACAAAGATTACCACCCCTATATCACCCAAAAACCAAAGAATCATTAGCATACCTCGAGCCAATCTGGGTCATTTTCCGACAGAATTTCTATCGTCTCTCCCACTTCAAAGGCCAGAGCCGTCCGACCATTGCTTGGTGGGGGGATTCCGCTGTAGCGCGACACCGTCTTCACCACTCTTGTAGTGGCTGCAAAGGATGATGATAATTAACAAAACTTTCCACAATTTGCAAAACGAGGGAAGAAGTTGCACATTAATATCAGGGCACATTTTCTAGCATTGTTCTACGATTGAATTGCCCAGTTGATCTTCTTTCCGGAAAGAATCACTAAGCACATGATTTTTACTCAGCAGTTTGCATATTTGTTCTATTAGCAATTCAGCAGTGTGTATAATAGTCTAGCAATTGCATAGCAGACAAATGATAGTGACCTTTAACTGGTACACTTCTGCAAGCGTGCATCAGATCGTTTAAAGTAATGTAATTGAACATTTATATAGTGCCTCTTCAATATATCTAATCTGCACTATGATGTTAAATGTCATTGCAAACGAATACATTACGACAGTTAGCAAAACAGCGCACACTAAGCTGAAAGAGTCGCCAGTGGTGGGCCGAAGCACAAGCGTAAAACCAACCCACAGATTCCCGTCAACAGCTGACAGATGGCATGGATGTTCACAGAGTCACTGCACTAAGTTGCTCAGTCCTGTACTCCCCACATTATTCATATAAGAGCAGATGAACAATGAATTTGCTGTTTTAGGAAGTTCTGAAATGTAGAATGTATTCCTTACCAGAGTTACCTCTCTGCGTCCTGAAGGATTGGCGGTCTGGGAGTTTTCCAGTTGGAGGACCTTAATGAGAAAAAGAAAAACTGACAGAGTCAACACAAAAATTTAAACCCATTATTTCTAATTATCATTATTATCATCACTATTAAAAGTTGATCAAAAGCCGGAATTTTCTTGATGAACAGCCAAACAAACTCCTCTGAACAGATATTCATAGAGAGCAACAGAGCTATTATTATCACTTCTAATAATTTTTCACATTCTTATCGTTGTGTACTATCTGTGAATCTGAGAAAGAAACTAGGGAAATGAAATGACCCTTACCATCCATATTTTCTGCAGCTTTCAGACACTCCTTATGTGCGTTCATGTTTGTTTCTTAAGAATTAAAACAACACATCAAGATATACATCAAGACAACAAATTCATATAAATCGATAAGATTAAAGAAAGTGCATCTATTTATTTATATTTTCTAATCACCAACTTAAGTGACGGATGTAAATTAGGACTGTCGCAATAACACGCGCAGTCGCTTAGTGTGGCCGCTTGAAGCCCAATTACTTGGTGGTACCAATCATATAAAAGTAGGAGATAATTTCAAATTCACAAGGAATTCTAGCCAGTCATGTTGCGCCTCAAAAGCACAATCACCTGGTGGTTGTCTGATCAGTGGTATGACTAGGTCTCATACTAGTATATCCAGTTTCATTTGGGATATTCTGCACCAGTTACCGTTGCAAAATCGCATATAGTTTCCGACCTTTATGGTGGGCTGACGACAGCAATTCCGGGTCTCTAGCAGAGCAGTCACGGAGCAGCCTCTAAACTATCTTAGAAAAAATGATTACATTTTTCTGGATTTCACACCTTGTGCTGTTATTTCTTGGAAATCTAGCGATCGCCATGACCAATCCTCTCCATTTTTCTCTTTCCGAAGTTGCAACCCTTAATTCCTCCAGGCTCATTTCAGTTTTTTCATGCATCACATCCATCCATTTTTTCCTTGGGTAATCTCTTTTCTTCCTTCCTACTCCATATGCCAGCATCATTTCTTTTTCCATTCCATTTGATCAAATAACATGTCCGAAAAACTCCAGCCTCCTTCTCATCATTCTCAACTCCAATCTTCTTTTCTTTGTTTGTCTTCTTCTCTGTCCATGATATTCTCTGCATCTTCCTCCATATCCACATTTCGCATGCGTTGATCTTCTTCTCCGTGTTTTTTTTCTGGATTTAGCTGCTGCAAAATCGATTACAATGCAATCATAAGTTAATCCAATAAATCGCCAGGCACCGGTGCCCTCGCCCCTTCTCTCCAGGCCTGCTTTATGGTAATGCATAATTGCCTGGTAGACAATCTAATTCCATCCAATCTTCAGGAGCTCGTATCCTCGTATCTTTCAGCCTAGTAGCAATATCTTTGCACTGATGAGCGAGCAAAGGTGATTTGATTGTGCTACCGATTAAAACTGCAGGGCTCAGAACACAAGTTGTCACAGGTCATCTATTATCCTTTATATTGTGAATACTTATATCAATGGTTAAGAATTTTGGTACTCACTTGTGCATCTATAGCCTTGGAAGAACACGCCCCTGCAACATTAAAACGATAACAACAATTTAAATATAAAACAGCATATGATTAGAAAAGATGTTGGTTAAAAATATCAGGCTAAACATACACATTTCATTATTTAAGTAAATATTACAAATAAAATTACGTCACACAATATTGTTTAGATTGGATTAAAGACTAGGCAAAATGAGAATTAGATTCGATCAACATTAGAAATGAGATTACATTACAAACATTCAATTAACATGAGCAAAATGGGTGCAGGGGTGTGGGAAGAGACTCAGTGAGCCCGTCCCCAGATAATCATTATAAAACTCAAACTTAAATGGTGCGTTTTTAGCACACAATCCAGTCAGATTAGGTTTATGAAATCTCAATTTATTTTTTGTGTGGTGTCAGTAATGATCCTCACAGTAGTCTTTAGACAAGACTCCATGGGCCAGAAAGGAAATTTTTTGTGGGCCTGCTTTTGACACCCTTGTGCTAGAACAATAGACCGGTGTCATAGGTCAATATTGAGAATAGTCATTCGAAGTCCAGACCTGAGTAGCTTTCGACAGACGTCGCAGATCGTTGGTTTACTGAACGTATGCATCTCAAAGTCATGCTTAGAGTTGTGAGAAAATAATGGAATCTCATTATCTCTGCAAAACAGAAGAAAATCTAAGATTTCTTTGCAATCAATCATGTAATGTAAATCTTTTACATATTTCCGCACCACACAAAAACCAGGTAGACCAGCTTAGTCACCAGCGTTCATTGGTATGAATGACTGGTGTGGGATTGAGTCATCTGGCATATATAAAAATGTCACCCACATATCAATATAGAAAGACCTTCAAGTCAGTCAAGGACAAATCTCAATGTCATGAAGGACTTAGCAAAACATGAAAAATAGGATGAGAGGAGGCAGCCATGAATATGAAGGGTCTCAATATAATTACTAATTTAATAAACTCAATTCAAACTGACTCACTGCAGCATGATTACATGATACAGCCGTAATAGATTATAAGAAGTTTAACAGGAGTCAATAATAACTAATCGATAATAGTCGATAATAAATAATAATAACTAGTCGATAATAAATAATTGTTAATAATAACACAAATTTTACTGCATGGCAGCCTGCAAGGCGCACATCTGTATCATTGCCGAATTTAGCAACACCACTTAGCGAATGGAAGGATTAGTCAACTTATGGGCTACCGGGTATCGGAAGGTAGAACGTAACAATACATAATAAAACACAATGTTTTGCTGAACTTCATGAGATTCAGAGGTTCTTCACACAAGAAAATTGGTATTCGCATCATAGAAGCAGCTTGAGCAACTGTGCTCTAAAAATAGTTGCAATGATAATTACAATGACTAATTGGCAAGGCTGTATGAAACACAAAAAGGAAAGAAAGAAATAGACGAACTGTGCAAGTCGTACGACTTCCAACCACTTCTTAATCGGTTCTTCTTTCTTGGAGAGGATCATGTAGGAATCTTTGCCCGACTTCTCAGCCAGTGTGATACCAGAGTGACCCTGAAAAGAGAGTTATACTCGACATTGCTAATCTCTTGTGAAAGGAGGTTGCTTGTTGATAATAACACAAAAACATTGAGTCTAGTGTTTGCTCTCAATATCCTGCTAATTAGAGGAGGCAATTTATTTCAATAATGTAGTTGAGTTCTGAAAAAAAAACAGATCAAAGAAGCAGAATTTCCCCATTTCACAGAATTGTATTTTATTCAATTCACAACTTACCTATAAGCAACTAAACACATAAATGAAAATAGAAATGGTGCTAGAACAAACTTTTTGTGAAATATACAGATTAATACAAAGTAATTATTAACTGCATAAGAAATAAAGCAACCCTTTCTTTGACAGTGTTGAGGCTGATGTCGTAGTATCTCAAAACGAGAGCATTCTTGTAACTATACATATCGCCCTGTCAGAAAATGACATGCAATTATTGGTACATTTCACACTGAAACACTTATTATAAAATGATTTGTTGGCACATTTGCAGTACAGCACAAACACAAAATGCACTAAATGACAACATAATACATTACTTACATTAAATAAACATAGTATTACTACAGAGAATGCACACAGTTCTTAAGAGAATAGTATAGATTTTAATACACAGAGACCAAGCATTTGTAAAGTTTCTTTCCTAAACAGATTATGAGTGGGTAGGTTTGCAACATAATTATTAAGATTATTCCATATCAAAGAACAAAAACATTTTATAGAGAATAATTTCATCCTAGTATGTGCAACATTAGTGCGGCCTTCTAAAAATGTTCTAATGTATATGAAGAGTAGTTTCCTACTGAAAACTAGGGCATAACCGAGTAGACAATTTCCACCGAGTACCGAATCCGATTATTTGGATGAACTATTTGCCGGGTCCGAACCGAATAGTAGCGAAAAATCTGGCCAGCGACTCTGCGAGTACCATCCGTAGGCAACGCGTATAGTTAACCTGCCACGTGCACAGCTACAGAGAACTATCTATAGTCGATGCAGAGTCTATAGCAATACCCTTCATACAGCGTATCATCGCACTCCAGGCTATAACAATATATTCGTTATTTAAAAACTTCATTTGCGGAAAAAATGAAGAACCTTGTTATAAAATTTGAAATATGAAGGACATCTTTACTCATTAATGTTTACCGGAAGGTGGGTGGAACCAATTCAAGCGGGAAAATTACTGATTGCCAAAATTGCCACCTAGGAAATGCAACCAAAAGAAATTAAAATATGTAAAATAACATAATTATTTTAAAGAAAATTCAATGGAATGTTAAGTTCTTGTTTAATTAATCAATAAATTATAAGTAAGTGTGTTAGCCCTAAATTTATTTGATGAAAAAATATTATTGTATAAAACAATTATTTTATCAAAAAAAGTTATTTTCAGCTATTTGCCGGTGTAATATTTGCTGAGGTGAATACTTCCTAATAGTCCAATATTCGGTCGAGGCGAATGTCCGAGGCAATTTCTGGTTATGATCTACTGAAAAGATCCTACCTAAAATCAAGTCCACAGGGGCAACACACAGGAGTTTATCAGATGAGGGGCTATATAAAAATGAGGAATAAAAGTTACGTAAGTAATTATATTTAAACATTTATATCACAGGGCTGAGATAAATGGAATGACATCATCAACCACAAACCTTCAGTGTCTTGCACATTATCATGACTTTGTCAAACAGGAAAATATGCCTGAAAACGAAAAATAGAAAAATACCTTCATAGAATTCTCACTAAGTGAATCAATTCTCAATCAATAAAGTCCTCATAGGTTGATTAATTACAGAGCAATCATAGATAGAGTGCTCCAACACACAATCCCAGCATTTTCAAGCGTCGATTAAAATCGTACGTAATATCCCCAAGCAGGATATGAAGACCCCAAATGAGACAATTCCTGGAAAGGTACCATCTTGAACTGCACTCAATGATTAAACTCAAACCAATACCAGGTTGCATTACAGGCTTTGGTAGTGTGCTAGTGCTATAATAGTGGTGATGATGATGATTTATGTTTCATTTATTAGTATATACAAGGTTTGCACACCACGGTCTAGTAACCAAATAAGATGGGACAACATCATGAAAAGCAGGGAACCATAAGGATAAGGGGAGGAAAGGAGGTGGAGGCTTGGGAAAAGCAGCTGAAAAACTTTAATATTATTTTCAGTTAAGAACATCTTTAAAACTGTATTATTTTCAGCTAAAAACATCTTTTAAACTTTATTCTATTCAGCTAAGAACATTTTTAAAACTCTATTAATTTCAGGTAAGAACATCTTTAAAACTTTAATATTATTTTCAGTTAAGAACATCTTTAAAACTGTATTATTTTCAGCTAAAAACATCTTTGAAACTTTATTCTTTCAGCTAAGAACATTTTTAAAACTTTATTAATTTCAGGTATGAACATCTTTAAAATTATATTATTGTCTGCCAAGTACATCTGAAAAACTTCACCATTTCAGTTAATTTCGGCCTGACTGTGTCTGTGGCCTACACTGACCTGGGCTGAAGACCGCTCTCAGTGGACATCTTGACCTTCATCTCGCCATCCATTAATAACCTTCCATTTTGTTCGAGATGTGTATTCTGCTCACACAAATCATCCACAAACATCTAAACTAAAAACGCACCTCTTTCAACATGTCCAGCAAATTTTCAGGTAGAATTTATGAGTGTCTACATAAATGCATGTGTGTATGTATGACTGCACGTAAGCTTAAAAGGTATTCAGTGCTTCTGTATATTGCAAAACCCTACCACTGCCTACACTCCAGCAGTGCCAGTCCCAAGCCTGGATAAAGGAGGAGGGCGATGCTGATGATCTCTGTTATCAAACAGTGTCGTCAAACTGCAACTAACTAAGTATATTGCAACATATTGGAAGAATCTCCTAAAGGAACCTCTCACCCAGAACTGAATCTCTGATTTTCAATTGAAACCTGTTTGTATACTGTGTGAAAGGGGAAGTTATCTGCTTTCAAGTGCTTTTCTTGACTCTGCTAGAAAGAAAACTGTCTCAAGCTGTAAAAACCAACTTCCTTAATGTCTGATATGAACACTTTTGCTGAAGCAGGAAGGTTTATCTACCTTATGTCACCTACTACCTAGCGCGTTAGTTACTAAAATGCATAGACGGGCTCGAAAATTTGCAGATTACCATAGTATGCAAATGAAGGTAAAAATTTACCTTTGTTAATAATTATGTTATGACTCATGGGATATTTTATTTTCCTAACCCCTACCCCATAACATCGGTTCACGCACTTACTTGAAAGTGTCAGCAGAAGATCTACCCTACTTTCATGTCTGCCTTTGTCTGTTACCCTATTTAACCTTATTAAACTAACTCCCTTATTTTTCCTACAACCTAACTGTGCCTGCTATACTATTCTATCGGTAGTTAGAGGAAAGACAGAATCGTACCAGATACTCACTCACCTTTGGTAAGTCGACGATACTAAAAAAAATATGTTCACAAATTACTGTATAGAAATTTTAAGAGGAAAGTCTTCTTTCAACGGATTAAAAAACAATGTACAAACTGTGTCTTTACAAGAACTAAGACCAAAGACGTCTTCTATTCAGCTCTCACTGAATCAAAATAGATACAATGCAATACAATACGAATATTTACACTGCTCTGCCGGAGAAGGAACTACGTACAATTTTACACTTGCCCCAAGTTTAGCTTCTTTTCACTGATTTGCAAAGCAGAAATTATGGAATATCTGTCTATGTGAATCTGAACTCCTGAGATTTCACTTGAAAATGTTAAATTATATAGAGCACAACTTTAAGAGATATTCACCAGAGGCGCTCCCGACCTAACCCAACAAAACCACGATTTAGCAGAATGGTCTTGAATTGCTTGCCAAAAAAGAGGCAACAAAAGGTCGAGAGTTCACAGTGAAGGTTGCTAGGCAACTTATTCCAAGAGGATGGACCAACCACAACACAACAATATAACTGCATTTTTACACACGCACGCACACACACCGCAACAGCAGTTGTAATGCAGAGCAATTGTGCGTGAAGGACTTGCTCAAGGTCCCTACACAGTGACTCCTCGGACGAGGGTCGAACCAGCACTCTCCACGCAACAGGATGACTGCTCAACCAATTTTCCACCACAAAACTTTAATGTTTGGATGGTGGAACAAATGCTTTCGGGTGACAATTGTTTCGGTTACTGTTAGGCACTATCGTGATCCAGGTAAAAAAAGTGGATAAATCCAGATGGTGCCATGAGAGAAAAAATTGCTCAACTCAAAGGTTAACGGGTCACCAGAGAAAGTTAATTGATTACCTTGAACTGACCAGACTGATTGAAGTGAGAGTTTCACGGTCTCTTTTGACTTCATTGACAAAGAGAGATAAATCCTGAGACATGTAAAATATAAAATTCACCACAATGCAATAGACATTGACCAGAGGATAATTGCCTCAAAAATAGAATGAAAAAAACAATGATAAAGGACATGTATCAAAATATGTAGTAAAATGTGATCACATCCTTAATCTTGTATACTATGCGATACTAAGGCATATTTTGGGCTTAGGGATACTGAGATTTATATAGCTTTAGGACCCTAAAATACCACAATGGTATTCTGAGATATCACTTTGCAAGACCTAGATATTAGCAAGTAAGTATGTACTTTATTGAACTGCCTGCAAACATCAGATATGAACAATCAAATACTATATAATCACAAAATAATCATTAAAAACAATTACAAAACAGATGTCCTCGGAGTTGCGAGAGAGTAAATAGAAAGTAAACAAGAGGATAGGAATAATAGGAATAGATTCCTTTGTCTATCGCTTTAGGATTCTGAGATATCATGTTTCTCCATCCACTACTTACTCACTTCATCTTCCCCACATGAAGTCAGAAATCATTTGCCATGAGGAGTTGATTTCTGGCAGCATCTTTTTCTCCTGACAGGTATCCAAGCCCCTACCATATGGCACAAAAGACAATTAAGGGAATAACAGACCTGTGTCTCATCCAGTGCCTTTTCCAGCATCTTCCTTTCCACGTCATCCTCTTTTGTGTTTTTAATCAATTCCTAAAAATGAAAAACAATTTTAAACTGTAGTATTTGAGAAACCCATATCAATAGCTACTTTGTAATGATATTGCATAGTTTAATAAATATATGGCTAATGTTTTTGCTTCCTTGCTAAAGAAGTCATATATATATATTATTTTCAATACTATCATTAACAATATTAGCATTATTACTAATTTTATTAATCATAATAATAATAATATTACCATTATTATCATTACTATTATAGTTTAATTATCACAAGTACTACTAACATAACTATTGTTATTACTATTATTTATTTTTTTATTATTATTGTCATCATCATCTTCGTCTTCATCATCATCATCATGATCATAAAATCAGTTTTTAAATAACAATATAATGTAAACAACTGCAATACAAATATAAAAATCAAACATTAAAAAAATTCTAGAACATTTTTTATTCTTGGTACAAAATATAACCCACTTTTCCAGGATTTTATAAAGCATGACAACAAATAGGTAAGTGAAGCAAATAAAATATTCAATTAGTCTCCTATGTCTGACACCAAAACTGAAATCATTGTATAAAACCCTGGAACAGCAATAGCCTACTAAATTAGTCAATTAAATTCAAAACCATGAACTAATTGAGTTTCTCTATTTAGGTAAAAAAAAATTTGTTCCTGTTTCAGGCTGAAATTGCTAGACAACACAAGATATGGGAATAGGAAGCATTCTCAATCATGCATTCTCAATGCCTGCTTCTATACATCTTCAGTGCCTTTCCATGCATACTCGCAGCCTGCTTACATGCATTCTCACTGCCTGCTTCCATGCATTCTCACTGCCTGCTTCCATGCATTCTCACTGCCTGCTTCCATGCATTCTCACTGACTGCTTCCATCCATTCTCAATGCCAACTTCCATGCATTCTCAGTGACTACTTTCATGCATTTTCACTATTTGCATCCATGCATTCTCACTATATATGACCAAATGCAGAGATCCAATCAAATTGCAGTCACAGAATCACCCACAAGGGTCTCTTAAAAAGCACCAGTACTCTCATTCAGCCTTACCTTCAGTAGGAGGTGATATTTCAAGACCCTCTGCATCGGAATAGACAGCATATCACGTATTCGGAATCGACCCTCATTGGCCGTCATTTCCAGGTCCTAACACAAGAAATCAATTTCACCCAAGGTTAGAGTACTAGGCAACACTTAAATCAGTATATGCCCCATGAAAACCTGCAAACACCACAGCTGTCCATTCGATATGACACTTCGTCTGCGGTCTTACAATTGCAAGTTCAAACCTGCACAGCTGACTCCAATATCCCGCTAATCAACAACCAAAGAATTAGCAAAGAATTGCAACATGTCAACGCTTCATTAGGAGATTATTTCTTCTTCATCCTTATCGCTTGTGGGTCTGACTGGTTGGAACAGCTTCCCACTGGATCCTTGGTTCCTGCCTAAGAACTTTCTACACCATTTCTTATTCCACTCGTAAATCTGTCTTATTTGGCCGAGGTTGGACTGGAAGCGCCTTTTAGTAGATTTATTAGAAGGTGCTATATCAAGTTTCAAGTTATTAAGAGGTGTTATATCAAGTTTCACTGATTGATTGATTGATATCATCAGCATCATAATAATTCACAATTTTAACTTAGAGACCAGAATTGAAACATAATTAGTTAGAGCAGTCACCTTGTAACTCAGAGAGCAAGGGTTTGATCCTCTCCTTGGATATCACAACAAACAAATCCCTCAGTCACAATGCTACCAGCCACAGAATGCTGTTTGGTCATAAGATAGCAGTATTTCATAAATGCATAGTAATAACATTGAAACATCATATCACATGAGAATGTCTGTTGACGATATCATCTCCCTTTAGGGTCCGGGTGAGGATTGTTTAGGGTCAGGTTAAGGATTGTGAGGGTCGTTTAGGGTCAGGGTTAAACATCGTGAGGGTCGGTTAGGGTCAGGTCATGCGTGGTGAGGGCCGTTTAGGGTCAGGGTATGCATCGTGAGGGTCAGGTTTAGTGAGGTTTTTAAAATGGGACAACATGATCTGCGACGAAATGAACGGGAACCCTTGAGAAGCATTTCAATAAATGATTGCTTACAACTACAGGTCCAGAATGATGTAACCAACACCAACCATGTCATGTGATATTGCAATAACCATGTGGGGTCAAAGTAATGCATCATTCAAATGATTAACTACATTTGAAAACAAATTATTTAAATACAAATTTAAGAACACAGAACATCTCCACGACTTTGGGCATTGCATTTCAGCTGTCTCTAACTTCCTTTTCCAGCAATTTTCCACCCAAGTCCAGCACCAAGTTGAAACTGAACTCAGAGATATTTTCTGGATGGTCAGGAAAACTAGGGTGATGTCTGATTTCTCACTGATCAATCATTTACCCAGATCTATTACCCAAAGGTTCTTGTTCCTACCAGATCATTTCTACCTAAAAAAAAATTAATAAAAACAGTAACAACAACAATAAGAAAACCTATACACTGTAGATTGTAATTATAAGCTAAACACAACACACACAAAAACGATTACCTGAACTTTTGTCTGCAGTGCTTGGTTGTTCGAACAAAGTTTATCAACCGTTTCTTGCGACAAAGTCAAATTCGCACAATATTCGCCGTAAAAGAGGAATTTCTCTTTGCACGTTACAAAACAGTCCGGAATGGACTTAGTGCCATTCTTCTCACAAGCTCTCATCAGATCAGCTTTAAAGTCTGTGTGAATTGCCCAGAGTTTCTGAAGAGAAACAGAACAGTTTTACAACAAGTAAAACCAACTTTCATACACAAAAATCAAGTAAACCCATCTTTCTTGAAAAGTGACAAGATTAACCAATTAAATCTTTTATTATAAGGTTAATCAAATCAGAGAGGATGAAGCTAATTATTAGCTTAATGAGAAAGCCCATGCAAAGATTGAATCAAACGAGTGATATGTCCATATTTGGTTAGATTAGTTATGGCTCTAGATAGAGAGTTCTGAACTTTTCCCAGCATCAGCAAGTTGGAATCACTGAAGCCAGTAAGAATGCAAAATGGAAATAATGAAACTAACCTCAATGCCCATGAAAATCGTCTCAAAGTCAGCCAGTGACACTAGCTGTCTGCATTCTCGTAATGGCTTCATGAAACCCTAAAAAATAAAGCAGACACGTTTTAAAAAGAAAAATTGAACAAAACAGTTTGTACTGATATTATATATCAATGTTCTGTAAACAACCAATCACAAACATTTACAATCTACTTCTATAATAGCATTGTATTCACACATTTATACAGCTCAGATTCATGAAACTTGTTGGAAACGCTCTCTGTTTCTTCTTCTCTGCATTTACGTATACACAAAGGCAAGTGTTGATCTTAGAGGCAGCTCATTAAGAGTCTAGTTTCATCACATACATGTGTCAAAATTTCTGATACCAAGATAATAATAATAAGAAGAAATATTTGCTCTCCTATATTTAGACGAGTTCACGCAATCTAATAATGTTTATTGTGTTCAGCAGATAATTTGTTTCATTCCCGAGGGATCTGATGTACCTTAGGCCATACAAAAGTAATAATAAAAATTAAAATAGTAGTAACTACCCTAGCAACAAAACCCGGGAAGCATTAGTCACCATGATACTTGATAGTTGATATCAGTGCTGTCAAACCTTTTGACACAGTCATTCACCGAAGAAACCAAGTGCCAAACCAGTAAGCTCAAAAGCAATGATCACAATTTCTGAAAGTTAATAACTATATTAAAATTAATGATGGAATAACAATAATAATCAATAATTGCATCACGCACACTGGATTTTGTGTAAAATGATGAGCGAATAGCTATTCAAGTAGGCCAGTCTTTAACTACTTTTTCACAGAAATTTAAGAAATCATCCCAAGGGCAATATGTTAGACAGCCCAGCTAGATACCCATGAATGCCTATCAGCACAAACTAAATACCAACCAATCTAATTGTGTTGAGCACTTCAACATACTTCTTCTCTGTTTCAACCAACTCCTGGATGCACATGTCTCGCTTGGTCTTCGGCTGTGTGTCCTAGCATCAAGTATATGCGTATGCAATCAAGTACCAGTATGCATCAAGTATCACTATGCACCGAGACTCACGACTCAGTAAAGTTCCAGTTTGTAATCGAGTATACGAACAAAATCAAGTAGTAGTATGCAATAAAGTGCCAGTTTGCACACAAATAGCAGCCTGCAATAAAAAGCAGTATGCCATCAAGTACACCAAAATGTGAATCCGAGGCATGGACAGTCAGTCGTAAGGTGAAGATGCATTCATATTTCAAAAATCTTTGAAAGCCCAAATAAATAGTGACTTTTGAGCTGCTTTTTAAATGAAGGAAATGAATCTAAGCTAAAAAGAGAAATTAAACATATCTTCACAAGAAGTCATTTGAAAAATACTTTCTCTTAAATTAGTTTAGTGGCTAATTTAGCAAAAGAACAATGCTTAACATCGAATAGTACTCACACAATTATGATGAGAACATCAAGCAAAATAATAATTTTAAGTAATACAAAGCCTGCTAGACAAACAACAATAAAAACATAATTAAAAGATTGTTGGATCGATGATAATGAAAAAATAATAAAACAATAATACAAAAATAATACAAAGCTTGTTAGACAGCAAAAACACAACAGTTTTAAGCTAATTATAACATACCAGAAACAAACACAGTTACTTAATTAACAATCACATTAAACAGAATCTCTACTGAGATTTTTCAACCAACTTTAACTGCAAGAAAGTAAGTAACTTGGAGGAAAGCAGAAATTAATAAAAATTAATCTTAAATTTTTTTAATTTAAACTAAAAAAACAGTCACATGCTACGTAGTCATCAGCCTAAATGTTAAAAACAATACGAGAAAAGAGGCGAAGATGAAGAGTAAGAAAACGTATATGGAGATAATGATGAAGATGAATACGATATGAAGATGAAAAAGATGAAGAAGATAAAGATGACAACAACGAAGAATAAAATGACAAAGACGAAGAAGATGAAGATAAAGAAGATGAAGAAGAAAAAAATGAAAATGATGAAGAAGATAAAGATGATGATGGTGATAAAGAAGATGATAATGATAAAGAAGATGAAAAAGATGAAGAGGAAGATGGCAAAGATGAAGAACACCAAGATGACAACAATGAAGAAGAATATGATATAGATGATAAAGATTAAAAAGACTAAAAGATGATAAAGAAGATGATAAAGATAAAGAAGCAGATGGCTCAGCTACCTTTCTAATAATATCAACAAGGCATCCATAGATGTTATCGTCATCATCTTCCCTGGTGTTTACTGCATAATCATCATCAAAAGCATCGTCATCATCCTCGCTGCTGTATCTGTTGCCATAGAGAAAGATGAAACATGCACAGTTGCTAAGCAAAGCACAGAATAACAATCATGCAAGATGCTATTTTATGTAATCATCTATTGTATTGTATTTAATGAATGTTTTTATTATACATCTATCTCAGCATCCATACATACAATACATAATAAGTACATTTGCTTGTATGTATTTATGGTAATGTGTACTATGTATGCATGTATATGTGTCTATAATTAGGTAAGTAAGCATTTACATATGTGAACCACCTGCAAACATCAGATATGAAAACTCGTAGAATCATAAAATAATCATAATGGGCAATAACAAAACAGACGTCCTCGGAGTTGTGGCAGAAGAGAGAAAGTAAACGATAGCAATTACGATCACCATTTGTATAGCATTTGAGTGATAAAACCACATCGGGTTAGTGCGTTAGCACATGTGATCTCTCGATTGTGTGATAGAGGATGGAGTGAGTAGTTACACTCTTTAATGGAGGCAAAGAACAGCCAAGGACATGGCAAGGAGCCAAGGACATGGCAAGAAACCAAGGACACGGCAAGGGTTGTGCAGCACGGAAGAGAAAAGACGAACAGAGGTCATCAAAAGTCACCAGTAAAATGGCAGAAACTTGGACCATACCATTTTGCTGCATACCAATGCTGTGGGAATATAGAGTGGACTTATAAGCACAACGTCGATGAGGAAGACGACTTTTGCAAGAGCCCAATAACCTATCCGTGTGCAAAAGAGAAGCTCCAGAGAAGTCAATATTCAGAGCAATACCGCAATATGCTATTAATGTTTCACTCGCAAAGAGCACACGATGGTATCTGATTCAGGGAATCGCACGCCAGATGGAAAGTTAAGAAGTGGTATAGAATGGATGATCGCAAGTGGATTCGAAAGAGACTTGGTTAGGAATTGGCAAAAGCGGTCGCCATATCATTGGTCATAGTCAATCAATCAATCAATCCTACACCCAACCAACCAATCAATGGCATTTGATATAGCACCGCTGTAAAGAAACTACTTAGAGGCGCTCCCAGTCAAACCACAGCCAAAAAGAACAGATTTTAGAAAAGAGTAAAAAGATGATGAGGACTTCCTAGGTTGAGTATATCAACGTCGTTGAGTTTTTGCTTAATTTTGAACCAGACACATCTTGTCTCATGGACACTCCCGGTTTCTGTTCTATGCTGTATATAGTGTATTAAATCTCATTCTTATCAGCTCGCTTACTTTCTTCTCAAATAGGGACATCACGAATGTAAGCATGTGATAAATGTATGCAGTTAGGCATGTGAGCATGCATTAAGCCAAATATGTAGGTATTTAGAGATCTATGTGAGCATGCATCAAGGCATACATGTAGGTATTTAGAGATCTATGTGAGCATACATTAAGGCAAGTGGAATGGGCAACAATAGAAAACATAACGTACAACACTTTATCACAAAACGAATTCAATGACATAATGCGATAGAGTGCGGAGATTCCAAGTCTCGTTTCGCTTTTGAAATTGTCTCCTTTAAAACCACTTCATTGTAAGGTGTTTTATGATCTTCATCAAATGGCTCCCTTAAGAGAGTATTTAATGACACAAAGGTGAGCAATATCTACAAGGAACAAAACATGTGAGTGTACATAAATATTGAGAAACAACGCTTGAGTGCTCACAGACTAAAGCTGAATTGTACTTGCGTAGCTACACAATGCACAAAGATAGGTGAATAAGTGGATCCTTGAACTGTAAACCTCTTATATGTAATCAGGTCCTGCCCTTGGCCAACTGTAATCAAGGGATCAATGGTAATTGAGAAGTTGGTCGAAGCAGCATGCTATAATCTAACACAGGCTGAAAGTGCTCAGATACTGGTGTAGCAAGATATATGTAATTATAAGTCTCAGACAGGACAAGAGTTATCGTGTAAACTTCAAAACTAAATCGGCCAAACGTTGGCATCTGGGCATCTCTGTCGCTAGCCTGGTGACCTGGAATGGGCTCCCAGTGGAACCACCTATGACATCACCCTGTACCCTTTTTCTCTGGCCTTAAGACTGTTTGGTTTGACCAGGGTTGGGCTGGGAGTGCTCCTGAGTTCTGAGCACATTGTCTTAATGTTGTGCTTTACAAAACTACTGTAATAACAAAAATACTAAAACTAATTGCTCTTCAAATGGGACACAGTGCTGTAACAGTATGATCTGTACCTTGTAAGTTGTAACCATCCCGGTTACAATGCAATCAACCTCAGGCCAATGCATGGACAAGTTTCTCACCCATAATTGGCTGTTCGGAAGGCAATTGAAACCCACCTCGTTCATATCATCCCTGGGTGGCATAAAAGCCAATGGAATTTGAAAACTCCTCTCAATCTGGCAACTGAATAACTCAGATTCCCACTTCTGCATATCAATATCAATAATTTTCTTAATAACTACAATAACAATGGAGCCCTCACTAACAGTGTAATTGTAATCTGACATTTATGGACCTTCACTTCAATAACAAAACTCGTCAATGGTGAAGGTCACAATGTTTCCTCTAAGCTGTGCACATGCATGGGCCTCCCTTACCCCAGAAACTTTGGTTCCTTTGCTGATAAGTTCCCTTATTTATCTTAAGCAAGGGACTTTTCTTAGGTTTTCAGAACTTATCACCAGAAACTTGTAGATATGATCTTAATTTAACTATCGTCGCGCTCAGCTCAGACCTGCGCACAAAATTGTGAACCATTTATGAAATGTTACACACACAAAACTTCTTGCACACACTATCTCCAGCAAATTAGAGGGAACATTGGTCAATGAAGGAGGGTTAAACAGGACACAAGGACTGCCAGCAACGCTCCAGCAACAACCGCGCGACTCAGACATTGTTGTCAAGAGCGATTGACGTCCCTCAATGACTCTCAGAAGTCACTCGACGTCTTCAGCTTGATATGCGATAAGTAAAGTCACGAGTCGCCTACTCACGTGCGACTTTCAAGTGAAAAAGACAGCATTTGAGACTGACTGTACGGAACTAACGGATGAAGACATCATGGTTGTAGCATACAACACAGGACAAAAGAAAGAACAAAACAGGGACATTCACTGTCCCAAGAAAGATTATGTATGACACACTCACGTGTCAAGCTCTGCGCATTCCTGTTGTTAAGCGTAGGTGTTTGTCATGAGCTGATAAGGATTATTTACTTACTTGCTTAATCTTTTCAACTAACTACTGACTGTTTGCTTGGTATGTGCTTGCTAGAATCTATGCCAAAGTAACACAATTCATGATCTTGCATAAGAAATTATTTGTAAAAAATATTATGTAAAAATATTTATAATATGCAATATTTTGAACAACATAATGTGATGATAATGATCATTTCATAGAAAAGTATCATAAAAAATATTTATATAAAAGGTATGCAAAATGATTTGATGTAAAAAGTATTAAAAACATATTCATATGGAAAGGTAATAAAATTTCATAAAAGTATTCATCTTAATTTCACATAAAGAGAGGGTTTTATATATAAATATGTTAGTTATAATTCCATATAAAAGGTATTCATAATAATTGGTACAAATGACTATTCATAATTTAAGACGAAAATAGTATTTATAATAAAAGATTAAAAGTTCATATAAAAAGGATTCATGAGAAATTCCATTAAAGCATTCATAATAATTGCATAAAAAATGCAATTCATAATCATTTCACATAAAAGCACTTCCATAATTTCATACAACAAGGTGTAATATTATACAAGAATCATGCACAAAGTATTCCCAATAATAATTTCATATAAATAAGAATAATTCATGAGACTTTCAACATCTGTTACCAGAGATAAATGCTTCACAGAAACTAACAGGCACTTATATCAATATACCATGTACTGAAAATATGGTAAAACCATGCTTTCCATGCAACAACCATGCACTAGGCGTTGTCTCTACCTGCGGCTCGCTCCGGTACAGACGGATGGAGCAGAGGTCATCATAAATGCTCTTATCGGGGTCGGGTTCGGTATGGGCATGATTCTCGTAAATAGCATCATCGTCATTATCGTCGGAGTCACTTACACTGACCTCGCTCTCCAGGCCGTCCTCTGTCACGTAACTACAACCAGCGACTCCAGATCTCAAATCCAACCAAAGTCAAACAGTAAAAACTCTGCTAATGTCACTAGTGGTCCATTGTACTGTGCTTAGAAGCGTTCAGCAGCGCTCCCATTGCGAGAACCCCGAAAGAGTAGGAAAAGGTTACGAGGATGGAGAAGGATGTAGGAAGATACCCAGCAGGAATGGCAACAGAGGGGAAGGGAATTTCAAAGGGAGGGTGCAACAGTGGAAAAAAATCTAGTTTGGACCCATTCTGTGGTATTGTTTGCTTAACTTGTCATGCCAGGAAAAAGATGTCTGCAAGTTTTGTAATACTGAGGGCCCAATAGTATTTCAAGCAAATATGTTTGCAATAAACTCCAGTCCTTTTTCTGAAACATACAGTCCATCTACTACTATTACTACTTCTAATATCATTATTACTATTATAATGCTAAGCAGTAGTAGCAGATGTGGGAGTATCATCAGCAATGTTACTATAATTATTAATGGTTAATATTACTGACCACAATCACAATGAATATATTATTATTATTAATGTCATTTTATTTTATTACTGTAAGGAAATTAATATTTTCAATCGATTAATAAGCATCTTCAATCAATCATTCAATCAAAAGTTATGAAGACTCACTCGTCCAAGGATTTGTCAAAGGCTTTCATGTTCGTGTAGTAAGTATCTGTGAGGTTAAACGGCCTATTCAACAAAATCCAGCAAAGTCTATTCAGTGTATTGCAAATCATTAAATTTCCTCTGTTTGGCATCAGGCAAATGTTGCAGTTTAATGTTTCAACATCATGCAGTGGTTTAGCAAAGAATATTTTATTTAATATAACTCACTGTGTGGGAAATAACTGGTGTGTTTAGTCTTTACTCGGATGAAACTATAAACATCACCAACAATCAGAAGAATTGTTTAAAACAACAGTCCAAAGTTTACACTCTGCAGTTTAAGTGGACTAGCATATGCTGTATGCTGACTGGTATTCACTGAAATTTGGAGAGTAAGCTGTGTTTTGCTTGATACACGTAAGAAAAAGATGAACATTAAAGGAGCTTGGAAATGTTATTGAGATTGGAGAAAAATGGAAAAACTGAAGTTGCTGAAGTCAAGGTCAGGTTTTATGTAAAGACTTCGCTACAGCAGATTTGAATCATGAGAGACTCATAGCAGAATATCTGAAGCTAAGAAAGGGAAAAGTAAGAAAAGTAGACAACACTTTATGTCAATGGCTTCTTCAAGGCCAGCTTAATGAACTGCGCTTCTTCTTCTTGATTTGAAAAATTACCTTCAATTGGCAATTGTAAAAATTATAATGGTTCAATAAAATCAACAGATTAAAAGTAGAGTCACTTGACTGATAAATCGATAATACTTACGTAACGCCCGACCGCATAGCCAGAGGCGTTTTGGAGAGAACAGACAAAGTATGCAAAACCTGCAATTAAAATAAAATTTCATTCAACACCCAATGTAATCAACCACAATCAAAGCCTTAAGATTTTTACAACATCCAAAGAAAGCTCAGTCAAAACACAATCATTAGGCAGGTAAGGTCATATTCAGTTCCAGCAATGGATAAGCATCGATTGTTGATTCACTGTAATTTATTCACTATATAAATTGCACAGAATGAATAATAATTTCAATGCCATGGGTAGCAACACAGGGGATGAATACACAAGGGTGTTAACACAATTCTGGGGAGTTTTACCCGGAGTATGAGAGCAGCTACAGTTGAACTGACACCCAGAAAGAAGCTGCATAAGTGCAGTCTTTCTATCTCAAGGACATAACATAGTCCATGCTTTGTCTGAATGTAGACCACTTTTAACAATATTCAGTTCTCAAACGTCTCACATCGACTGCTGCTTCAACTCAAGTGCAAACACAACAACGACCTTTTCGTAAGCAAACAACTCTCTTGGAAAATCACAAAACTATAAAACTAGTGGCTCAACTCAAACCATGGTTACAAGGCAATTTATAAGTCTAGGGATGGTTGTTAGGTGACCAATGTCCACTGCCTTCGCTCGTTCCATGACTGGTATTGTGAGGGTCCACGAGATGGTCATTCTGGGTGCCACCATCCTCTGATAAATTTGGCTCTGAGATACACATTGACAATTTTACTGTAATGCTCAGCAGTTCACGTTCGCTTTTGTGGTCTCCATGGTCAATGACTGTTTGAAGCCATTACAGTTGCAACCAAAGCTTGAACCACTACCCAATGCTTCCCCATTGGGTGGGAATTCGCCAATTTAGGAGAACGTAATTGCCTTAATGGTCTTCTAAGAAAATAAACCTGTTCTGACTTCCTTCCTGTAGACTTTCCTTCTTTTGAAGAGCACTGCTCTAGAGCTGACCTTGCTCTTTTCTGCTGTCATTTTGAACCTATCCCACCCACATTGTTCACGACCTTCTACCTTCCCCCATAAGAGAACTGGTCAACTGCCCTCATGTGCCAAGGCTAAGAAAACTATAATTACCAACACTGTTTATTACACCCATGGCTGCATTTTAAACTAGCTAAATTAACTCTTCGATTTCCTCTTCTGATTATCTCCAATCAATGCTACCTTTCCGCAACTTGCAGGATTGTAGAGGTTGTGTGGGTCAAACAAATCGTCCTCCCTCATTTTGAAGACAGATTTGCACGCCTGTATGAACGCACGACTGTTCTTCAGGCAGAGAAACTGAAAATGCATTGACACAGTTATTAGTTTTATCATCCCTACCAGATGTTAGCCCATCCAAAGATGGACAAAAGAATTTCAAAATGTGTTTAGTTCAGAGTGTGCGACATTACTAAAGACCTTGCGAGCAAATACATTTGTGAAAATTTCATCGTAAACAATATTTCGTGTCAAAATCTTTTTGTTGCTTTGATAGTTTCCTCAAAGATTTCATTTCTCTCCTCGATGAAAATTTTTCAACTCATGTCAATTCTTAGATCTTGATAGGGCGCAAAGTTGGCAATGAGAAAACATTTCTGGCTTGATCACATTCACACCTACATATTCATATGATTGACCAAAAGATATGTTGATGTTCATTATTATTATTATTAAGAAACATTTTCAGCAATAACTGGAAATTGATGTCATTTCAAAATGAAGGGTTGAAGCATGAGGACTTTATAAACAATTTCTCCGTGGCCCTCTAACAAAGATGGCTGATACTAAGCAACTCTGGCGCCTTGCGTGGCATGTGTCAACCGTTTAGTGAATGGCACAGTGAGAAATCGCAAACGGCACAGAGATTCACACAAAGCTAGCTTTGTAAATTTTCAGTTAAATTATTAATTTTACAATTTATAACACAACAAATAAAATATTGATGGAATGGAGAAACTATTTTATACAAGGAACAGTGCATCACTTAGGTACTTGAAAATGACCCATTCACCAAACAAAGTACTATTATTATTAATTTTGTTTTAATTATCATTGTATTCTCATTATATTTTCACTGTCAATAGAGTTGTGTATATGCACCAGGAAGTATTGGTAGTTTCTGAAAGTAATTAAAAAAGAAGTGTCGAGTAAAGCAAGGGGAATCCCCTATACTCAGAAGTGGACACATATGCACACACACAGCAGATAAAATATCAGTACACATTGCAACACATCTACATTAGTCCAAAGAAAAATAATACAAATGAATAGATTAACTGATATTGAAACAATTATTACCATGTAAAACAGGCAGAAGCAAGATAAGAATGGCAACTGTTGAAATGGATATAATGTCTTCACTAAGTCTGAACTACACTTAATCAATAAACCTGGTTTTACTTTTTGTTTTCAAAGACTGATAGCCTAAATACATCAGCATATCCTTTTCCCAATGATGCTTAGTAAAACCTGCTTTACAACAATCAATAAAAAATAATTGACATAGCGCCCCTTCAAGATATCTACTACAACAACCATAATAATTTATTTATTTTTCTATGTACAAACAGCAGGTAATAATGATCACAATAAACATTAATGTTGGGATACAACAAGAAGACCAGAAAGGACAACTTGAGGTCATGCTCATTAGACAGGCTCTGCTTAGTATGGTCAACCATGTACCATAAGATAAATGTAGAATGACAAATGATTATCCTATCACTTGTCCAAGTAAACTATGAGCATCAACACAATGGAACAAAAACGTACAACACAAAAAAAACTAGACATAGCAGAGAATGCATGAAGAAAACTTCTTAAGATATAACTAGAAAAGAAGCAGACAGCACAAAAGAATCCTTGAAATTGAGTCACAGAAAGCGACCAGAGAGGCACAATGAGAAATCTGTACAGCTGGTTCCAACACAAGTGCAGAGGACCTTGCCTCAGGATAGATGGCTATCTTACAGTAAGTAATGTACTGGAGCACTTATACAGCGCCACTCAAATCAGAGGTGCTCACGACTCAACACAAAGCTAAACAGAAATAAGGAAAGTCTTCAAGCATTTCCAGAAGGTGGCAGGTGAGAGGGAGCAGAGGAAGGAGAGGCTGTTCCAGCTGGTGGTACCCACACAGGCAAAGTTCCTGGATTGGGAAGTGGCAGAGCGCTTGCGGGGAACCACCAGAAGTTCGTGGGCAAAGGAACGAATGGAAACCTGGTGCGAAATAGAGGAGATCAAAGTGCAGAGTAATGAGTCAACTGCATTAAACTGACAGTATATAAGATTCTAGGGTTCATCTTCAGTTTCAAAGTGAAGGGATGAAGCATGAGGACTTTGTACACCATTTTGTGGAGCATAAAAGAAAAGAAGCATGTCAATCACATATACCAGCGTTCCCAAATGTTTTTTGGCCACGGAACCCTTTTGATCCCAAATATTTTTGGTAGAACCCCTTTCAAAACTTAACACATGCTGCTGTGGGTAGGCCTACACATGCTTGAGAATGCGGACTATTATAGGTTTGCACTTAGATTATATTAATAACAAATATTGCTGACACTGACAAATTTTCTGTCATATAATGTGATACATTGATGTTAACCAAAAAGCCTCCTATGAAAAATTTATTCACACTGAAAGTCTTCCGCGGAACCCCGTGTATTCGTCTCACGGAACAATAGGGTTCCGCAGAACACAGTTATACTATGTAAAGCGCTCTTTAACACTTTAACAGCAAGCCGTGTTGGTCTTCCAGTCACTCTTAGCACATGCTTGTTGTTAAAGGGTCAAGGATTGAGACATGGTAGCTCAATACAGAGAGAATAGGTAACTTGAGTCTCCTCTGAGATGTTAGCAAATCCAATTCTCAAGTCGATTGCTCAGTGCCATCGATTGATGCTTGATCAATACTTAGCACAAGCACCTAACAAATAAGTAAGCAAGTAATTTAGTAGATGGAATAACGACTAACTTAGGATTCTCAGCTAATTATTGCACCAGGAATATCATTCCAAGATTTTCCAGAACAAGACAAAGCATGAAGAACTTGAATCGCCACAAATTGGCCTGTGAGCAAAAAGCCCTGGATATTTGAAACCTTGGATGGATACCTGAGACATTTGCGGTCGTTGGCTGAATTCCTTCGGGTCAATGGCCGTAGGGTGGAGGCGGTTGAGCAGATGACACAGCAGGACCCCATCCTTGAGCTGATGGGCAAGGTCACTCATCTGGGCGTTCCCCGAGGACAGCCAGTGGTCCCTTGGCAGCAGGGAACACCGGGTGAGCCAGTCCACACAGGACTTCAGAGACGGATCAGATGCCATGGCTCGAAACCAGTATGACAACTATCCTTACGTCGTCCGGATCTAAAACAGATTAACGCAATCAATAAAAAAGTCAGAAGATCGAGAAGCGTAGATTCTTAATGTACAGGCATTGTTGGCGACTTCAATTTCTTAGCCAATGCATTTGACAACCTCTCTCTCACGTCTTATCTTGCAGTATATCGATGAAAATCCATTGGTTGGTTCCCCGCTTGTGCGTGGATCAACCATTGGTGACTCTTTTAGTTTAATGTGCACTGTTTTAATAACTGCTGTGACATAATTCATTAGTAATGACGTTTTCCATCATACAGACTAGCACAGATATCTGAGTAGATATGTTGAAAGGTGCAATAGAAATGTTCCATTACATTAATAAATAATTAGTATGCTCATATTATAGCCGAGTTCGATATAAACCAGAAACATTACAACAAATATCTGCCCTATCGAGATTTTGGCATCAGACAGTTCAGAATGCTGGAAATCAGGAAATCAGAATTTACAAGTACGCACAAAATACAACAGCAGAACTGTAATTTAGTTTCTACTAATTTTTTTTAGTTTTTAACTGATACTTAGCGTGTATCTCTCACTAAACACCGAAAGATACCGAAAACGCAGAAAATATACCGAAAAGCGCACTGATAAGGACGTACGTGAGGGTCGGTACGGTCAGGGTAAGCATCGCGAGGGTCGGTTAGGGTTATGGGTAAAGTTGATGTAGTTTATCGATACAGGAGGGCTACATAAGTAATTTCTTTGTGCTTGTCGGTATCTTTACAACCTTTTCGGCATCTTTTCTGTGTTTAGTGCTACCCAATCATAAGCGCTCGAGTTCGTGTTTGTTTAATTTATTGTATTGTTTCACATTTTTGTACTGTGCTACCAATACTTGGTGAAATAAAGATCGATATAGAAAAGTACGCACCTCTAAGAATGACCAGAACTTGCGGAAACTATAATTTATTTATAACTTATTTAAGTATCTCGGCAACACGCTCGCAGATGCATAAACTATCCAGCTACTCCACCCTAGTCGGTCAGTCGGTCGTGTTGCCCGCCGCCGTGTCACCTTACTTCCGGGTTCTTTTCTATTTACTTCATCAACGAAACGCTATCTCCAAATAGTTATTCTACCAATCGAACATCACTCGTTTTAAAGAATTGTTGACACAAAACATTGTGCGTTTTGCTATTCGCCCGCATCGGCCGTTTTGTGTAAACTACTCAGCGATTATTTTTCGTCAGCTTGCCAAACAATCGGCAACGAAGCGGACATACGACACGATTCCAAGTTTTAGCTTGACACAGATAAATGGGTCGGGTCAAGGACGGATTTGACCTAGTTTGAGTGACGTAGCTGCCTAATGATGTGTATTTGCGGCTTTACGATTGTGCATAGTACTACTTAATATTCTAAATTTATAATCTATTTGCATCTCGAATTCAAACCGACCAGACAATCTTGCTTTGGAACTTGGTTTCAGGGTTAGGCCTACTTCTAAATAATAAGCTCAATGACGTGGATTTTGAATGGACTGCGAAATTTCCGGTGAATTAATTAGGCCCTGTAGGCCTACCTTGGTGTCTATAGTAGGCCTGAGTCTTAACTAGGCCTACATGTGCATAAGGTGATATTAACAGTTAAATATAGGCTTACTGACCAAACATCCTGGATCTTAAGGACACGAAATACATGTAGGCCTAGGCATGTGTATATAAATAAATATTGGACCTACGTGTAGCCTATAGATACAGTTTCCTACATTCAATTCACATTTACAAATAGTTGTATATGATTAGATGATTTAACACAGATGACAAAGTGTTTGACACGAGTCAAATATAGGCTATGTCTGTTTAAATATCCCAGCGCCCCTAGGGAACGGGAGGATTAGTCAATCTTGTGGGTGTCGAACACTATTGGGCACGAGACCAAAAGCTCAAGACCGAGACCAAGACCGAGACGTCCAAGACCAGGACCGAGACCGAGTGGTCCGAGACCAAGGCCAAGACCGAGACCGATGGTCCGAGACCAAGACCGATACTCTTTTTTATAAACAATTCAATCTATTTAGACGCTAAAACGGAATAACACGCTTAAAACAGTTATGTTATTGCTGAAGAATGCTAATCTTAATAATGGTCCAGAAAACAGTTTTACCGGCCACTCTGAACTTTTGCAGGTTCAACCCTTGGCATTGGCCTGAGAATATCACACTATACAATACTTACAGTACAGGCCTATACGATAGGTAAATATTTTAAGATATCTTAACAAGTAGATTAACGTTTCGCTTGAATGGTGTAGCCTACATATACCACGGACCTCGGCATTGTAGGTTAGGCCTAACAGTGTATACACGTGGCCGACAACACAAATAGGCCTATTAGATTGTTCCAATACCTTGAAATTTGTGAAACCAAATCCTGAAATGGATGGTTCCGTTGTAAATGCATTTTTTCTGCCCACTGTAGGCCTAACATGTATATGAAGATCTAGACATTAGTTTGGTCATTACGCCATAAATCGATAACACTCGCGTAAAGCATTTGTCCAGCGTCTCTAATAATAGGAAAATAACCGACAAATATCGATAAAATTGCTCTGATACGGCCAATGTCCAAGAACACTAATTTAAGACGGAGACCAATCCCAAGACCGTTCCTTTAAGACCAAGACCGTCGCATTCGAGACCGTCTCGAGACAACATCCCTGGTGTCGAACCCGCGTCCTTCTGATCTTTGTGCCAGCAGCGTACGTGTCACCATTCGACCTTCTAAACCATCTCCTCGCCCCTTTAAGACCCCAAGGCTACACATTGGAACCCGGCCGCTCATTTTTCAGTCGATTGAGCGAGTGAGATTAGGCCTACTCTTCAGCGCTGCTCGTTTGGACGGGTGCTGCTCACTGCTGGTCCTCAGGGATGTCGTCTCGAGACCAAGACAGTGGTCTCGAGACTTCTCGGTCTTGATCTTGAGTTTTTGGTCTCGTGCCCAACACTGCTAGGCGTACGTCATTTAAGGTAGGCGGACCATAGGTCTACCCCGATTAGGCCTATTCGACATATTGCACCGGTGAACAGGCTGTTGTTTTTCTGACTCGTGTTTTACTGGATTTGATAAGAACAATTCCGGAGATTTATAACTAAAACTACCCTTAGGCTTGGCCTAAACCTAATTAAGCTGTTCTGTTATGATCGAAGACTCACCTTTGAGCTATAACCTTTGTCTGTAAAGGTCGACAATGCTCGATAATTACCCAACATCACTAAACAGTTAATGTTACAGGATACGGCCCAAGTTATGGGCCTACAGAACCGCATGTTTAAGCAGTCATGGGAATTATAAGTCTCATCCAGTTCGAAGTTCAATTAAACAAATTGCATTTTCTACGTAGTAACCAGAGGATGAATGAATCTAACTCTTCAATTCCCTTCTTGGCTTTCGATTTGACTCATCCTGGACTTGGACGCGCCCAACTGCATTGCTTACAGTTACGGCAGAATTCACACTCTATCCTGCAACTCGATCGATCTGTACTTGCCAAAGTCAAGGTTGGGGTTAGTGCCATTCGAAGTAGGGAATCGGGCAATGCATTTCAACAGCTGCTGCTGCGGAGTAATTCAATCCTGGGCGAAATAATTAAGGCTAAACTGCAATCATTAAAATCGCGTCCTTAAAAGCAGGATGTCATTCATTCAACTAATTGCCCAAGATGGGCCTACTCCCATTAATGACTGTCTATCACTGAAGATAGCCTATATTTTCGTAGGCAAAAGCACTCGGTAGGCCTGCATAGCTAGGTCTAATTCGACTGGTTAGAATAAAAATTGTTGCATGTATGTTATGTAACAGATAGTCGAAATGCAAACGCGACATCAGCATCATATGGTTGGAAATACGACGCCCGTGTGGGAATGGTGTCGTGTGGGCTTCACATGCCCTACACGTGGCGCTGGGTCTGGGACACAAATTGAGACTCGCTGTCAGTGTTCATAAACTTGCTGGTCATGACAAAAAATTAATAATTATAGGTCTATCGCACTTTAAAAAAAAACAGGCTTCCCGTTATAGCGCTGTGAAGTAGGCAGGTCGCAAGCGAATTTGTGAATAGTTTAACCGATGCGATTGCAGATTGCTACCGCAAATCATGCAAATGTAATTGATTTAAAAGCGACCGTATGGTCTCGATCCTGTTCATTATCCATTTTATCTTTCTATAGTCGTCTGCTCAGTGAATAATTAATGCTGCAACTTATATTAGTTAGTACTGCGCCAGCTCAGTGTCTGCTGTTTGTTGCCGGTTTCAGGTATTTTCACAGGTATACATACATGTAGGGCCTATGCGTTGTAAATTTTTCTGTCAGAGTAGGCCTATAGCCAGCTAAAACCGAGTAACCGAATATCCGTGCACCCGCTGACAACTCTATAGTCGAGAGAGATTGAGACGAGATGATGATCGGGTAGAACAGGTTGGCTGGATGCATGGTGATGAGTTTGCGAAGACAGGCTCTATAGATGTTGACTTGGACTATTAGTCGTAGGTCAGTGACAGGCTTTGAAATGGATTCACTCTTGGATTTTTAGTCTATGCTTGGGTGTCACTGTGACCAGAGTTGTATGGTCTCGAGACAATTTTTTAGTGTCTCGGTCTCGGAAGCCTACTGTCTCGGTCTCGGTCTCGAGGTAGTGTCTCGAATTTTTAGAAACTGTCTTGAAGTGAATGTCTTGTTCTGTCTCGATCAAGCGGTCTCGATAAGTTCCGCGTGAACTGTCTTAAAATATTGCGCGGCAATATAAAAACAGTTCTCAGGAATTTGTACTATATACATTATAAGTTTCAAATTGAAATTACAAATCAACATTATTCCCGAAAACTGATACTTTAGCATTTGACAGCATTTTAAATAGGATCATTTGTCTTTTACTGTCTCGTACTGTCTCGTACTGTCTTGAACCTAGTGTCTCGGTCTCGGTCTTGGTCTTGGTACCTCACTGTCTCGGTCTCGGTCTCGATCTCGGCACCTCACTGTATAGGTCTCGTCTTGGTCTTGAAGTTTCAAGTCTTGCATACAACACTGACTGTGACAGCTCGGGCTAGTGAGTTTTGGATAAGGCGAAGACGCAATAGTTGGGTGTAATCGAGGTACTTAATCGACTGCCATCTTCGTTTCTGGCACAGTCTACCCCCTATCGATTGATTGGCCGACTCCATATATGGACTTCTGTTTTGGGAGTCGCCCTTGCAATCTCATGGCCGTGTTACGGCGCCATATAAATATTAGGCCCCTATACTGTCGTAACAATAATAATAATAATTATTATTATTTCCTCTTATATCATCATATGATACGATACGATTATATCAATCAACCAAACTTTAATTTGCAGCATGTAGCCTATCAGCAACATTGATATTGTCCGAGCTCACATAACGGTTCCGTCCTGCCACTTATTTGGCCAGCATAGCTTGGACGCCGTCTTGGTTTTGGAATCAAATGTTTCCCGTTAAAAGAAGGTTTGCTGCAGAACTGTACCTGACCCTATCTATTGAACCCCTGGGATAGCCTCTTACCGTGAGAAGAGTTGAACGATTAATCAACAAACTTTTAGGCCGGATTATGCAGGGCTAAGGGGTGAAACCCGAATTCCACGTTGCACGACATTGATTACCTCACTCGATCCCTCATCTAGGATCTCAAGGCAACACATACTGCCCCCGTCACTGGATGTAGGTAACTAGGGCTGATGTCTCTCTAAAACTGGGGCGACGTTGCATTTACCATATCTAGCAAAATATTGTTTAAACGGCGGACATTCCGTACAAACAACCTTGTCTCTGTATACATGTACTTTTGGTTCGGTGGCCACAACTGGCAGAGGTTATAATGCTTGTCATTCAGTGCAGAGAAGATGAGTTCGATCCACTCTGAGGCAATCACTGTTTGGAGGCACCTTGAGCCAACACTCAACTCACAATTATTGTTCTCTGTCATCGATGCTTACTTGGAAAGAGAGTGTGCAAACACGATGTCTAACGTGCAACGATCAGTGTCTTTTTCAGGATAAGGTCTTTATGGACCCTGGGTGACGTAGGATAATATGAATTTGCTTTACAATACAAGAATCAACAATGCATAGAATATTTTTTTGTGAGGATGGTTTTTCTTTACGCTTCTCGAAGGATCATCCGGATCGTGAATGGCCGCGGGCTCAGGGTTGCTCCAACAGTTGGCTCGTCATCAATCGTCAGTCCGTTTACTCCCGGTTGAATACGGAATCGTTGCATCCAACCCGCAAGAAACAGGAAATTCTCCTGACGAGCAAGCACTTCTCCAAGACATGACCTACGACCTGCAGAACAAATTATAGGTTGATAAAGATTTGATCAGTGGAAGCAATGGGCTGAGCAATACGCCAGCATGGCATTTAGATTAGTTTTATCGATGAAACTGTGCTGTGTGGTGTCCTTTGCCAAATTAGAATTACTTGTGGACTAACCATGGAAATTTAAAATGACGAAACAATTGTTTCCTAATTCACTTCAGTCATGATGCTATGAATAAGCGTTGAGCAGTCTGTTCGAAATGAAGTCCCCATAAGTGAGGCCTATTACCTGTTTTTTAACGATTGCACAATCCCACACTGAGATTTCAGTAAAGATGATATAACAAAATGATAACATCTTATTTTCAATGTTTCGGCGCCAATGTCACAACAAGAATAGTGGTGAACCTTATTTCCTAAACGATGATCTCACATAATAATTGGCAAAAGACGGACTTAACTGTTGTGAGAGCGGTATAAACTGTGTTGTTAAGTGTCCACTACACATCGCAACAGAGGGGATCAAGATTGCGAGCTTTGGGCCTTCTGTTGTTCGCAAAATTCCGTATTCGTAAGAAATATCATTCAGGTGTGAGTTGGATGGAAGTCACAAAAAGATTGCAAATTAGAAACTTTTCTTGGTCTATATATCACAATTATAAAACAACTCCGCCACTGGCAGTACTCTGCCAGTGCCAGTCCCAAGCCTGGATAAACGAGGAGGGCAGCGGTAATGATCTTTGTTATCACACGGTGTCGTTAAACTGAAACAACCTACTTCTGAAAAGTATATTAATGCCTTGTCCTACCGTCATTTGTACTTGCGTACTATTTAGAAATAATTTTCAGTTAAAGTTAAACTCACCGAGTGAGAAAATAATGACTTTATCTTGGCCAATGATGTTGTTATCCTTATCAAGAAATCTTTCTGGACGAAAGACATCCGGGTCCTTCCACACTTTTGGGTCCATGTGAGCAGCATATAGATTTGGAAACACCTATAGCAATAAAATGTAAAATATCAGTAGATGAAGGACAGATAATACAGTAGATGCTACTGGAGAGTAGACAATAGGCACGAGTAGATTAGATACAGGACTGATAAATCGCCACAGTAGATGAAGGGCAGACACTACAGTAGATGAATGGTAGAGACAACAAGACTGCCAATCCGCTCCAGTAGATGAAGGGTAGATAACACAGCAGATACCACAGTAGATAATACCGGAGAGTAGACAGTAGGCAAAAGTAGACTCAGGACAGCCCAATCGTTACATTATTTTCAAAGATAATGTCACGAATTGCCTTTATACCTTGTACCTGTATTGTATATAGTTATTTAGGCATCGTCTTGTGTGTGTGTGTGAGTGCTCGTGTGTGTGTACTATATATATATATTTAGCTGACTCGATTGGACTCTTATATTGTATATTTAGTGGACAAACACGGCATTGACACGTATGACGCAAGAACGTCACGTCTTCAGGGAGAAGTTCGACAGAAGTCGGAAGGTGAACGCAGGAAAGAACGAGGACACTCTGAAGCCGGACACTGCCCAGTTTGTGAGTTCTCGACACGTTGTTGGGGGGGTGGTGGCCTGAGGGAGGGGGGTGGCCTGAGGGAGGGGGGTGGCCTGAGGGAGGGGGGTGGCCTGAGGGAGGGGGGTGGCCTGAGGGAGGGGATGGCCTGAGGGAGGGGGTGGCCTGAGGGAGGGGAACGGCCATCGAGTAGAGCTAACTTTTGTTACATGCTGACATCCATTTTCTGTTTAATTTCTGTTTTGACCTATATTAACTATCTTTCTATTATAACAAGCACTAGTTTCTAGCAACTGATGTGTTATGGTACTTTGATGCTGCTCTCTAATTCATTTAACACGGGCATAACATATTTATTTATGTTCACAGTATGCTTCAAGTAATAGAAGAACTTTTCATTCCATCAACAAACAAAAACGCAATTTTAGAAGCTTGGGTTGGCTCGGCTTCATTCTAGCAAACAATTCGTTTATTGATAAACAATTTACTCATCAGTGACAATGATTTATATATCAGCTGAATCAATGGATTAAAATTAAACTTACTTTCGTTCCAGATGGTATGAAATATCCACAAACTTCTGAATCTCTTAAAGTGAGGTGAGGAATTGCAAGTGGTAAAATTGTCCTGATACGCATCATCTCAAGAATTGTAGCTTCAACAAACGGAAGCTTTGGCTTATCATCAAGAGATGGAAGTCTGTGTCTCGGAATGACGTCATCAATCTCTTTCTGAAGACGTTCCTGTATCGTCGGGTTATTAGCCATGAAGACCATCAACCATAACAAACTTGTTGCAGTAGTTTCAAATCCACCACCGATCAGATCTCTTGCAATGTAAACCAGTTGCTCCTGATCATAATCTGGACCCGCTATTGCGAGATAACTAGATACGAAACATTCGACTGCTCCATTTTCCTTGATAATTTCAATTTCTTTCTCAATTATGTCACACATTCTGCTCATGTTATCTTCACAAAGTTCTGCTCTGCGGCTAAAGTAAGGGAATAGTCTAAGGAGTGCAGGAGCAACATCAATGGCGAGAGTGGCATTTTTTGCGAATACCGTCATATGTTCAATGATTTTGTCTGGTCCATTTTCATAGTCTTGTCTCTTTCCAAGCATTATATTCTTCATAACATTGTACGTACAAAGGCGAACCATGTCGCATGGATCAAATTCTTTGCCTTCTTTACTGCGAATAAAAGATTCCATGGCCTCAACTTCTTCTATAATTCTTTTCTCTATCAAAGGTTTAGTTCCAAATCCGAATTCTTTCAGGACAGATAAGGAAAGCTTGTGATAGCGTTTAAAGTCATCTGAGAAATTTTTGCTTACAATTCCTGTATCAGAACAAATTCAGTTGTAGGCAACATCTAGGTAAAATTTATATATTCATGTATCTGAACATTTATAATAGTCGTGAGCATATGGGGGGAGGGTCACACATTTGTGACGAAGGGTTACGAGGGGAGGGCCCTCGATGAACTGTGACGTCACATTATCACATCAAAGATCAAAATGCGTAACTTCATTAATATTTCACTCGATTAAACAGGTTTCACATAACTACCAACAATTGTTATCGCAATTTAACAGCGCTGATCATGATTATTGCATTATTAATTTTGTAAATTGTTTGGTTTACATTCGGTGTCAATTTTGGGAATAAGGAAGTTGGGCTGTCATTGTGTAACACTCTTGCAGGAATCAATTATCTCGCCCAAACGCATCAGGCCACAGATAGTCGCATGCACGTGGTTACTATCGTCAAACGAAGAAATGGAGAGATTGTATACAGTGGATTGGATATCATTTATTACACAAAGGAAAATTTTGCTTCACCGTGGGAGAATGGAGAGGCATACAGTTTGGGTTGCTTGCAGTTATTTTTATTATATTTTTAATGTAGGCCTATGTAATGATTCTGACAGAGCCGTTCATCATGAGGAATGAATAGAACAATTTATGATTAAACCTTCTCCATATTTCCTCGTACTGCTATAATTATTTTAGTTTCAAGTATTATATATAGTAATAATAACTTCATTGATAATTATAAGAGAACTTGCATAACATTCTGTACATCTAGTCTTTTGGGGATCGAGTTTTGTGACGTCATTTTTGAGGGGTCATGAGAAATGTGACGTCGTTTGATGAGGGATGATAAAAATTCGTCCAAAAATTCGTGACGACATTTATGGACGGCCTCTTAGGAAACCTCTGAAAACCTCAAACTATTGCGGATGGGATGCACCGTCCAGGTGAGGGACAGCAATTAGTAGCCTACAATAGTTCCGACACGCATCAGCTCAAGAATTGTGGTTTCAACAAACGGAAGCTTAGTTTGATCATCAAGAAATGATATTCAGTGTCGCGGAATTAGGCCCTACGTCATCAATATCTTTCTGAAGACGCTTTTGAGTCGCCGGGTTAATAGCAACAAAATGTAAAATTTTCTAAAAATACTGTTGTGATTCTGTCCTGTAATGCTACTAAGTTCCGGAGCTCTTTGCTAATAATAGTTTAGTGCGGAACTGAGAAGTTCAGCATCTCGAAAAGTGCCAGAGACGGCACCTTGAAATCTTCAAAATCTTCCAAAAATTTTAGGTCGTGAAAGCACCAAAATACTCTGAACAGTGAAGTCAAGCGTCTCGTTTCATTCGCGAGAAGAGAACGGTCGTAGAGTAATGCATAGCATACTGGTTGACTGAAAAGCTATTGGAAGCGAGATCGATTCTCACATAGGGCTAACTAGTCCTCCACTCTGTAGATGGGGGCGTTGGCAAAATTTGATACTTAAGTAATTAGAGCCCACCTTATATGGACGCATCACATTTAAATTAGACTCTTGCTATAACTTATCCTTTCATTTCACACTTAAAATTAAACTGCTGTGTGGGTTTTAAAACAATAGACGAAGATTAAAAAGAACTTAAGGTCAAAATTAGTCATACCAGGTAATGACATTGCTTAATATCGTCAATGAATTTATTAGAAGCCAATGTCTTAAGCAAACCCAGGGCTGCAAACATGCTGGTTTTTGGTTATTTGTTTTTTTTTGGTTTCTACAAAAAACCAAACATGGCAATTTTTTGGTTTTTTCCAATATATTTTTTAAAATTTACTAATATTACTATTACAATACTACTTGTGTGTTATTCAGTCGAAAATCAAGCTAAATTAATTATATAAACAAGTTGGAGCTCTATTTCATGCTGTGTTTGATGCTTCTTATAACAAAACTGTTATGACAAGATCCAAAGGAAAACTAGAAACCAAAAAGCAACTTTTGATTTTAAAAAATCTTAGTTTTTGCACCTCTGAACAAACCGAACAGCTCGCTTTCTATATAGTTGCTGATCCAGATAATTTTTCTTAAATTTCTGCTGGTTTCATCCACGGAATCATTGCATTTGCTCAGAGGCGCGTTTACAGAAAACGGGGCCCTAGGCGCAAACATTTTGGGGGCCCTCTGAATTTATACACCGAGTCTGAGGGGCCGTCTATAAATGACTTCGCGCACCCATTGGAGGGGTCATACATCTGTGACGATTTGTTACGAAGGAGAGTGAGTCTGAGATATGTGACGTCACGTCATCACATCAAATGTCGAAATACGCAACTTTATTTAAAAATTTAATTCAACTAAACCGTGAGCCAACTTCTGGAAGCGAGATGTTATTTTGTGTGAATTGTTTTAATTCATTTGTGGGCTCCTGAGATGTTATTTTGTATTTTATGTTTCCAATCATGTCGTGGCCCCTGAGATGTTATGTTGTATTTACATTTAAATGTTATCATTCGTTTGGGGTTCCCTGAGTTGTTATTTTGTATTTCACGTTTTCATCATTTGGGGGTCCCCTGAAATTTGGGAGCCCTAGGCGCGCGCCTAGTGCGCCTATAGGTAAACGTGCCACTGCATTTGCTACCATCGTCCGCTCCTTCTTCTTCATAAAGCGACTCCATTTGGCGGCAAATGCTCAACAAGGCGTTTTCGGCTGGATCTACGCTCTAGATCTCACATGTTCAATCGGCATACAGTCGACCACCCTCTTGCAACAATTTCAACACTAATGTCTTCTTAAAGTCTCTCGTCCTTTCTGCATGGACTCAAAATCGACGTCTCACCTTCGTTAAAGTAAAGGACGAGACACTGCCAGTTTGAAATTCAAGAAAAATATTTTTAAAGCAGGCCTTTATAGTCTTCATAAATCGACTATTTCGTTCCCATTTTTAACTCACAAAGGACAGTTTCAGTATGAACATAGATTCAATGAGCAACGGCTAACAAAGAACCCTTAGTCTTGTCAGTGTCATGTTGCTCGTAAAGTTGGAAAATCCACCTCGATGTCCGGTTTGGAATCTGATGGTCTCTGCCTGAAAAATCACAATTGGAAGCGATGTGCACGTAAGCTCTGAACAATGACAAACCTTTTTCGTTCTTATTACTTATCCGTTCCATGTAGAAGCTGGCTCTGCCTGCGAAACAAACGGAATTATTCACCAACGCTTCTTCTACAACCTCTCTGCTATTCAGTGTAAGACAAAGTCTGCAACAGTTGTAAATTACAGTAATGAAACAGAATCTCTGTAAATTACAGTCATGAAGGAGAATCTCCAACGATTGTAAACCATTGGGGTTTACGTACATATAGCGTTTTTAAGAACCAATTATAGCGACATTTTTAAACATGTGACAATTATTCAACTCTTACTCCTAACTGTGCTATTTTAGACATACTTGACCGTTTAAACAAGATGTTATAATTTTGACAGAATAAATTCATGAGTATGATACCATGATATATTTCTTGATTACTTGCTTGAATGTGAAAGGACATGCAAACTCGGCACGAGTAATGTGCAGGCTATTGACACAGTTTTATGCGTGCTGCGTGTACTTTCTATGACAGTACAATTATAAACAAGTAATGTTTATACACAGTGAACAACAGGAAGGTCAAAATTTTCCATAATTATAATTTTGTAGTCTTCCAACCTACCTGCGTCCTTCTCTGAAAGTATAAATTGGTCCAAATTCATCCACTTTGCTCATGAAAAACTTATGTATGTTGTCAAATTTCCGGATGAATGGTAAAGAACCAACGAGAGGCAACGATGGCAGAGACGGTGGATACCTTCGACCTACCGACTTCTTCCTCAATGCTTTTGTAAAAATCAAAATGGCGAGAAATGTCACGGAGAGCCATAGGAAACCCGTGAACAGAAACATCTTTGGAGATATTCAACTACCTGAAAATAGCAGAATCGAAGGAGATTTTTATCTACTATAAAAATGACTCTAACAATGCTAACCCAAAAATGAGATTAAGGCGTGAAACAATGCGGCGTTTATGGTAATTCTCGTCGGTAAGAATTGGCATTGGAAGTAACAGTTTTCATATGTATCGCTTTAAATCACAATTTTTTGTCATGTGATCCTCCTTTCTTATCTGTGACCTAGCTCAGCTTTCTTCCTATACTTCCACTTGGAGGCCACTAAATTGCCAAACTCTCTAAACTCGTAGCCTTCAAAAAATGACATTGGTACAATTAAAAGTTTTCATATAATTACTTCTTCATGCTTTAAAAACGTACGAGACCAAAATAAAATTCAACTCAATCTTCTATAAATTATCAACAGCAAATCGACTTTTATTATTACTTCAAATCGACTTTCTCAGCAGCTTAGATTTTTTCGTCACACACACAGCGACAGAGTTAAAGTCCTTTCTCTTGGCCTAGTAGATAAAATCTGGTCAACTGATTGACCATGCAAAGTAAAATCTACTCAGACGAAGGCCCCTATTGTTTTACAGCAAACATCTGTTCAAAAATTTTGTTCTCCTATTTCTTGAAGCTACTACTGTAGGCGTACTTGATAAGCGCATACTACGAGTTATTTTTCACAGACGTCAGACTCTGAGCCTACAGTATTTTACTCTTATCTTCTGCAATGTATTAGAAACAGATTATATGAATTTGGATTAGCCTAGTCAAAGTAATACGAACAGTTTCAGCGCAGATTAATTCATTCAAGAAGGCTCTAAACCGATCGGATTTGGCATCGACCGAGTATTTTCACGGTTGCAATACAGAAGTAGTCTATTCAGATAGACGCTTACTTTCAATACCTGATACGCTTTCCAGTAAGGCACCGTACGGAACAACTTGATAACTGATTCCAAGTGGGTGTGGAATTTAACTTATATAGCAAACGGTAGTTATGAAACAAGTTAGACAACAAAGCGAATGATAATAATTACATCAGATGAGGTCTTACCAGGGCAACTATGCGATGTCCTGGCTTTTGACGTCCTTATAGAACATTTATCAGCCACAGATAAAAACATCAAAGCTACATGTACAAAAATCAGAGGCTAAACGTAGCCTTGAGCACAACATAGACTTAACGTCTGTCTGAAGGCAACATTAATCAGATTACATTTTTCTAATTGTTTACTCTGGTTATAAAGTTTGTTCGATCAAAAGTCCCCCTCTTAGGACTTACACAATGGATCCTGGAGTGAAACTTCTGTAAGCTGATAATTAGACCTATGCAGACCAAATGATTTTAATAATGCTGTATTTTTAAATATAGCCTGCTGGTCTGAATCAAGATCATGGAGAATATGTGATTACAATAATGTTATTATTCGCTATTAGGATAAAGTAACTTCAAAAAACATCAGTCTGGTGAGCAGTAAAATAAAGGGGAAATACGAACTCGGCCCTGGTATTTTGGGAAGAAGGAGAAGACGCAGTGGAAGCAGATCAGATCCCAAAAGACTTAGGCGGAGTATAAGACTAAAAAATAAGTTGGTCGTACGGCCTCTCGCTTTGCCGGTACAATTCGGCTCGGACAATTCGGCGCCGGACAATTCGGCGCCGGATGAGTTTGTAAGTGTATTTAGACCAGATATCGGTATGTAGTAACTGACATTTTTAAATATTAAGAATGGGAGCGAAATAATATTCTCCATATTATCCAGCACATGTTTAGCTATTGTAGAGTCACAGTCAACACATGGGACCGTGTCACCTTCTAACTAGAGTAGTCCTCAACTGTAGAGAAAACTAAAGAATATTACAAATTACCTCGATTTCGGTTTCCGACTCACATAGTATTTACTAACGGCAGTAGAAGTTGATAAATCCATGTCTAAATGTTACTGTACTCTTTAATCGCAATTACTCAAAGTCAGTATTTTAGGGTTGTTGTCTACAACACTCTCTATCTTGAAGGGCGCTATATCAAGTATTTGTGATTGATTGATTGAACACATAATTGCAGTTCATGAGTTAGCTGTGATAAAACGTAGTCATGCATCATGCGTGCAGTACGCTGCTTCATCTCAATATCAACGTATCATACCATCCCTCTGCAGCTTCTATTGTGTGCACTGCCGGTCAGTCCCCGTAAGTCTCCGCCCCTGCGTGCATAGCTCGTTTCATAATCTCGTCCTCTTATAAAGTGGTGCCTCAGAGGAAATGAGACTTGTGTATTGGTTTTCCATTACCCACAGACAATTATTATGGGTGAGCAAAAATTTGTGACTTGAGGTGGGTTCAAACCCAGTGCCGGCCTTAGAAAATTTTGTGCTATAGGCAAGGATAGAAATGCCGCCCTTACTGGGTTCAGTTTTCTAAGAAAAATCTTTAATTTCTATTTATTTTGAAGTATAAATCCAAAATATGAAAATGTGAAATTTTTATAATTTTATTACAAGTCTTCAACAAAAATTTTTAAATTTTGACAACTTTATAAAAATTAAGAGTTTTCAATAGGACTATAGGTAGTTGATTTTAAGAAGCCTTTTTTGCTTTAAAAAGTAATGAAAAACAAAAACGTTTGAAATGGTATGTTTATAAAACACTAAAAGTATTTATTAGTTGATTTCATGAAAAATATGCTTTTCTAGCTTTTGCAGAAGCAAACTCCTGAATTATTTCGGTCTTATCCAACTCTTCTGCAATCGTGCTCTCTATAGATATGGTAGCTAAATCAACCAAACGATCCTGAGACATGGTAGAACGAAGATATGTTTTTATGAGTTTGAGCTTCGAAAAACTCCTCTCTGCACTCGCAACTGTTATCGGGAGTGTAAGCAAAATTCGCAATGCCACGTACACGTTTGGAAAAAAGAGCAACCAAGCCCATTCCACATAGATAGTCTAATACAGGGATGGCGAACCTTTTGAGAGTCGAGTGCCAATTAATCTATTGTTTAGAATTTCAAAACGTTTCGCGTGCCAAAAGCCGCCAGCGGCACCAGAGAAGCAGGGCCACTACAAATAAACTAGGGGAGCAAGATTTTTAAAGCAATTATTTTTTGTTTTCAGTTTAATTGTATTATTAATTAACTAAAATAAAAGACTACATTTCATGTTAAGTATTGTTTGACATAATATTTAATTATAAAATCAACATTGTGAGATGAATCATGACTCGGTAGTCATTGAACCCTAGTGAGATTTCTGTTGTTGTACATTAGATGCCAATTGTTTGATATCCGGATCATAGTTTGTGTTCTTCAAAGAAATGCACGCCGCACTCATCTCATCAGTCAATCTATTGCGAATATCAGATTTAATAAAATTCATTGTAGAGAACAAACTCTCGCAAGAATAACTGGATGAAAAAATAGAGAGAATTGACCATGCAACATTTTTTAAATCCTGAAAAGTATTTGGCATACTGTTCCACACTTTGAGAACTTCATTTTCTGCTGAAAGCTTTGATATTTCTCTGAGTCGATCTCGTTCAATTTCTTCTAACTGAATTCGTAATTCAACAAATTTCTGTTTCCAAATCGAGCTGGATTGAAACTCGACCAATTGCATTTCAAAATCATTTAAATCCATCCAATTGAAAATTTCCAAATTTAGATTTTCAAAAATAATTATGTCTGGATATTTCAAAAATTTGATAGTTTCTTCAAGAGATCTGAATTGTACAAATCGTGATGAAAATTGATTAACTGTAGCATCCAAGATTTCAACAAAAAATTGTCGATGTGTGTCAAAATCAACTTTCTCATGAATCTCCAAATTACTAAAATGTAATTTTGTGTATTTGAAATATTTAAATTCATTCTTTTCAACATCGCGCTTAAATATTTTAAGTTTACCTTCAAAGGCTTTTATAATATCAAACATTATATCAACCGTTTTTCCTGCACCTTGCAGCTTAACATTAACTTCATTCAGATGTAAAGACAAATCCGTAAAAAACATTAATCTACTCAACCAGTCAACATTTGTGAGCTCTGTGAATTGTTGTTTATTGCTATCGAGAAACAATCTAATTTCGTCAACACATTCCACAAAACGTTCAAGCACACGTCCACGGCTTAGCCACCTGACGCTATTATACAACTTCTTTCAATAATGACTGAAATTGTCTTTTATTTAAGGCACGTGCTGCAATAAAGTTTACAACTTTTGTAACAACTTTCATTACTTCTTCAAGTTCTTTTAAACCTGTTTTTGCACACAACGCTTCTTGGTGGACAATGCAGTGAAATCCCAGCAATGAATGTCCAACTTCTTTAGTTAACAAATTTATAAAACCAGCATCTTTACCTTCATACTGGGAGCACCATCAGTTGTAACAGATACAATTTTCTTTAAAAAAATATTTTTATCAGAAAGTTCCTTGACTACACACTTACATATGTCCATTCCAGTAGTTGTTCCAGGAAGATTTGCAAGCGCAATGAGCTCCTCTCGTATTTCGTCACCTCTTGGATATCGAGCAATAATAGCTAATCTAGCGGAAGACGTCACATCTGTACTCTCATCCAAGCAAATTGAAAATGTGTGGCATATTGATAAATCAGTTTTTAATTGATCTTTATCATTACTTTCCAATTTCATGATTCTTTCTTTAACAGTATTTCGACTGATCGGCATATCTTTGATGCGTTGAATAATTTTATCTTTATTTGAGAAATCATCGAACAGGGATGGCGCACATTCCAGCCATGATTCTTTTATATAATCACCATCACTTAACGGTTTGCCATGCTTAGCAATAATTTTAGATATTTCAAAACTTGCAGCTACAAGATTAGATGAACTTTGTGTGAACTTGACAAAATTGTTTGATTGCATCTTTTTGTGTTAAATTCTCTTGCTATGTATTCTTGCTGCTCAGCTTCGCTTTTTTCAAGAAGCCATTCATGTTTTGTTTCATAATGACGTTTGACTGATGATGTCCGACAAACAACACTTTCCGAGCACAGGACACACAGAGCTTTGCCTTTTACGTCTATGACCCCGTATCGAGCAGACCACCATTCCTGGAAGTCCCTGCCACTACCTTCGCTATCAAGTTTCTGTTTTTTAAATTTTGAACAAGACATTATTTCTGCTCGTGACACCAACTTTTGTTATTTAAACAAAGTAAATTGAAATAATACTTATCAGATAGTCACAATTATTATTATTTCATTTTATATTATATTATAATTGTTTATTTTTGAATCTCAAAATTATCTGCTAATAACGTCACTAAATACGTCATTTTATCAAAATCAAGCTGTGATAGGCGCGTTAGCGTTTTTGCTCGGTTAATGCTCATCTTACTCGGTGTTTGCACAATAGTGTTATTGAAAATATGAGGTGAGTCTCTATCATTTTAAAAATTACATTGGGATAAAAAGAAAATAATTCAAAAGTCGAAAAAAAAAAAATTTCTTTTTTTAGATTTTTGTGTGTTTAATATATTATGATGTGGCGTGCCAAGCAAAATCGTCCCGCGTGCCAAGTCGGGCACGCGTGCCATAGGTTCGTCATCCCTGGTCTAATATAACTCTGGGGCTTGATTTTTCAGTTATTCTTCTTGATAAATCAAATAACTCATCGCACAGTTCTGTTGCATTAATGTCTGCTGAATCCTCGTTTTCAGATGTTAAAGCTACTTGAAGGTCCATGCAATCTTTGAAAACTTCTTTTTTTATCACATTTCTCCAGTTTTTTAATGTCATACAAAAATCCAAATAAGTCACTGTGAGATGTTAACTCCATAAATCGATCATTAACTGATTGAATTGCGCTATCCAATATCGGGTTAAAAAAATTTACTCTAAAATTCTTTTCTGACTCAAGAATTGGATCGTCTGGAACTTCATAGTCAAATTGTCTCCTTCTTCGTCGAGATCTTATCTGTATTTCCTTAGGGAAAGTGCACTCACTACCAAGTTCTTCTGCCAATGATTTAGCTGTTGTAATTTCTTTAGCAAAACCTTCATCTGTTCTGTAATTCTGGAGCATAGTTTTAGTTGCATTCAATTGTTGAATTGATTTTTTAAAATCAAGATCTTTTTCTTGAAATGTATTGCTAGATATATTGATCTCAAATAAAATATCATACCAAATCACTAATGAACAAACAAATTTGAAATCGAACATTTTTTGTGCAATTCCCTTAGCTTCTGCACGTGACTGGGTTCCATGTTGTCCAGTAAGTGAAACGTCATCAGCAATTGAAACGAGTGCATCGTAAATTTCAACTGTTTGGTATCGAATTACCTTCACAGCATTAACTCGACTTTCCCAACGTGTTGCGCATAACTTTTTAACAGTTAAACCTGCAACTTCTTTGTTTTTGACATGTTCTAACAATACATTCCAGCGATGTGTTGATGCAGAAAAAAAAGTGTATATATTTTGAATTAAATCAAAAAACGTTACTGCTTCCAGACAACAGTTTACGGCATTATTAACTACCAAATTCAATGAATGTGCATTGCACGGGACAAAAATGGCTTTCCGATTTAGCTCTCTAACTCTTGCTTGGACACCATTATGTATTCCCAGCATGATCGCTCCATTATCGTAGCCTTGTCCCCTCATATCATCTAGACAAATTCCTGAATCTGATAGTTCTTTAAGTAAAATTTCCACCATACTTGCACCTGTATATTTTTCAAGTTATACGAATCTAATAAAATGTTCATTGATAGAAACTTCTGAAGGTTTGTCAGTAGTTGCTTCATTTGCTGTAACAAATCTAACAATCATTGTCATCTGTTCTTAATGACTGGCGTCTGGTGTGCAATCGAGAATTATAGAGTAATATTTTGCATTTGTTAAATCATTTATCACTTTCTGTTTTACCTTTTTACTCAAAAGTTGAATAATCTCATTCTGAATATTTTTTCCTAAATAATGGTCATGAATTTCATCTGATTTTATACGTCTTATATGTTCTTTCATTATCGGATCAAATTCAGCAATAACTTCAACAAATTTAAAAAAGTTACCATTATGAGGCGCATATAACCCATCAGACTGCCCTCTCAAGGGTAAATTTTGAACTCCATGTACTCTGACCAAAGATATTATTCTTTCTAATACATCTTTCCAATGTTTTGCTTCACGATTTATAAGGCGCTGATTCAGGTCATCAATAGTTTTATTATTTGTAATCCTCATTTTTAGTTCTTTCCAATCATGATAAGTACTTAAATGATCTGGTGATTTTTCATGCTGCTGCAATATACTTGACATATTTTTCCAGTCACAACTGCCATGTGTTGCTAAGGCAGATTTACTCCTGTTATGTACTTTGCAGCAAAAACAATATACCTTATCCACTGACGTGGAATACATCAACCATGGCCTTTTTAAAGTTTCTCCGTTAGCCAGTTTGCGTGTATAGTGGCAATTAGAAAATTGTCTTCCAATTTCATCTTTTGGATAACCAGACTCTAATTTGATCTGCTTTGGATCATGCTGAATAAGAAAACAACGAATATTATCATTTATATCTGGCCATTTACCAGGATCCTCCATTATATCTGAATCTAATTTTGCTAAATTCAAACTTGCACTCCCATGTTCATAAGTAGGATCTTCAATTTCTTGCACTGCCTGAGCTTCTGCCATTTCAATGACATCAATGTCGTCAATCTCGTCTTTTGTTAAGAATATCTGAGGAATGAATTGAGACTGTGAAACCTCTGCTGAAGAACACGGCATGTTGCAATCAACATCACTTAATTTGATTCCGATGGTGATATGTTCTTCCTAATGGTTACTTCGTTAGAAACTGAGTTATTTGACAGTTCTGACTCTTCATCACTACTACGCAATTCATTCTGTTTTGGTAAAAATTTAAAAATAGATCCTTTCTGTGATTGTATGAACGATTTTTTGCATTCCTTTTCTTCATATACTGTGCTCCAGATAAACGGGCGCGCTTTCCTGTGTTAGCCTTGCCCATGATGGGTAAAAACTGTAAAATTAGAAAATACATGAATGAAGCTGTAACTAATTTTCGATTTTATTTTTATTATTTAATAAATATTAACTATATTATTTATTTTCCGATATTTTCCATGAAATTAAAATATTAAAAAATAAAGAAATAGTGATACCTACATAAGAAAGCAGACTGTCAGACCCAGACAGACATCTTTGAACGGAAGTGACCAAAATATTGGTGTAATAAGTTAAGTTAGAGTGTTAAACCACGTGTCACGTGACCTTAAAAATTAAATTTGCCGCCGCCATTCTGAGCGATTTCGAGCATAACGGTACACTTATTTTATTCTACACTTCTTCAAATACAATTTTTCCTAAACTGATGAAATTCTAGAGCGCGAGTGGTATCATAAAACGTGATATTAGTAGCACGAAGCACAACAAATAATTTTCATAACTTAAAAAATATTTTTAAATTTTAATTTTTCATAATTATATTTTTCATAATTTTGCCGCCCTGCCTGGAATAATGTCGCTCTAGGCAGCCGCCTATGTCGCCTATGCCTATAGCGGCGCTGTTCAAACCTGCGAGGCCGAATGAAGTATCCATTCGGCTTCGATTGGATCACAAGTCAAGCTCCAAGGTCCATCTGCCGTCGTCGTGTGTGATAGGGTCCACAACAACAATTCTGTAATATATAACTCAGGTGAAATCGCAATTGCCCCAAAAAGAGGTCAGGTCTGTCTCTCATGCAAGAGACGCTGTGTGTCTGTGTAGGTGTGTGTTGTAAACTTCGGTTCGTCTATTCGGCAATGTGTTTAGTTCAAATGGTTGAACTTGTTTAAAAATACGGTCGCACAGACGTAAATCTGTACGCGCCGTCAGTCAGACACTAACCAGTCGGTACCCCAACAATAAAGTCCCAGATAAAATAAGCCCAGACAAAATATCACCAAACACAATATCCCCAGTCGCAATAGCCCCAAGCTCACGGGAAACTATTCAGAAGTGCTCAATGTTCAATTCCTTCAGATGTTTTGGCTATGGTGTAGTTTACACAATGTTAATTATATTATTATGTTTCTGAATATGGCCTATAATCGAATTGATCATGCAAATGTTTTGCCAGTTGAAACCGCATCATTGGCGGAACAGTTTGTTCTGTTGACGACATCAACGCATTGGCTTTTTGAAAATTCTGGATCATTAATCAGTTTTCTTCTGTAAGATTTCAGTTATATTTGACCTGTAAACGGCTGATTATTTAATTGATTACTTAATTTATTAAATAATTGATTGATATTTTGACATACCCGTCGTCTGGCATCCTGGGTTGGATTGAAGTTAGGGCTTCTGAATAGTTTCCCGTGACGAAGCGCTATATAAATTATCGAAATGAATGAATGAGTGAAATTGCAAAGGACATTTTACAGAAAATACAATACAAATTCACACAAACAATCTTAGGTAAGATAACCTACACCGCTTACTCTAGGCCTAATGCTATCGTTCCATGCACAGGCTGTCGTATGCAGTTGTAGTTCAACAACACACTTAGGACTGGCATTTCGTAGGGCGGAGCTGCTCTCTTTTTCCTCTGCTATCTTCAGGAGGCGCCTGAAGGCTTTCCTGTTCTCCGTTTAGTTATGTCTGAGTCGTGAGCGCCTCTGATCTTGAGTGTCGATATAAAATGTTCCGTCACAATTACAATTACTAATGTGCAATCCACGGACTTCGTGAAGCGATGGTGCCCACGCCCTTGCATTCTTAGTTTCCTATTCTCATAGAGGGGAACGGACAATTGCCACCGAACAATTGCCTTTGGACAATTGCCCCGGACATTTGTCCCTCCCGACTTGGCCAATTGCATTTTGGCAGTGTCAGTGCCTAGCCTGGATTAAGGAGGAGGGCACCGGTAATGATCTATGTTACCACGCAGCAGAGGTGTAACAAGGCTTTAAAAAGTGGGGAGCATGATTTCTAAAATTTTGCACCACACTTTTTGAATTTTGCACCCCAGACATTTGAAAAATGGGGCGCATAAATAATCTTAACAAAAGTCGGTACTTGTTTTTTAATTCACCCCCAAAATTTAATTTAATTGACATTGTAATAAGGAAAGGGAGCTATAGCTCCTAAATGATGTGAATTAAAAAAACAAGTATCCAAAAGTCATCTTTAAAAGCCACTGGAGAAACATAAAAAGAACCGATTTGGGAGGGTACATGAGGGGCAATGAGCACTAAAACTGGGGGTTTTGCCCCCCCTCCCCCGTTTTGAAATTGGGGGGCTGGTGCCCCCTGCCCCCGCTTGTTACACCTCTGTCACAGAGGGCTGTTAAACTGAAACTGCTACTAGGCCATACTTTACGCCGTCGCGTTAACTATTGAGGCAGCCAATGAAACGGCACTGATAGGGCGAGACAGATTATTGGTGTAACTTCAGTTTAACGACATTATGTGATCGCAAAGATCATTAGCTTCGCCCTCCTCCTTTATCCATTCTTGGGACTGACGCCGCCAGAGTGCGAGCAGTGGCTTAGTTAATCTGACTTGTCGTGTCGTTTCCTCTCCCTATTTAGCCGACCCAGAGCGTAGGCCTATCCCAAGGTGATGGATACACGAGAAAACGAGGACCTGGAGCAGCCAGTGTAACCAATTATGATTGTTTATTTATTTTAATTGTAAGCCATTGAATTGAAGTGCAACCGACTTCATTTTCTTAACCTCAGCATTTCAGGTCAGGTGGCCAGTCCTCTCTCTCATGCCGTCTCATCTTCCCGCAGTCAGTGCTAGTATAGTTGCAGTTTAACGACACTGTGCGATAATATGCCCTCCTCCTCCTTTACCCAGGCTTGGGACTGGCACTGTCAGAGTGAAAACAGTATTAGAGTTAACAGACAGCACTTGGGAAGAGAAATCCATTATATCTGAGTTGGCAGGTGGAGCTGAACACTGAGCCAGATAATTTCTGCCCTGATAGCGATTTGAACTCCAGATTTAAAGTCTAGAAGGATAACCTCTACACAATTGAGTCCTGGAGATCTTGATTAACGATAATTGTAGTTGTCATAATTGATTATTCAGGAATGGAGCTGATCCAGGAGGAGAGACGAGGCTCAACCGCCTATCACAGAAGCTTGCTCAATCATTAATATAACAAAGGTCAGTTGGAGGTCAAAGCAATTTCAGGCAGAGACCACTTTCAGGGTGTTCGCTTCATTGTACCAGTCTGTCTGTTTGAGGCTCTGTGTGTGTTCGTCCTTATCTATCTGCACATTGTATTTCATTTAAACAATAATTATAGAGCTCCTCTAGTACAGTGAGCGGTCCAGAAACGCAGCCAGTGCGCAGGGCCCCGCGAGAAGAAGCAGGTTTTGAGAAAAGCGAAAGAGTATGGAAGATTAACAGATAGAATTTTAGAGCGAACAGATGGAGAAAGAGTGTTCTAAGAGAGGGAACAATTGAAGCAAAGGACCGAGAATGAACCATTGTTGTTCTAGTTCGAGGAACCAAGAGGTCAAGTCTATTGGACGAGCGATGTGGACGCAGGGAGGAAGTTGAATGAGGTCGAAGTATTACGCCACAGATTTTTCGGGTCAAGACCCAGCTGAGCTTTGTATCTGTTTGTATCTTTTCGAATGTGTGAATGTGTCTGCGTGAGTTTGCATCTACGTGTGGGCGACTGTGTGTGTCTGTTCATTTGTGCCTGTTCTTACTGTTTCGTGTCTCTTTGATCAGGTCTGTATGTAATTGCGATTTTTAGACGAATATTTATATAGCACTGCTCGAGAAAGTCAATCTGTGACTGTCTGCTTCTCTGTTGATGTGTTTAGTTTGCTGTAGTTTTCTGTGTGTGTGGCTGTCTGTCTGTCAGTCTGTCTGTCTCTCGTCTGTCGTTTGTCTATCTATCTATCTATATGTCTATCTGTCAGTTTATCTGTCTATGTGTCAGTCAATCAGTCAGTCAATCACTCAGTCAATCAGTCGGTCTGTCTATCTGTCTGTCGGTTTGTCTGTCTGTCTGTCTGTCTGTCTGTCTACCTCTCAGTATCTCTTCTTTCTTATCATGTACAGTATTATTATTGTAATTATTATTATTATTGTTCTTATTATTCTGTCTGTCTGTCTATCTGTCTATCTGTCCACTTCCCAATATCTCTTCTTCTTATAAAATAGAGTAGGCATCCTACTATTATTATTGATTTTGTCATTATTATTATTATTATTATTATTATTATTATTATTATTATTATTATTATTATTATTATTATGTTAGATCAGTTGTAGCATTCTTTTATATATATATATATATATATATATATATATATATATATATATATATATATATTTTGATAATGATTTGATCAATTTTTACGTAGTAACTAAATAATCTAAATAATGATTGATAATTATATTATTATTATTATTATTATTATTACTATTATAATTATTATTATTATTATTATCTGGGTCGCCGCTTGTCAGTGGACTGTAATCTTGACATGGTGCCCTGAAAAGCCACCGCATTGAAACGTTGGATCAATGCCGACAAGTTCTGGAAAAGGAAGTTTGTCTCTCGGGTGTCACCGGTAGTTGTCGAAAGTCGGCGTCCAGTCTCAGACAGAAAGGCGAGGCCCTCACTATTGAGGGGACCGAAGGTTTCTATAGCGATTGGAACAAAAGTGTATTTCTTCTCTAGCTCAGAATATTTTGTGTGTTTCCTTGTGGCTGCTATCTACGCCGCTCCTCCAGCTGTGGAAGCTGTTTCGGGGATATAGGAAGCGGCCACTGTGTCCACCACAGTTGCGTCCCAAAGTAAGGTCCGCCCCCCACTCCGCGGTATCAGGGTCTGCCCGTCCGGTCTCTTTCCATCTAATCTGGAAAGACCTGACGGTTCCTTGACTGCTGGAATACCGGCTCTGTTGAGGCTGCGATGGATTAGGTCGTTGATATTACAGTGTCTTGCTTGACGGCCAAAGCCCAATGAACAGGACAGGCCATGTGCGCCTCTGGCTGAGACGAAGGCGCCGCATGCGCAGGTGTGCGGCTCACAGATGGCCACCCCTAAACGTAGGCCGACCGCCACCCTCACGGTATCGTCCTCCAGTCTGAGATCGCGAGAAACGAGCGGGAGAGCGTATAGCCAGTCCGAGGCGTGTGGTGACTGCAAGGCCCTTAGTCTCGCCTGGTCGTAGGGATCCTGTAGCTTTTCTTCTAGTGCAGACAGAACCGCGTTTAACAGCGGTCTGTCAAAGTGGGCTTGTTTATGGCCTGGCGTCGTCGGGGCAGAAGCTTTGGTAAGTTGAAGCCAGGTAGACATCGCCGAGTCGCATGCTGAGTCCGATTTCACCGCTGCCGATTCTAAGATGAGGGACTGGATCTGGAGAGTGCCCGCGGCTGAAGCCAAAAAGGCGGGAAGTGCCAGCGAGGACGCCCTCCTAATTCCCAGTCCTCCCATCCTGATCGGGAGAGTGGCCTGACTCCATTGGTCATCGGTCATCGAAATGTTGAAGATTCGCTCGATCCCTCCTCGCAGCAGATCGTCGTAAGCCCATAGACGCGGGTGGTCGTGGCAAGGGTTGCATCTCAATAAATGCATGAGTTTAGGCGAGCCGATCGAATGTCTAAGGATCAGTAGAGCGTCTTGTCTAGCGATTAGTTGCAACCTGTCGAGGGCAATTCCGAGGTCGGCCACACAGGTATCGATGGCTGAAAGCAGGGCATCCGTCGTGGAAAGCGGAGCCCCTAGGAGCACGGCCGATGATGCATTGACTCGGGCGAACTGTCCTAGGAAGCCTTGACTAACGTCGTTGATATGGACGTCAGAAGATATGAGTTCGCATTTTTTGCGGTTGAGCGTGAGGCCTAGTTGCAGACATCCCTCTTCGATCGAGTTAACATCCGCCTCCACCACCTTAGGATCTCCGCCCAAGGTGAGGTCGTCGAGGTATCCAAAGGCCAATGGCGAAAGCAGGTGGTTAAGGATCGGCTGTAGCGGTAGGCAGAAAAGGAGAGGTCCCAAGGGATCGCCCTGTTGCGAACCTTCTTGCGATTGTATCGTGAATCTCCCGAATTTCAGAGATGTCGCCTCGGCGTAGGCAAGATGGCAATATGCGGATAAATCAGGAATGAGTTCGTCCACTGATGCGAGCATGAAATCTCGGTGCAAGCTATTGAAAGCGTTCGAGATGTCAAGCTTCACCATTATTGAATTCGTGTCCATGCTGGTCAGGAATCGTCTAGCGGCGTGGGTTGCCGCCTCGCAGCCTCCGGGAACGCCAACTCCCAGTTGTTTAGGAGTTAGGTACGGCGTGACACGTGGGACGGCGTATGCGTTGGCGTATTTAGATGCGAGTCGACGCCACACGTATCCAATGGCTATTGGTCTTAGACCACCACAGCTTTTACGGAGGGCGAAAAGAGTACCTCCGAATAAGATGGGCCGTATCTCTTGAGGGCAGATGCCGGCCAGTAGTAGATTGATAAGAGCAGTCGTCGCTCTCAGCAGCCCAGGTCCCGCGTCTGGATCTCCAATCAGTTCCGCCACGTGTTGGGGGCGCAGCCCATCAGGGCCGCCGGACGACCCCATCGGGAAAGAGCGCATCATTGTGCGAATCTCCAGCTCTGTCGCCTGGAAGGGTGCGCTTGAGGTCGATCGAAGGATGGCTGGGCGGTCACGCGGCGGGGCAGGATGTTTTTGGCACAGAAGTTCCAGTGTCTCTTCATTAATCGGCGCTGGGGCGTCGCCAGAACAAAGTATGCGAGCTGCCGCACTAATGTTTTCATCCTCCAATTTTGCGGCTACCGCCGCCGCCAGTGCCTGTCTTCCATTCGAGCCCGTAGGCCTCTGCCCTTCGCCGGTGTCCGCGTCTGGTTGGAAGATAGTGTCGGCCAAAGTCAGCCATCCGTCATAAAAATCTGCAATGCGCTTCTTGACGATGGACGTAAGATTGCGGCGTCGGCCGTCCCTCAAAGGAGTTTCCAAAGTTCCCGCACCAAAGGCGAGGAGGCGCCGCCATCCTGCGAGGTTCGTAGGGTCCGCCAAAATGGACTCCATAATGTCGGTTAGAAGGCGGCCAGCTCCTGATCTAGCTCCTTTGGGAAAATGCCTGAGAAGACCTCGTGAGAGGCAAGGGTGTCGCATTGACCTGACAGGTCTCGGGTCCGAATTAGGGGCGGCATCGGTCGTCCGTTCTTCGTCAGTCGTGATTTGTTCGGGATTCGCATTTGTCGCGACGGTCACCGAGCCAAAAGGTGCCAAAGGGAATCCTGAAGATAAGGGCGGCTTATTCGAACCCGGACATGGATTGACCCTGGGCCCGTGTTGGTGGACCATGCCGTCCTTGTTATGGAGTTGGCGAACTGAATGACATACATTGCATGTCCCTTGTGCCTTCTTCTGTTTAAGTTCAAATGTCCCTATCAGGGTCGGTGAATCCGTTCCCTTAGTGATTGTGCGATGTGCTAACTTGTGATTTTGATTCATTTGAGAATTTGGGAAACAGTGATATTGTTTTAATCTTCTGGTTTGATTTCTAGAGATTCAGTTCAGTTTGTTTACAGTTGCGCCGCCATTTAAAAAATAAACGTTGCGTTGCCATTGACGACTATGACGCAGTCGGTCTTTAAACATGGCACACGGCCATCGGCGTAATTATTTAACACTGCGGCCAATGTTGGTGTTGAAAATAAAGTTTAAAAACCCAATATTATTGAAGACTTAGCTGATCAGCTGTAGTTGAAAAAATCCATCGGGTCACGAGACGAAATTCCGTTAGAAGATGTAAAAATCCAACGCTGACGATAACGCGATCCGTAATATTTTTAATTTAAAAGTGGGACTTTAAAATTTGCCACCTACAGCGACGGCTGACGTATATACATATGTTTATTATTATTATTATTATTATTATTATTATTATTATTATTATTATTATTATTATTATTATTATTATATATGTTTCACATTATGCTGTTATCGCCCATGATGAGCTAATGGAGTGTTGGCAATGTCCCGAAGAGGCAGACTGCGTTCCCACGCTGAAGAACAACCGAGATACGTTGGAACAGAAATGACGTCTCCATTGGATCGTGGGTTGCAGCACTCGTTCGACTACCCAACTCTGAGATAAACTCCAGTCCTTCACTGCTCCAAGCGCCGCCGGATTCCAAGGAGAGGGCTACGAAGTCGTGGGTGTTGGTTATGGTGGAATACTTGGCCCTCTTCGTCTTAGCTGCGCGTTCGGCTGCTTCGCCAGCTCTGATAGATGTGTCGACAAGATGTGACTTGGCGTAGGTGTCGGGCACTGTCACATCCCATGCCAGACATCGACCACGTGTCCAAGGAATGAGCGTGACGCCGTCCTGTCGCTTTCCATCTTCTCTTAGCAAGCCGAGAGGTTCCTTTTGCGCTGGAATCTTCGCCCTGCCAAGAGCTCTCCAGATGACATCGTTCAACATGCTGTGTCGTTGATGTTTTCCGCTGCCTCTTCTACAAATTAGTCCATGGAGCCCTTTTGCGTCGACGCTCTCTTGACATTGGTGACACAAATGTTGCTCGCAGAGCGTCGTTCCTAGCCTCAACCCGGCTGTCAGTCGTACATCCTCGTTTGAGAGGCGCAGGCCTAGGGCAGTCACAGGGGGCGCTAGCATCCAGTCTCCAGAATGAGGTGCTCGTGAGGCCAGCAGGCGAGCACGGTCGCATGGATTGTTATTGGAATCCAGCAGACCTTTCCATGCCTTGTCTGTGAATCGGAGGTCCCATTCTTTCTGGCTATAACTTGCTGCTCCTGTTGGTGGTTCTGCATCTGTCAGGGTCTTCCAAGCGTTGAGTGCTGAACTCGCGAGTTCATATGGTTCCTGAGCAGACTCTGTTGGTAGGATGCATGCCTGGAGTTCGCTTGTACTAGCAGCAGAAGCCAGAAAGGCAGAAAGTGCCAGCGTAGATGCACAACGAACTCCCAGACCACCATCTCTCACCGGCAAAGAAGCCTGGAGCCAGCGGTCATCGTCAAGGTCCACATTTAAAATGGTTGACAGTCCTTCTCTCAGCAGTTGATCAAACCGAGCCAAGCCCGGGCAATCAGCGCAGACGGCTGTGCGCAGACTGTACAAGAGCTTCGGTACACTTAGACTGTTTCTCAGCAGAACCAGAGCGTCATGTGTATACAGCAAGGACAATCTTCCGATTGCCCTCTCGAGGTCATTGGCCTTTGAATTAACGACCATGTTCACAGCTGGACCTGAAATTAGAGGTGCACCCAACAAGGTCATGTCCTCGAGGGCTATGCTCGTGAACTCTTGGAACGCAGGGTCATTGTTCGGCATCTGGGTGTTGTGACACGCGATTTCGCATTTGCTGCGGTTCAATAGCAATCCCAGATTCTTTGATTCCTGCTCGATTAATTGAACGTCGTCGACCACTGTTTCCTTGTTACCTCCCAATGTCAGGTCATCCAGATATCCGATACGCAGATCCGAACGAAGCTTCATCAGAATCGGTTGCAGCACAAGACAGAATTCCAGAGGTCCCAAAGGATCGCCTTGCTGCGTTCCTTCTTCGGATCGAATTGTGTTTGAACCATAGCGCAACAGTAGACGGTTTGAATAGGCAGCGTGAGCAAAGTGGTAGAGCTCTGGGATCTCTCTAGCAACTGCCTCTAGAAGACAATCTCTGCGCAGAGTGTTAAAGGCATTGGCGAAGTCGAGCTTCACTAGAACGCTGTCCTCAGGCATTGTGGAAATCCAGCGACGTGTCGCATGGACAGCTGCCTCAGCGCCTCCTGGAATGCCTACCCCAAGCTGAATGGGGGCGAGCAGTTGAGACAGCCTTGTTACCGCATGCGAATTAGCGCACTTTGCCGCCAGACGACGCCATGTGTAGCCCACGGCGATCGGTCTTATGCCTCCGTCCTTCTTGCTCAGGGCTAAAAGGTTTGCCCCATAGATGACCTCATTCACCTCTTCGGATAGACCTCCCTTTAGGAGCAGATTGACAAGGTCAGATAGATGTTGCCCGATGTTGTCATCTACTCCATAGGCCATCAGATCCTTTAAGTGTTGTGGAGTAATGCCATCTGGACCACCAGCCGAACCCGCAGGGAAAGAAGAGATTGCCCTGGCGACATCTTCTTTGGAAACTTGAAGCGGGATGAAGCGATCGGAACTGTCTGGATCACATGGGGTTCTCCTGTCCACTGGTGCAGGCGGGTGCTTTTTCTTAAGCGCGGCCAGAGTTTCAGGTGTGTCCAGTGCCGGTTTATCCTCGCTGCAGATGAGACGGATGGCTGCCTTGAAATTGCCTTCCTCCAGCTTGCTTGCAACTGTTGAGGCTAAATACCTGGCGTGGTCGCATTTAGCGGACTTGAGCTTACGACTTGACGTCAGTGGCAATTCATCGTTAGTCGACTGGTCTGGTCCCTGCAGTCCCCATTCAGTAATGCGGGACAAAATCATCTTGGTCATGTTGTGCTTTCGTCCACCTCTTCTTGGCTTCACTAGTACAGTTCCACCGAAGGCCAGCAAATCGAACCATTTTGCAACGCAATTTGGTTCTCTTACAATTGCTTGGATTATATCGGCCAGGAGAGCAGCACAAGATGGCCTTGCTGCTTTTGGGATTCTCTTAATCAGAAGACCGGGTGAAACAGGATGTGAGAGCTGAGAAGCGATCGGTCCAACGTCCGTCGACAGCTCCCGTGAGTAAGAGATCTGCACGCTAGTGGTAGAAGACGACTGTCTTGTGGTATTATGCTTTAAAGGGCCGTCCGCCGGTGGCTGGTCGGAACCTGGACAAGGGGCGGTTCGAGGGCCGTGCCGGTGCATCGTGCCATCTGAGGCATGGGTTTTGAAGGACAACCAACACACCCCGCAAACCCCCTGGCCCTTACAAGGTTTTTGACTCATCTGAGTTTCAAATCGGTTTGTTTTCAAATGCGCCGCCATTTAAACAGTAATCGTTGCCATTGGCAACGTTGACGTCGCTGGCCTTAAAGCATGGCAAGCGGCCATCAATTCAAATGCACGGCTACATATAAGTTGAAACGAAAGTTTGACAAACCAATCGTGTTGTGGTCTTGGCGAATAAGATGTGGTGAATATAATCAATCGGGTCACGAGTTGTTAATCCATTAGACGATGCTAAAATCCAACTCTGACGATTACTCGTTACGCGGTATTTTTGCTAAATAGTCGGACATTAAAAATTTTCCGCCCACCACGTCCGCTACCTCAAATCCAATTATTCAATTGTTATTATTATTATTACTATTATTATTATTATTATTACTATTATTATTATTCATCATTGGCATTGCCAACGGATCTGTCATCAGGCTATCTGGGTCGCCGCTTGTCAGTGGATTGTAATCTTGACATTATAATAATAATAATAATAATAATAATTATTATTATTATTATGATTATTATTATTATTTTATTATTATTATTATTATGATTAATATTATTATTTTATTATTATTATTATTTAGGTTTATTTCTTTTCATCAATCGAGTTTTTACGTACACATTACATTATTATTATTATTGTTAGACTATAGCTGCACGAAAGAGCCTCTGAAGGCAACCGCATTGAATTATCATTATTATTATTATTTTTATTATTACTATTATTATGGTTATTATTATTATTATTATTATTATTAATATTATTATTATTATTGTTGCTACCATTATTAGTACTATTTTTACTATTACTGTTGTCATCATCATTATTGTTAGTAAATTAATTACCTGAGGTACAGTGTTGTATTTGATGTGACTGTTTGGTGCAGGCGAAGATGAGCGAACTAGGCATGGATCAGGGTGACTACATCCAGGTCAGAGGAAAGCGTCGTTGTGAGACGGTCTGTATCCTGCTCCCGGATGAATCGCTTGACAGTGACGATCTCGTTCGGTTTAGTAAATACACCCGCGGAAACATACATGTGAAGACTGGTGACATCGTCAGGTCGGTTGAAGACTGTTCCTTTGAAGAATTGTATTCATAATGCCTGCAGAGTTTATACATTGCTATAACGACCATTTCTAGAGCTGCTTTACATGACAGGGCAACTTATTTAATGCTCAATAGAACATAGAGGCGGGTTTACTGTGAACGGGGCCTAAGAGGGGTTAGTGGTGAGTCATAAACCACCAGATGAAATGACAATGAAAGACAAGACAATTAAAGACAAACAAAGCAATAAAAGACAATGGAAGACACATGTAATACAACAGACGGTTGACAATTATGGGAAAGCAATGCTGAGACAGACTAGCAAATTTTGTGAACTTTCGTTTGTAGTAGGCTAGAGCTAGACAACTCAGAATACAAAAAGTGTATCAGTAAGGCAACATTCTTTCAGACCAGTAAAGACAGCATTACAGAAGCTACGATAACAGTAGCCATCATCCAGCGTCTCCAATAAGGGACCTCATCAATGATTCAAAGCTACAGTTAATTAAAAGTTCTTGCTAGGTAGTACATTTCAGTATTTGCTTCAGAGAGGAGTATAAATATTCATTGATAAGCATAATAGTAATATACAGGGTGGCGCAAAGAAAGTGGGACCTTATCGTGAAATTTTGCGCAAAATATATGAAATTATGTTTTAGGCGGTTTTTTTACTGTAAAATAATCCTTACTCACTAACTCAACGTATGACGTCACTATTTCGTGAAGTTCAGGTCGTCATCTTCATAGTTTAGGTCATTTTTATAGTTTATGTAATTTTTGCACTGTTTATAAAATGACAATAATAACAGCAGAAGATGGTATTCTCATAAAACATTTGCGAATTGAAAAACAATGGGGAGCTAGGCGAATGATTACTGAGTTTCCAAATAAAGCCTGGAGTAAAACAAGTCTTAATCGACTTTGTAAACAAATTGATGCCGATGGTACGACAGCGCGTAAATCTGGAAGCGGCCGCCCGAAGTTCGTTAGAACAGCACCAAATATTCAGCGTGTGAGTGAGCTGATTTGTAGCCAGGATGATGATCCTCACAGCCACACGGGAAATTGAAAGAGAAACTGGCATATCACGAAGAACAGTGCAACGCATTATAAAGCAAGATTTGCAACTTCAAACATACAAACGCGTAATAGGGCAGGTTATAAACGAAAACTGCAAATTTAAACGCCTGCAGCGAAGTCAACAGTTACTTGACAGATTTCCAAACGAGAGAAGTGTACGAAGTATTTGGTTTACAGACGAAAAGACATTTAATCTCGCCACACCGGTTAATTCTCAAAATGATCGTGTTTATTCTGATGCAATAAAGAAACAACAAGTTCCAGCAACGAGACTCGTACGCGAACGTGAACATTTCAGTCGTGGCATCATGGTTTCGGTTGGTGTGTCTCGGATGGGAAAAACCAAGCACATAGTACCATATTATTTATCGTCGCCACTGCAGTTATCTTGTCTTCTATAGAGCCGAACTATAATTAAGATATATTATCATCATCATCGCCATCAATGGCAATGTATGTGTTTGTGTGCTGTATGCCTGTGTATGTCTATTTTTCTCTTAAATTTAACATTGCTGTTTATTCCACCATCTTTTGCTTAGAAGTGCATACACATGTATTCAGTGTAACGACACTGACATTCGACAGTGACACGAGTCTCAGTGTAATGCGGTGTGAGACTGTATGACGAGTCATTGACGATCAATTGCAAGCAACTTGGTGTTCGTTGACACCATATATTACTTTAATGCGTGCAAGTATAGCAAGCATGGGAGGTACGGAGAAGTTTCTGTTACATCCAGAAATAATAGCAGAACTGAGAGCAATTCCACAGGTAAAGCTGAAAGAGTTGCCAGGAGAAATCATGGTGACAGATATGGAGAAATTTTGTAAATGATGTGAGCAGTGTCAGTCGACGAGAAGAAGCGAATCTTTCCATACACCATCACAAAAGATTCCACACGGACCTCTTGTAATCTTAAAGGAAAGTTGGACAAGAGAAATCAATTTACCACCTAACGTTGGAATTAAACCAGAGAAATATCTAAAGGAGCTGAAAGAGAACTTGAATAAAGCCACATTATTATGTAGAAACTCATGCAAGAGAGAAATAGCTTCAATATACATACGAATCAGTACACCAAGATATCACGAATACCGAGTCTTTTGTGTATTGCAAATACACATCGAAAAGTCGGTCTACAACTTATGACGAGGAGAGTGTTCTGAATGTTAGTTCGTTTTGAAGAGGAAGAAAGCTGACACGAGTCTTCTATTGCAGTACAATTACAACGTTATCGTAAAAACAAAATATCTGATGAACGACGAGCTGATATATATCTATCTATATATATATATATACAGGGTGGCGCAAAGAAAGTGGGACCGTCTCGTGAAATCTTGTGCAAAATATATGAAATTATGTTTTAGGCGGGTTTTTTTTACTGTAAAATAATCCTTACTCACTAACTCAACGTATGACGTCACTATTTCGTGAAGTTCAGGTCGTCATCTTCATAGTTTAGGTCATTTTTATAGTTTATGTAATTTTTGCACTGTTTATAAAATGACAATAATAACAGCAGAAGATGGTATTCTCATAAAACATTTGCGAATTGAAAAACAATGGGGAGCTAGGCGAATGATTACTGAGTTTCCAAATAAAGCCTGGAGTAAAACAAGTCTTAATCGACTTTGTAAACAAATTGATGCCGATGGTACGACAGCGCGTAAATCTGGAAGCGGCCGCCCGAAGTTCGTTAGAATATATAAAATATGCCGACCGTGTTAAGATGCTGCCAATCGAGGACACAGTCAATGGTGTCACAGGGTGAGTGGCCAACTTCATCTGCTTCTAGAGTATCATCTTAATGCGATGGGGACTTAATTGTAAACTACCCAGTATCTGATTTTGTACCTGTATTAGTCAGACCCGGTTCAAGTCATTTAGCGGCCATAGGGAAAGCTACATTTTGGCGACCCGCCGACCCATAATATTATAATCAGCGATTAAAGAAGACGGTGCGTTGTTCTGAATGAGGTGTAGATAATGGTTTTGTAAAGTATATATTATAATTATAATCGTGATTTTCGTTTAAATTTATACTTAGATTTTATGATTACAAGTAAAGTGTGAACGAATGATGACAGGTCATTACAGGAGTCGAATAGAACTGTTGACAGCCATGCATTGCGACCATTATGCTATAGATCTCATTTTAGCAAAAGCCGCCGCCTAGCGAAAGAAAGACTAGTCAACCTTACTGGGACACGGGTATCAAACTCGGTTCTACAGCTCTGCTCCAGTGTGTTATCAATAACTCAACTTCATCCTCTCTTTATAAATGTTGCTATTGCCTTCGAATTTGCTCGCTATGCAACCTGTGTGTTTTCATCCTAAAATGAATCGATGTAATTAGCTAATTATAGTCGTCCTGTGTGATGACTATAGGTACGATAGGCAGTCTGTGCGTAGGGTATTGTTTAGACTATAATTCACAGCTATAGTACTTTTAAATTCCCACCTCTGTTGTAATATCTAAACTTCAGTCACTATCGCTCTTCTAACATTGCATTTTTTTTTTGATGAATGTAACTTGCTGTGGTTTGCCAGCATGACATGTTCAATAAACGAAGATACATTATATCGCAGGAGTCTGTTCGACCTCCTACTAAAGACCTACTTCCAAGGAGCCTACCGTCCTCTGACGAGGGGAGACGTCTTCGTTGTGCGTGGGGCAATGACCTCCGTAGAGTTTAAGGTCATTCATACTGACCCCTCACACTCCGCCATTGTAGGACTGTACTGGAAGAGATGATGATTCTTGTCTATCGTCTCTTCCAAAGGTATATGGTGGCGAGCGGTGATAAGTCGTTGTGGTAGCTGGCTTTTCTCTTCGGTAGGTGTATGTTCGTTTAGCCACGGAATCAACGAAGACTTTTTGGTGTTACGATATATTTTAAAATGCAAACGTATATTTACAGCAAACTGGTTTCTATCATAATTGTAGATTTCTCGATTCGCCCTCAGTCAAACAACTCCGGCATCAGGTCATGCGTTTAGAGATGCTCCGCAAATCTCGTCTGTAGCACTCCGCACTCTCCTTGCCTATTGACTCCTTCTTAAGCGAATTCCTTCACTATTGCCCGCGTCCTTTATTTATATCCTTCCTCTCTTCCCTTGTCGGATGTCTGCTTAATTTCTTCACCTGTCGCCCCTGCCTCGCTTGCTTCCATCGTCCGTCTGGACCGTCCTCCTTCCGAGTTAATGAAAGTATTTACAGGCTGCTGAAGTGGCCAAATTTCACATACAGGGGTGCCGTATCTCCACATTTCATAAATCAGAGACCTAAGTCCAAGTCAGGCTAAGTGGCGAATCTATAACAGGTATAATCGCTATCTGCTATTCGAATAAGCATAAAATGTGTGCAACAAGGTGCGTAGGGTTCATTTTTTTTAAATACATGTAGTTAGGTGGTGGATCTCATCTGTTGGATGGCGAATCTCACCAGTTGCGTCACTAGGGTTGGTGTCACCAGGAGTGCGGGGGGCAGAGAGGTACAGTTTCAAAACAGGGGGGGGGCAAAGCCTCCCAAGCTTTAGTGCTCAGTACCCCCATGTGCCCCCCCTCCCCAATCGGTTCTTTTTATGTTTCTCCAATGGCTGTTTAAGATGACTTTTGTTAAGATAATTTGTGCCCCCCATTTTTTAAATTTCTGAGGGGCAACATTCAAAAAGTGGGGGGCAAAATATTTTTTTTATTATGCCCCCCCCCCACTTTTCAAAACTTTGTTGCACCGCTGGGAGTTACCCAGTGCGGTCGCTCGTGGTGTCACTCCCACTTAGAAATCCTTCCTTATGGCTTTCAGACCATAGAGAACCGTAATCTCCAAACTTCTAAATCGCCGCTCAAAAGTCAAGCGCACGGCAGCAGCTTATTCACGAGCGTGCATCAAATCAAATGGGTTGTCGAAATGGTAGCCCGAGGAAGGTCAACGTCCGGTCTCCAGAATCACAACGCTCCCATCACGCTCGTAGAGCGTGGTGGAAGCGTGTAGAACGCAGTAGAACAGTTCGATCTTCTATGAACGTATTGCAATCGCGATCGATCGTGGCGCCCTCACCATGAGCGTGGAGCGCATGGTCAAATTTTGAACATGTTAAGCAAAAAGTAGTTGCTTTGTTAATGTCAGTATCATTTGGCTCGGTTAACTGTGTTGGTAAGAGCAGTTTGGTAAGGCTACGTGTTATGAGCCTATTCGCTTCAAGAAGTTGGCTCATAAATATTCTTATGGCTTTCATATTAAAATCAAATAACCTTAATTTAATTTAGAGTAAATTCTGTAACTAATCATACTTTAATTAGCGTAAATAACTAGAACGGCTTCCAGTTTGCACATGATAGGTTACGCAGCACCAGAGTCTCATGAATATTTATGACGGTTGTTGACACCACCCGTACCCCATCGTTACACGTTGTTATAAAAGTTATACTCCACTCAAGTATGACGTCACAAAGCTTTGCACACTCCCCGAAAAACCACATGCCCAGACTGCTACATGGATATGTTCTTATAATAATCCAAAAATATGGCCTAACTATAGCTATACTTGAAACCATATTATGGTCGAACGAATAAAAATGAATAGAGTATAGGCCGTTTTTATTACAACCATTATGCATTCCACAAAATTAAATGCTTTAGTAGAATCATTTTTAAATGTTTAATAACGATAACTCGAAACAATCGAGATTTGATGCTTCTCTATTCTCCATCGGCGAAACAAAATTTTTCATAGAGCAATAGGAAGATCTTGGATTTATTTATCGTGTGGAATAGATATTCCATTTGCTTTGTCTACGATTACACTCATTAGTTCACGTTGCCGATGTGGATCGATTCTCTGTGGCCTGAAGCATTTGGGTTTAATTATTGATTTCTGCTTCCAAAACTTAAAAATTGACAGCGAGAATAAAAGGTAAACAATCCAATAATTAAGAATGCAGTAATCATAATTATAATTAGCGTTGTTAAATTGTGGTAGCAATTGCCGTTATTTAAGTGGAACTTGTTTAATTTAGTGAAATTTCAAAATAAAGTTGCGTAGCTTGGTGTGATGACGTGACGTCACATATCTCAGACACTCTCTTCTTCGTCACAAATGTATGACCCCTTCCCTAGGTGCGTGATGTCATTTATAGACGGCCCCTCAGACTCAGTATACAATTTCAGGAGGGCCCCAAAAATGTTTGCGCCTCAGGCCCCGTTTTTTGTAAACGCGCCTCTGTGAGAATCTGATGCAATTTCAATAAGATTTTCGAAATCCTTCGTGGAAAACTGAGTTGGCTTTCTTTTATTTTGAAGGATTACGAGCCCAATTATTTTGTCGTTTACACACAGAAAGTAGACTTATGTGACATAGCTTCCAAGTCATGAACATCAGTAGTATTTATTCTATTTCACTGCTTACACGCCTTGTAGGCCTACAGCTTCACATCTAATTGCTTATAATATTATAGCCCTCACCAGTTTGTAAGCTAGAATATACATGTAATATTGTATAGGACGCTTTATAGATATTATGATGATGATAATAATAATAAAAAATAAAATCACAAAAATCCTTGGCACTGGTATTGGTATAACGTTACCGATATAGAAAAATTATAACAGAAAAATGTGTTCACACTGAAAGTTGTCTGCGGAACCATTGTCTTCGCCTCACGGAAGTCTTAAGGCGCTTGCGACAGGCAAGGCTTTGACAGGCTTTGAGAGCAACTGCGTTGTAGCGTTGACTAGTCTTCGAGAAGTCATCCATCCACCGTCTTCTAGGTCTACCCCGTGCTCTTTTACCATCCACGTAGCCCTGTAGTATGAAGGCCGGAAAACCGTCCACTCTGACAATGTGTCCGAAATAGTTCAACTTCCTCCCCTTCACCACCTCCAATAATCTATGGTCCAGTTGTACTTCCTGCAGTATGGACTCATTTGCTCTGTGCTCCCTCCAGTTGACTTTCAGCATCCTTCTGTATGTCATCATTTCGAAAGCTGGTATTCTTCTTTTGTGAAAGAATTATTATTATTATTATTATTGTTATTAATATTATTGTTATTATTATTATTTTTATTATTATTATTATTATTATTATTATTATTATTATTATTATTATGTTCAGCTGCACCGCCAGGCACTGCCGAAGACAGGTGGATGTAGGAGGCGGCGCATGTGTGGATAGTTGTTGCATCCCAAGCGATGTACTTGCCTCTCGCCCACGGGATGAGTGTCGCTCCATCCGGTTTCTTTCCGTCGCTCCGGATCAAACCCTGTCGCTCCTTCGAGGATGGAACGTCTGCTTTTAAAAGGACTCTCCACACAATATCATTCAAGGAGAAGTGTCGAGCCGCTCTTCCCTTCGAATGTCTGCAAACAAGACCGTGATGTCCTCCCGGGTCAGCGATTTCTCCACACTGGCATTGAAGATGCCAGGGTCGACACCCGTCTAACTCCTAATCCGCAGTCTCTTATCGAAGGTGTGGCTTCTTTCCATTGTATATTGCTGAGCTTGATGTTAAGGATGTTTTCCAATCCAACACGCATTTGGTCGTCCATCTGTTATAGAAGGGGTGTCCCCAGCAGGGCGATGCACGCAGGAGATAAATCAGTTTCGCCGCCCTGAAGCATGGGCGTAGCATAAGTGCGGCCTGAGCCTGGAGGCAGGCCAAGTCCTTCAATTCCAATTCCAGAGAATCACTATGTTTGAGAAGAACTTCATCCAGCGCTTGTCTCTTGAACAGCGGGGCGCCAAGAAGCAGTGAATCCCGTTTCATCCTTCGGAAGTCTTCAAATTCCAAGTCCGATAGTTCGATTTCAGAACAGTATTCACATATATATCTGTTCAGCCTAATGCCGTGCGTATTCTCCAGTTCTTTGACTGCGGTCAAGTCCTGCTGTACTTCCTCCTTCCTGCCCCCTCGCGGGATGTCGTCAGGGTAGCCCAACCTGAACCCGGAACGGAGCGATTGGAGTGTCGACTGTAGCGGCAGACAAAATAACAGACGGCTAAACGGATCCTTCCGTTGCTGCTCCATCTGAGACTGCACCACAAATGGTCCAAACAGTAGTATGGACTTTGCCGGGTACGCTTGATGTATGAACGCGTACTGCCCGCTGCATGACATCTCTTAGCAAGGTATTGAATGCATTGCCGAAGACCAGCTTCACAAAAACGTGATCCCGCGGCATATCCGTGACGAAGCTTCTTGCAGAGTGAACCGCTGCTTCACTGCCGCCCGGTGTTGCAATGCCCATCTGGTGTGGGCCGAAGAAGGACTCTAATCTGCTCAAGGCATGTTTGTTTGCGCATTTCGCAGTCACCCATAGCCAAACGTAGCCAATCACGATTGGTCTGAGACCTGATTTTTTGTTAAAGGGCGATGAGGGCGCCTCCGAAAAGAAGTTCTCGTATTTCCAGTGGGCGCTCACCCCTTAGCAACACATTGATGAAGACGGTCAACGGTTGTAGGAGAGTCTCAGCTGATTCTCGGTTGTTGAGCAGGTCGAGTTAGTGCTGAGGTCGCATACCATCCGGTCCCCCAGATGATCCAGCCGGGAATGACCGTATCGCGTCCTCGACCTCTCTCTCCGTGACCTGGAAATGGACGGCCTGCGTCACTTCCGGCAAGTCAGCCGGGTTGGCAGCCCAGTTGTCTGTCGAATGCCTGTCCTGCATAGCTGGAAAAGAATCGTGTGTCGCCTTGACTGGACAGTCTTGACTGCATAGGATGCGAGTGGCGGCACGAATGTTGCCCTCGTCAAGTTTGGCCCCAGCCGTAGCCAGGCGTAGATCCTTAGCATCTGGAGCATCTTGCAATGCCATCCTCCTCCTGCTCCGTCTCATCCTTCGTCCGCAGAACTGCCTGGCTGTCAATGCGTTTCTTGATTACATTGGCCATATTTCGCCTACGACCCGCTCTTGGTGGTTGTGCCAGTATGTTGGAGGCAAACCACATCAACTGATTATTATTATTATTATTATTATTATTACTCTTATTACTATGATTATTATATAAGACCGTTATGATTCCTAGATGAAACCGGTGCTGTGGCAATGCACATACCTTTGTAATTTTCCCCTATAATGTTAGCTGGATATAGTTTTGACCTGTAGAAGTGCACATGATAGTGACATGTCTACCTTATATCTTATTCAATTGGTGAATATATTGCATATTCATTCATCCATGCATCCATCCATGCATCCATCTATTCATCAATCCATCCATCCATGCATTCATCCATCCCTCCATCCATGCATGTATGCATCCATCCATCCATGCATCCATCCATGCATGCATCCGTCCATCTATCCATCCATGCATTCATCCATCCATCTATCCATCCATCCCTTCATCTATGCATCCATGCATGTATGCATCCATCCATCCATGCATCCGTCCATCCATCCATCCATCCATCCATTGATCCATCTTGTGCGTGGGCCCACCAGTGGTGACTCTTTCAGCTTACGGTTTTGCTAACTGCTCTGATTTATTTGTTATCAATGACATATAACACCATTCACGATTGCGCAAAGAGCGCCTCTGAGTAGATTACTCCTAAGACACATAGTATACGTCGCCTTATTTATCTTTAGACAAGGGACTTTTCTTAGGTTATCAGAATTTACCAACATAGAATCTCATAGACTCTTAAATGTTGTCTTAACTTAATCATCATCGCATTCAGCTCGGACCTGCGCTCAAGAGTGTGAACCATCTATAAAATGCTGCACACACGCACACACTCACATACACACATTATATATATTTATGTATATATATATATATATATAAACACGATTACACGATCTCCACAAATTACAGGGCACATTGCATCGGACTGTGGCAGGGTAGATCTATCTAGTGCTATTATCCTTTCCGTTGCAGTTGGCTAAGGAAACACAGGGCTTCGTTGGGTCTGATCTCGTTGCTCTGTGCTCAGAGGCTGTACATCAACAGATATGTGAGAAGATATCACCTGTCGACTTGGAAGAGAACACGATAGATACGAAGATACTTGCTACACTGGCAGTCACACAGAACAATTTTAAGGTCAGTAGGACTGTCGCTGTTGGCGAAAAGTTATATACAGCGCATATGCCATCACCGGGCTTCCCTTCGTTCCTCTGCTCGCGGACTTCCGGTGATTCCCCGCATGCACTCTGCCACTGCCAAGTCCAAGAGCCTTGCCTATGTGGGTCCCACCAGCTGGAACAGCCTTCCCCTTCTTCGGGAGGAACTATTATCTGTTCTTCCTTCTGCCTTCCGGAGATTTTCCTGTTCTCCGTTTAGCTATGTGTTTATTATTCTGTTATTCTTCTGTTCATTATTCTGTTTAGTCGTCAGCGCCTCTGATTCCGAGTGGCGCTATTTGAGTTATGAACGTATATTGGACATTGCGTGGCGGGTGTGGGCCATTGATTATACATATGAACATATATATATATATATATACATATGAATCTAAGATATAATTATGCAAATTGTAAGCGCTACGGGCAAACCGAAGTTGCTAAGCAGCCTATCGATTTTCAGGCGCATGGGTCACATCTGTTTTAGGCAGTTTAGTACTAGTCGAATGTCAGAGTTAAGACTAGATGGAGTTTTGACATGGTGTTTCTGTATCGTCGATAATACGATTATTAGTTCATTAATATTTTTAGTATACCAGCGAAGTTAGTCGAAATCGATGTGAGACTGTGTGACGAGTCATTGACGATCAATTGCAAGCAACTTAGTGTTCGTTGACACCGTATATTACTTTAATGCGTGCAAGTATAGCAAGCATGGGAGGTACGGAGAAGTTTCTGTTATATCCAAAAATAATAGCAGAACTGAGAGCAATTCCACAGGTAAAGCTGAAAGAGTTGCCAGGAGAAACCATTGTGACAGTAAAGATGATGAGAAGACAACAGACTAAGAAGCATGCAGTTGCAGGGGTCGAAAAAGAGAATGAAACGAAAGTGAAAGTGAAAGAAAAGTCGAAGATGATAAATTACAAGTAATACCGTCAGATGGAATAACATAAGAAGAAACGAATAGACAAGCGATTGATGCTTGTGATAATGAGTAAATTAATTATACAAAGGAAAGCGATGTTGGCGAAGAGGTGTTGTATCTGGAAGATTATGGACATGAGGAGAGAAGAAAAGATGCAGGAAGAACAGAAGTTTCAGATGAATGAAGCGAAGAAGTTTGAGAGTCAGCAGAAGAATAACGAATTGCTGAAATCATGATGACGTTTAGCACAAGAAAAGGAATCAAAGTTCAGAGCGAAGAATGACTTGTTGCATCGAGAATACAAGATCTTGGATCAGGTAATATACCAGCTAGTGTTATCGAAAGAGAGAAGAACCAAAGTGATGGAGTTAGCTCATGAATCAACATTTGGTCGTCATATGGGAGAAGAAAAGACAAGAGAAAGAAAACAATTGTCATTTGCATGGTCAAAGATGTGAAGAGATATTGAGAAATTTTGTAAATCATGTGAGAAGTGTCAGTCGACGAGAAGAAGCGAATCTTTCCATACACCATCACAAAAGATTCCACACGGACCTCTTGTAATCTTAAAGGAAAGTTGGACAAGAGAAATCAATTTACCACCTAACGTTGGAATTAAACCAGAGAAATATCTAAAGGAGCTGAAAGAGAACTTGAATAAAGCCACATTATTATGTAGAAACTCATGCAAGAGAGAAATAGCTTCAATATACATACGAATCAGTACAACAAGATATCACGAATACCGAGTCTTTCGTGTATTGCAAATACACATTGAAAAGTCGGTCTACAACTTATGACGAGGAAAGTGTACTGAATGTTAGTTCGTTTTGAAGAGGAAGAAAGCTGACACGAGTGTTCTATTACAGTTACAATTACAACGTTATCGTAAAAACAAAATATCTGATGAACGACGAGCTGATATATATATATATATATATATGTGTGTGTGTGTGTGTGTGTGTCTGATACAGTTGTCATTGACGTGCATAAGACAACAAACTAAATTTGAGACACCACTGATTGAAAACCCAAGCCTCACTTTTGAAGATCTGGGTGGACTTGAGGAGGTCAAACAGCAGCTAAGCGAGTTTGCCAACTCTCCAGAACATCTGAGAAAATATGGCATCAAACCACCAATGGAATGCTTTTCTACGGCCCCCCCCCCCGGATGTGGCAAAACTAAAATCGGAAGAGCATTTGCCGGCCAGTTTCAGCTTAGATTTATTTACATCTCAAGTACAAGTATTCTAACCACCGATGCCGCTGAATCCGAAGAAAGAGTTAAAGCAATCTTCACGCAGGTTGGCCATCGTAATCATTATTGCAATTTGAACCTCCAAACTTCTGAAGCGCAACTCGAAAACCAAGCACATAGTACCATATTATTTATCGTCGCCACTGCAGTTATCTTCTCTTCTGTAGAGCCGAACTATAATTAAGATATCATATTATCATCATCATTGCCATCAATGGCAATGTATGTGTTTGTGTGTTGTATGCCTGTGTATGTGTTTTTCTCTTAAATTTAACATTGCTGTTTCTTCCACCATCTTTTGCTCAGAAGTGCATACACATGTCTCTACGGTTCAATTGCAGTTGTACTGCAGAGCAATGGTGCGCGAAGGACTTGCTCAAGGTCCCTACACAGTGACTCCCCGGACGAGGGTCGAACCCACTCACTCAGCGCACACTGAACGTTACGGGCCGACCGCTCTAACCAATCGGCCACCGTGCATTATGTTTATGTGCGTCAGTCTGTGTCCGTGTGTGTTAGTCTGTGTGTATGTCTGTGCATCCATGGGTGTATGTCTGTGTATGTGTGTATGTATATGTGTGTGTCAATGATTCTGTGTTTGTCTTTGTCTGCCTATGTGAGTGTCTTTGTGTTTGCAAGTGATTATCAACGGTGTATCATTTGTTGTTCCTGTAGGCGCGTGCATCCTCGCCCTGCGTCATATTTTTTGACGAGTGTGAGACAACGGTTCCCCAGCGTGACATGCTGCACGCCTCAGGTAGATTCAGAAATACATCCAATGTTCCATATACCAATATGCACACATCCTAGCACACATACACGTTCTACTCAGCATACAAGAAAATGTCTGCTTAGATACTATTAAACGAACTTATTGATGTTTGGCAGCATCAACAACAAAGATTATAGTAGTCGCAATGGCAATAGATGTTAATGGTTATCATTACCCCGGTTTCTGCAGGTCATTCATGTGGAGACGGCAAGGTAGATGACTGGAAACCTGTCCTCATATGTCGAGGTCAAACAAGTGAAGTCGCTAACACTTCATGCCCAAAGCCAGCACCGCAGGAATAGTCTATGGGCTGCTGACTACTACTACATGCTAACTTATATTAAAAATTCATATGAAACGACATTCAACATCATTTAGGCCAGCACAGAGAGCTCCTCTGAGTAGGTATCTTGAAGGAGCGCTATATAAATGTTCTATTACATTACTTGCTCATATGCGGGCACCAAGAAAACGAGGTCGCCATCACTTCAAATCCAAAGTCAGTACCTCAGAAATAGCTCAATGGCCTGCTGCTCTTCTCCTTTTCCTGGCTGTCTTAAATTCTTATACGCCGTATTCGTGGCGAGTATAATTAAATGTGAAGCAATGTAATGTAATGGAACACTTATATAGCGCTACTCGCTTAAATGTTACTAACTGTGGTTCATCTGTTGTGACTTGAAGCTGGAGTAACCGATAGAGTCATAAATCAAATTCTTGTCCAGATGGATGGAAACCCAGACCAGAAGAACAACGTGTTTGTAATTGGAGCGACAAACAGGTGGATCTTGTTCGCTTAATATTCAGTCTGTAATTGTTCAGCATGATACCACGTTTAACAGACGATGCAGTGTCTTACATTGCATTGCATTACATTTATCATAATTGCCTTAGCTAGCTGAGTTTACTTTCATTTTCATGACAACCTGAACTTGCCTTTTATTGCCTTGACTACATGAATAATATTTATCGTCATTGCCTTGGCTACCTGAACTTATCATCATTGCCTTAGCTACCGGTACCTGCGCGTACCTTGGTTCGTCTTGCCTAGTTGACCAGACCTCACCTTCTTTTAGGCCCAATGTGATCGACTCCGCCGTTCTCCGGCCTGGCCGCCTGGATTTGTTGGTCTACATTCCTCTGCCGGATGAGGACGCGAGACATAACATCCTGAAGACCGTTCTTCGACAGACTCCCATTTCAGAGGTAACAGCAGCTAATTACTCTTATCATTACTTATTATTTTATTGTAATTAAAGCCATTGTTATTTATTACTATTATTGTTATTATTGCTTCTATTGCCACTACAACTACAGCACTGCACCTACTACGGTCACTTCCGTTTTGATTCTTCTACTAATGCTACTACAATGACAATTCTAATGAATTCCATGAAACCGGATGTGACAATCTGCATTATTCTGCTTTCTCATTTCTTTCAACATATAATATTGTTGTTTATTCACATTCAATCTTTGTGTTGGTATCTCTATTATGAATACATGCATGCATGCATGTATGTGATGAATGTCTGTGTGTCTGTATACATGTCTGCATGTGTGTGTACATGCCTGTGTGAATGTATGTGTGTACGTGTCCATGTCTATGTGTTTGTATGTCTTTATGTATGTGTACATACCTGTGTGCATGCTTTCTGTTTAAGGACGTTGACTTGCAGTCAATTGCCAAGATCACAAAAGGATTCACAGGAGCTGATGTTCATGCTTTGTGTCAGTTGGCTGTAAAGGCTGCCATCCGAACGGCTCTCCTATGTGAGAAAGATCAACGGAAGGAACCAACCTCCGACGTTGAAATGGTATGAATCCAAGTAAACTGCAATTGTAATTGTTCACGTTTTTCATAATGGCCTCAACCCTTATACTTTGATCTGGTAAAGTCCTTTACAATCGCTCGTCCCCATGCAAGGAACGTTTGAATGGATGCCACGCTATTGAGGGTTCCCATGCGAGGACTGTTTGAATGGATGCCACGCTATTGAGGGTTCCCATGCGAGGACTGTTTGAATGGATGCCACGCTATTGAGGGTTCCCATGCGAGGACTGTTTGAATGGATGCCACGCTATTGAGGGTTCCCATGCGAGGACTGTTTGAATGGATGCCACGCTATTGAGGGTTCCCATGCGAGGACTGTTTGAATGGATGCCACGCTATTGAGGGTTCCCATGCGAGGACTGTTTGAATGGATGCCACGCTATTGAGGGTCCCCATGCATGGACCGTCTTAGACTGAAATTTTGAGTCGCCATCAACCTCCGACGAGGTTCTATATGCAACCTCCCCGCTTCCAAACAGCCTAGTTGATAGAACACATATCGTTGATTTTGATTATGTGATGTTTTTAAAGTGAGCGCAACTGTTGCAGTCAGGCACTGACATAATAATTCTTAGTGTAAGAAATTATATGATACGTTTTCCTGGTGATATCACGTGTTGGGCAAATGATAAATTGCATTGACGAAGTCATACTCTGTTTTTGATAAATGGCACGTCACTTTTAGAATACTGTCGTGTTGTAAACATTATGCCATAAACATTGAATAAATTGCACTTCATGGGCCTATATGTTGAGAAATTCTGTTGAACAGATTATTCATCTTATTGAACCAGTGAGCAAATGACCAATCTGTAAAACAAAAGACCACATCTATGGAATAAGTGATCCGATCTGAGGAATAAATGACACATTTTTTGAATAAATTACCCCATCTATGGAATAAATGCTCTGTCGAGCAGTTGAGCAAACGACCCGTTCTGCTTAACAAATGACCCAATCTGTTGAACAAATGATCCATCTGCTGAATATTGACCAATTTTGTTGAGCAAATGACCCATCCGATGAAACAATGAATGATAGCATAGGCCTATGTCTACTCAGCAGATTTATGATCGTTGCCGTCGCAAATGTACATTTAGCGACACTCGTGATGTGTTTCAAAATCCCATTGTTGGCACAAATGGCAGAGTTTGTATTTTGCTCATTTTGCGCTCTCGTGAATTATGTTCTGAGTATATCTATGTCTCTCTTTCTCTGTTTGTCTGTCAGTCTGGTGTCATCTGTGACCCGCTGCCGTTCGTGACCAACGTCCACTTCGATGAAGCACTGAAGCACGCACGTCGATCTGTCAGTGAAGCAGACATCGAAGTCTACCGGCAGTTTGCCAAAACCCAGTAATAATGACTTTTAAAAACTCTGCCTTTATCGTAATCAGCCATCATAACTGACATAATTATCATAGGCCTGTCCTAATAACCTGCTACCAATATGGAATGAATATGAAGCCGACGAAAACTTCGTCGTTTATCTAGATTATGTCTGTGACTAAATCCGGGACTTTTGGAGGTCAAATCAGCAGTCGCGATTATGCTCGAAGGAAGATTTTTTTGACCGGAGTAGCATACATTTTTATTGGCTAATCAGGATTGTGTTCATTTACGCTCAAATTTACCCTCCCGAGTAGACCTACCCGGATGTCAATTTAGTCATTGCATGGGCGATCACAGAGACCTCACGCAATGTATCAGAAAAGATGGTCACTGATTGGCTGCCACTTTGCGGCCTCATATCCCTGTCTAATAACGTCAAATATAATAATACTTAACTTCTCAGGAACTGTTTGTTTCTGCTGATAGAAAAGGCGATGATTCCATTCCTGTTGTTATATGATTCTGTTGCCTTAATCTTATTCGTAGGTTTCGATTTTCTAAGGCGCTGCTCTAGCGCAGGGCACCAGTCTATTATCGAGTGATGCATCTTGTCAGCGGGGTTGTCCACAGATGGACATAGGGAGACTGGTCTCCGATTACCCGATGGAAGCTATGTGAAAATGGATAGTTGGTGATTTCTGTTCGATTGCGCCTCTAGTGAGGTCAATTAGAAATGAGTACATCGACTGTACACTGTGTATGGATGAGATGGCGAGGAGAAAGTGACCATTTACTGTCAGACACTGTGGTCAAGAAATTGAAGTTGTTAACAACATTTTGTGTCCATTGATGTCCAGTATAGTTAGCTTACAGGAGGGTCCTCGACTCCCCACATCTGGAAGCCTAGAACAATGGATGAGACACTGACCAGAGGAAGTGAGTTCGATACCCATATATCCCTCCCCCCCCATAAGGTTGACTAATCCTAATTTCGTACTGGTTAAGTTAGATATAATTATAGTTGATGATTCAGTTGTCATCATCCGCTCATAATCTATTGTACTTGTGATCATACAATGCGGTTTCCCAGTTTGAAATTAGACGAGGATATTGTTATTAAGGGACCGAATGTATGACAATAGTGGCTCTAGATAAACGACTTAATTAGAATGAACTACATGTATGTAGACTTGGTTCATTGCGTTAGCTTTGGCTTCGCTACTTTAGGTTATGTTATGACGTGTGCGTCAGGTTCAGTTGAGCTAGATTCGCTTGGCTAGATAGCGTTCTGAATAGATTTTATTTCACTGATTTCTTTGGATAAGAATAATATTAGTCAGATGGGTTTGATGTCAGTGTGACTTTGTTCATGTGTTAGGTCACCGTCTTCCGATGATGTGGACCTCATGGACTGAAAGTGGAGTCGGGTGTCCTGGTCTCTCCCCCATCTCTTCTTCCTTCGACACGTCAATTACTTTCCACATCAGTTATACAGAATTAGTTAATTATAAATTGTCAGAATAAAATATACCTCAACGAATCCGTATATAACGACTCGTTCTTATGTCTTGTGAGCCACATGTAGACGATGGGTGTTTGTTTGCGCCAGTGGAGATCTGGAGACCCCGCGCTCTTGTATGACGCCCTATAGTGCATTAAACCTTCTGGATGAGTCCTCAGCTAAAAAAAAAGCCTTTGAGTAGGCTGTAGAATTTTAATACTACTGGAGAAAGTGAAGTCGAAGGTCCTACTATTACTAATGTAGACGTATGAGTATTGGAGGTAATCAAATAGATGAATGGATCGATGTTCGTACCAGATCCGATGCGCTTTGTCTATGCGTCCAGAGAGTAATAACGAGGCATATGGAGTTACTTTGACCCTCTGGTAAACGGGCTTTTGCCCTTCCCCGAACTACCCTTTTGACAACCCATTTGATTTGACGCAGTGCTCGGGAATAGGCTGGTTCCTGCGCTTGGCTTTTGAGTGGCGCTGTAGAAGTTTGGAGATTACGATTACTGACAAAGATTTGAATCTGATGCTTTTATGAGACAAAACTTCATAAGACAGACTATATGCATAAGTACTTAGGATCTATTGCTCAAGTTCCCAAGTCCATAGGCCTATTTATAACTAGACGTTGGCCAACCATGGGTCATGCAGTGAGCAGGCCTAGCCAGTTATTTGCATAAAGCAGAGACAATTAGAAACTTAGAAAGGTGATCGAACTGTGGGACAAGTGAGGAAGAAAATTGTGCAGATGAATGAAAAAAGAAAAGCAAATTTTTTTAGATTTTTTTGGTTGGAAACGTAGGCCCGTTAAGTCAACTTAGCATTAGTAAATCTACTAAATAAATCAATTAAAACTTGACATAACTACGGAGCCCCTAAAGGGACATGAAAGAAGAATATTTTATCTCGTGCGCACGAGATAACAACTCGTTCCCTCGACTTAATAACTCGTTCGAACGACTTAATAAGTCGTTCCCTCGACTTAAGAGGGAAAGAGGAAGTGGGGCATTTGCAAAGGACCAACAATCAGCAGGCCAAACTATGGGTATGGGTTGAGGACAGTCTGGGTTCCAAGAAACCAAAAGCCTTGGTAGAGGTGTTGGATTTGGCCGTAGTGAATTGAAAGGCATCCAGAAACCAGTTGGATTGATCACGTCAGCGCAGAAGGGTGACAGAGCTGAGAAAGAGGATTGGGCACAACCGTTTAGCCACGGAGGACAGGGCCTGCTTGGCAAGGCACCAGGCGCTTCTTCAGGTGTGGAAAATGCTGGCAGAGGAGGTGGCAGAGGAGTCTTTGGGAACAGGCCAACACCCCAACCAGAAAAGATTGGTGGTTGGCGTCAAGGCTTTCAGGGAAAACTCAATGTCAGTGCAGGTAGAGGTGGGCCAATCCAAGGGTCAGAATCGTCTCTTGGGCAGAAGAATTCCTCCTGGGGATTTGGTGGACCAGGTGTGAAACTTGCAGCAGCTTCTCTGACAAAGGGTTTTGAGAAGGGCCAAGAAGGAAAAGTATCTTCTAATCTTCAAGAGAAAATGTGGCAATTAAGCGAGCAGGGCTTGGCGTGGAATTGGAATGAGAAGGGCAGAGATTCTCAAGAGTCTAATCCTGTCCGAACACCTGTTGCTGCAGCAGGTCAGAGGACCAACCAGAGCTCATCAGTTCCTAGCCTTCTCAATCTGAATGTGGCACCAACAGGAATATCGCAAAAAAGTGATCGCCATGAAGATAAATATTCGAGGGATGCAACTGACAGCAACAGGTTAGAATCTGATCTCACTCACTTTACTAAGAGAAGCAACTGTTTGTTATTGTTTAATTGAATTTCTGTATAACAAACAAACTTATGGCAAGATACTTTGTGTTTGGCCCAGAGTTCAACATTGTCTCATATGTCTTCTGTAACAGTAGTTTGCAAACAGTGGTACGCATACCACTAGTTGTGCCCCAGGTGTTGCTAAGTGATTGGAAAAATTCTGTGAGATGATGTTGGTCTTTCTTTGATTAGAACTATGTTCCACCATGCACTTCTTTGTCTTTACATTTTCTATGAGTGATTTGCCAACGTTCAATTCTTTTAATTAGGTGCAATATGAATAAATTTTTAAATCATTGTTCTGTAACATGTCTTTGTTAGTCTTTGCTTTCTTTTACCAATGATTATATAATGGATTCTGTCTTTTATAAAATATTTTATCAAATAGCTTGACATTGTATAATTTAGATTGCTGTGCTATAACCTGTTTGCAACAGTGCCTTTAATAGCAATATCAAGTAACAATTTATGATAAAGCTGAACATTAGTTTAATGATGTTCTAAAGCTGAATTCTAACTGGAACTGCACCTATGTCTCTATAAATATCCATAATAAAGGACATTTGAAGGACTTCTCAGAATAGCATTGCAGCTGATATAAGCAGCTGTAACTTAGATAGGTTTTAAAGTGTATGCTGATTTGAACAGTATGTGCGTGCAATTGTTAAAGAAATTGGTCTGGCACAGGATAGATCAGAATGACTTGAGTTTATACACAAAAGTAATACATTGAGAAGCATTATATTTATCAGAAGTTTATATTTATGGGAGGATCTGGTGGTCCTGCTGTTTCAGTATTCTGGTTATGACCTGTGTTGTGAGGCATTTCTTTATAGTCTGATCTAAACTGTTTATGAAGTGTGATAGTCATAGAGTAGTGTGGGTAACACACTGGTATTCAGAGCTGACGAAATGAATCCTCTTCCTGTTTCCCCTAAGTTTGACTAGTCCTTCTTTTGCTAGGCAAACGGCGTGCTTAACTAAATAATGGATGAAAGTTGTAAGAGCTTGAGTTCATAAAAGGTTAGAGCTGTAATGTAAGTGATGATGGGTTATTTTGAGGTATTCATGTTACGCATGCTTCCTTGTTTAGAAGAGCAGTGATGTCGTACAACCGCCATCATCTGCCTTCAGTGGCAAGAAGCCAGAACAAAGTTCAGGTTCAGGCAGGATGTCTGGCAGTGCAGCAACGTTACCAGCGACTTCTTCTTCAAGACAGGAATTTGTGGTGCCATCCTCTGGTAGAAGCATCTCTTCACAGGCCTCTGTGATGGCAAAACAGACAGGAGTTTCAAATATAGCACCATCAAAAGAGGCAGCAACAAATATCACTAGGTAAGTCTGCACACAATCTTTTAGTGCTTTCAAAAGCATAGATAGCAAATTATATTTGTATTTATACAATTATATATATTTGGGCTCTTTTGAATAAAAATTCAGTGTGTGTGTGTGTGTGTGTGTGTGTGTGTATTGAGTGATAAAGCTTAAATAATAATGTTGCTAAATATTATGATAATTTTGTTACTATGAAATTACTATTTTCCCATTATTTATTAGTAATTGTATTATTATTCTACATTTCCCAGAAATATTCATTATGTTTGACAAAACTGTACAACACTTATTTCATAAATCTAATCATATATGCATTTAGGGCTTAGTGATCTGAACAGGACAGACATTTCTCTAGTTTTCTGTTCCTCCTGTGCCACCTAGCCAACCCTGTCATACTGAGTACACTGACCAATGTCCTATGTATGTTTGAATGTTAACTTGATGACTGGTGTATGAGATGCACCTGGAGAATGGCCCAATGGGAAAGACAAAGTGAATAAAAAAGTGAAAGGTGAGGAGGACGCACATTTTGAGTTAGCATAAAAAAAGGACTGAACTTATGGTATCTGTTTCAAATCTAAATTGTGTGGTATATACGATCTGCCAAAGCGTGAAACCTCAGCATGTTTACCCTGAATCTGTAGAAAATCTTCAAATCTATTAAGAGATGAGCATCATATAGCTTCTCTGTGAAAATCTTCCTCTGGAAATAGGGGGTACGATTGACAAATATAATATGTATATATGTAGTATGTAGACAAGGGCCTAACTGTATATATGTGTATATATATAAAATATATATGAGCTGTAAATTTTAAGATTTTAATTTAAGGAAAGTTTGTGTATTGCAGAGATGAGATGCAGAGCTGCGTGGCCGACCTCATCAAAAAATTTAGCACTGAATACTTTGCTGGCAGCAATGAGGAAACATGCACGGTCATTGTACAACGACGCAACCTCATTCAGTCGGTCGTGCGAGCAGTGAACAGAACTGGTTTTGACTTTAAAAAACGGGTTAGGGTCGTCTTTTCTGGTGAAGAGGCTGAAGATGAGTGCCAAGTTATTTAGCAAGTTTGTGCTATTGTTTCTTTCAGGCTTCTACTGCAAGCTATAGCATCAGAAATGGGATTGTTCGAGGGGCACCAGGATGCAAGAGTTTTCACTCACAACGTTGAGCTTCTGCGGCGTGATCAGTACAACCTTGCAGGGAAAATGATGGCATGGAGCCTAGCAAATGGTGGTCCTGGTTTGGGGTGTATTTCCTCTTACATGTATGACCTGTGGTGTGGGTCTGGAATTGACAATTTGGAGGCTGCAGCTGAACATGTGTATGATGACACATGCCAATGCCTTGTTAAAGAGGTCAGTCTTACAGTGGTTAAGAATTTACTTATTTTATAATATACATGTAATGAAATGTACTGGAGCAATTATATAGCGCCACTCGAATCAGAGGCGCTCGCGACTCAACACAAAGCTAAAGAGAAAAGGAAAGTCTTCAAGCACTTCAGGAAGGCAGCAGGGGAGAGAGAGAGCAGCTCCTTCCGAAGAGGAAAGGGGAGGCTGTTCCAGCTGGTGAGACCTACGTAGGCAAAGCTCTTGGATTAGGCCATGGCAGAGCGCATGAGGGTAACCACCAGAAGTCCACGGGCAGAGGAACGAAGGGAAACCCGATGCACAATAGAGGAGACCCTAGTGCAGAGAGCCAGAAGGTAGGCAGAGAGACTTACGGAGATGGTTAGGCTTTAGCTCAAGGGTCTTGAATCGTATGCGTTGAGGTGCAGGGAGCCAGTGAAACGATTCATGAATGAAGGAATAGGTGTGACCAAATTTTGGAATTCCACCAATTATAAACATCTATTTCAGTAAGTTCTTCAAAGCGTGTGTTGGTCAGTTATTTCCACATATGCTGTACTCACCAAGTGCAGATGTTTTGCAGAAATATGATTTCACAGAACATTGTGAGTTGAATTATTGATGCTGCTGAAAGAGCTTTCGTATTGACATTGCAGATATTAGCCATTCAGTCAGAATCTGAGATGGAGACAGTGAAGGTGAAATGGTCGGAGGTATTACTTGCTAGTGGCATCCTGAATGTGCATGCTCTACATCTTGGCGACAAGTACACTCTGGTCGAAGACTTACTATGCAACTATCTTCACTTTAGGTATGCATTGTGACAATTTAATGTAAGTGCATATTACTAGACCTGACAAAATAAATTTAACTGTAAACGATTCTCTTATCTGAGAGAATGAGTCAAGAGAATAACCAAGGATTAGTCTTAAGCTAATGGGCAACAGATCACACATCATATGCACACTTTCATAATTTTTGCTATTAATATCTCATATATCCTAGTCTCCATATTTTACTTCAGCTTGCTCATCATTACTCAAACATCAAGTTCTGGTGTCACTGTCTTTGAGTGCCTGCTGAAAGTTATCTTTACCCCATCAATTTCATCCTAGTATCAAGAGTGTAGCATTTTTTTTACAGTATTGCGCAAGGAGTTTTGTGAAATATTGTTTCTGTTTGTGCACTTGTTTAGATTATCTGCTGAGCTGACTGCATTTTCCAGTGGTCTGGGTATTCTATGGAATGTAGTTAAAGCCAACAAGGATGTTTTGAGGCCACTGTTCGTGTATGAAAACTTGCCATTATCTCTTGTGCAACTGCGAAAGTTGTATTGCGTACAGTGGGAAGAAAATGGGAGCAGGCGGCGAGCCATCCAAGAGGACACCATCTACTACTTTGAGTCATTCCTGCAAGACTGTGAAGGCAAGTTAAGAGTGTATAAACATTTAGCATTGCTGATATAAATTATTTGAAATCAGTCTAAATGTTACAAATGCAAGCGCTTGTACATGATGGTCAACTATGCTAGTCCAGTGTTTGGAATATGTTTTATCTGCATGTAAGGTTATAGGTTAACACTTCTCAAGGTGTATCAGAACCTATAGTATTTTTGTCAGTGTTATGTAAATTAAAGTATTATGAATTGATCATGATCAGGCATATCAAGGTGTTTGTTTATTGTTTCAGACAACAAGTGTGGCATTTCTCTGAATCAGGTCCTTGCATTCTGGACTGGAGCCCAGTCAGAACCACCTTTAGGCTTTCCAGCACCTTCTGTCCTTGATGACTGGAATATTTCAGGTCGTCCACTTACAGTTTCCTTCTATGATGAAGAGGGAAGGCTGCCATATGCAAGTACATGCGGTCTGAGACGTTGGTTACCTCTAGATGTGGGCCAAGACCGGTTCAACAATCTATTGGAACATTCACTAACAGAATGCAGTGGCTTTGGAAAAGTTTAGTTGAACTCATAGTTGCATTTTTTGCTTCACGATAAACTGGGTGATGGCATTTTATTTCATGTTTGTTAGAATAAACTTATCACAGCTGTGTGTAGTGGATAAGCGGTAAGTTGTTAATTTCTTACAAGTGTCAGTAGTTCAGTTATAAGCATTAGATTAAAGTGTGTGTTATTGTGATCTTTGAATTTCAATATTTGAACAGATTGAACTTTATCATCAATAATTGGCTTCTTCTGGCTTCAGTCGTTCTAAAATGAAGACCGTAAAAAGAATTACCATAATCAGAGTATTGACAATCTTCATTGTCCTTTCATACTGAACTGTTGTGAAACAGCACATTTTAAAACACAAAACATGTTCCTTTAAGTTGTTTAATGGATATATCTTGAAAACTGCTCATTATTATTTCCTGTTTGAAGAAATATTCCGAGTTGGAATGGACAGAATGGACACCATGGGCAGAAAGTGCAAAAGATGATTTTGGCAAGTGCTATGAAGCTTATGTCCAAGGTGTGAAGTCAAAGCATGGCAGTTATTGTAGTCTTTAGGTGAATGAACAAATGAACGCCACTTTTGGCATCTGCTGCAGGCTCCAATCCATCTTGTCTTAAAATGTGGCAACACAAATTAAAAATGTCAATATCGCAGGGCATAACAGATCTGTACTCTGCTTCACTCCTGCATATATCAAGATCCTCTGCAACAATTGGAAACATCTGATCTTCTGTGTTCCAAAGTCTAGGCAAATTGTACATAACGATTGGTCGTCCACTTGGAACATTTCTGTTCCTGCTTGGCCGGATAATGTGTCTGTTCCATATATTCACGATTCTGTCGAGATCTTGCTGAAATGAAAAATTTCAATAATCATGTATTTGATTGCTATTGGCTGATGAATAACATTCTTTTCATGCTTCATTGCATGGAATTGCCATTAGATAACATTTCAAAGGCATCAAAAAGAGCAGTAGGCCTAGGGCCATGTCTGGCATGGTGGCCGAGCAGTTAGAGCGGTCGGCCTGTAACACTCAGCGTGCGCTGAGTGAGCGGGTTCGACTCTCGTCCGGGGCGTCACTGTGTAGGGACCTTGAGCAAGTCCTTCGCACGCAATTGCTCTGCATTACAGCTGCAGTTGTTCCGTCGTGGCTTGTGTGCACTTCTGAACGTAAGTGTAAGAAGGGCGATATCAAATAACAATTGTATTGTATAGTGGCTGAGACTATATTCCAGAGACTCTGTCCATTGCAATACCTACTTCAAACATATTTTAGTAAGGTGCATCTTTGAGTATCAATGATTACTGATGAATGATTATAATTTCCATTTATGACCTACAGTCTGCGAATATGATGCGTTAAATCGACCAAATGACGTAGATGAAAATGGCAGTGATGTATTGACCTATATCTTAAAACATTATTAACAACAAGGTAGCAGCTTCATTCTTTAACAGTCCATATGAAGGGAAATGCTTTGCTTACCTGTTAGAGACTAGTAAAACAGAACTGCATTATACTTTTGTCCAGTGAGCTGCCCTGGAAATCACCAGAGTCAAGTAGAGGCCGTAGCAATTCCATCCAAAATTGTGAGCACTCTTTTCGAAGGATGGCCCACCAGCTTTCTATCCTTTGGTTGCAAGTACTGGCCCCATCCAGGTAACATCGACCTGCAGCATCGTCCGTGGAGTTTCGTCTTAGAAACATCTGGAAGTCACACACAAGCTTGTTCTCTGTTCCATAATCTCCCCTAACAAGTTTTGGACATCCTCCTAAAAGTGTAACCGCCTCCAAAAAATAGCCTCCAATGATTTTTGGGTTATTTGTCCGATAAACATTCATCCAAATTATCTGCCGAGAGAAGTCATCGATGCACCCGCTAAAACACAAACCGAAGGGCTTTAGCTTGTCATACCCATCAACGTGCCACACAAAATTAGGACCGCTTGCAATGTAACTGCGGCGCCTCAGTCGTCGCCCAATTCGCGTCTGAACACCTTCTGGGTCAATTTCGCGGAGTATTAGGCGAATGTCTTCTATCTTAACCCGTACGTTGTTTTGAGTACAGTTAGCATGCATGATTCTATACCCATGCATCCTAGCCGAGCCATGTATTTCCGTCATCAAGAAATGTACGACCTCATCCAGACTGCTATATCCACGGCGACGACGAAGCGCCAGTTCACGTAGAACTCTTTTCAAGTGTCTCTCGCTTATGGTTACATTGTGTGCTGTTTGCAAAATATTAACGATATCCCGATAAACTAATCCCATTTCAAAATACTGTGTTGCCAATTCTTGCACCGACGCCATCATATCCACGAAACAAATGCTTGTTTACGTCACAGAAAAGTCGGCCTGCTATTGGTGAAATAAGTCGTTCGAACGAGTTATTAAGTCGTGCGCACGAGATATTAAGTCGTTCGAACGAGTTATTAAGTCGAGGGAACGAGTTATTAAGTCGAGGGAACGAGTTATTAAGTCGAGGGAACGAGTTATTAAGTCGAGGGAACGAGTTATTATCTCGTGCGCACGACTTATTAAGTCGAGGGAACGAGTTGTTATCTCGTGCGCACGAGATAAAATATTCTTCTTTCATGTCCCTTTAGGGGTTCCGTACATAACACTCCTTGAAGGGCACCCTTTTTATCAATCTCGCTTTCATTTGAACGGCATTCTGTTCATCAATCAGGCCTATAGTTAGGCAGAATTATTTTTATCAGTCAACCTTCTAGTTAAACAAAAAAAATTTCAATCTTCTCGCTCTTACTGAAGCACAATACTTTTCATCTATCCGGCCTCAACTTATGCGAGAATCTTCTCATCACACCAGCTTCCGTAAAAGCATTCTTCTAATTGTGCTCAATAATTAATGCTGAAATTTTGCTTCTATCTAACTTCCTTATTAGGAAGAATTATTTTCATCAATACAGGTGCGCCCCTTTGTCGGGTGCTCTTTTGTCATGGCGCTCTTTTGTCGGGTCTCACCCTTCAAGATATCTAGACTACTGACTAATGCTGAAAAATACGGATTTCAATGAAGAGTAAAATGCAGGCGAGGAATTTCTAGGCAGGAGGCGTTTTCATTAGTGAAAGATCAGGTTATATGAATCAATCGGCCACTATATATAAACAGCAGCATGCCTACTCCTCCATTTCCTGTCTTCTGCAGTTTGTATTCTGTGCATTACAAATCGAAGTACTATGAGGCATCGATCTCTAGGCCATACACACTACCAAACTTGAAAGAAGTAAACAACAAACTTCACAGAATATCAATATTTACCCTCTGATGCAAAATAATTCAAGCTAACTTCCTCGAAAGTTCATTTATTATATAATGACTAACTACAACGTTTGGCGTTGATTAAATAATACTATTGCAGACAGCTTCGAAAGAAACGTTTTAGTCACCGGGTTATATTTTTACCCTCACTCCAATGTCGAAAGTTCGCAGTAGGCTAAATCTTGTCATGATTAGTATTAAAAAATCAGTATTTGTGTTTGTATCCTAATACAAATTGTTTAGATCTCCAATGAAGACAATTGGTCGTCGTTTAGTCACTTCTTGCGATTATTCGAATCGTAAATGGTGATGGACCTTCGGTGATGCTATAAACTGTTTTCACTGAAATCGACTCCATGTCCTCTGGTGGGCGAATGTGAAAGTTTTGCATTAGTCCGCTTATGAAGAGGAACAACTGCTCACGAGCCAAGCCCTCGCCTGGACATGATCGCCGACCTAAAAATATAATTGAAAATTTCTTGTCATAGGGCCTATAATAAGAAATAATTATAATAGTAGTAATAACACCAATATTAAGGTTCTCCGCCATTTGTGAGACCGACAAGAAGGGCCATTCCAGGCTAAATTTTCTTATTCTTAGTAATATTTTTGACTTGATGGATCATGTATACCCTTGGGCATAAATAATAATAATAATAAAAATAATAATAATAACAAGAATATAAATTATAACTATAATGATTAATTATAATGATAATAATAATAATGATCATTATACGTTTGTTCCCACATATTCTACCCCACTCATTGGGTTTCCCCATCTGTCAAACGAGATCGTCGCCTCTGTCGACATGGATATGGTGAAGCCGTTCCAGACACATAGCTATTATAATTTCTAAGTAACCGTATTTGCAGTAGAGTATCGACAATGTCAAGTGGTCACGACAGTGTTATTATGATGCTCTATATACAAGTGTCAGAAAATAGATAGCATCCACAGCCTCAGGCCAATAGTCCTTCTGAGCAAAAAATGTTGGAAGAAGGGCGGTATCAAATTTCGGTAATAAAAAAAATAAAAAGTTATAATTGAGAGGAAACTTCAAACACAAAATCAAACCCATGTAAAATCCATACATAGCATAATCTTTTTTCGGTCATCACAAACAATTTATCCTAACTGATATATATATATATATATATATATATATATATATATGCCTATACTAATGACTTTCAATACAATACGCCTACTTCACTTAGCAAGAACAGTTTTGTATACTTACCGATAGAAAAAGCAAGGACTTTATTCCTGTTTATTATCTTCTTATTATCGTCCAAAAATCTTTCCTGTCTGAACTCATCCGGATCAAGCCAATCGGTTCTGTTCCCGTGAGCAGCTCTGATGTTTGGTAGCACCTTCAATCAACAAATACAAAAGGCAGGTCTATTGGCTTTACGACACCCACGGACGAGACGAGGGAGGTGGTTTCCCGTTGCTTTCTTCACAGACTATTATGGGTGATCAACTTGTGCAAGATCGCTAGGCAGTGACTCGGGGTGGGTTCGAACCTGCGATCCTCCGAGCGCAAGACATCGACCATCCCACTAGGCCACTACGCCCCAGGACATTCATTTCATCCACCCTATCTATGCCATCCACCTGAGGAGGAAGGGCAACTTCACTCTCATAGAGCCGCTGAACAATAATTTCTTTTGATTTTCAGGCATTTAGTTTAAAGTTGCATCATCGCTGGAGATAAGCAAACTTAAAGTCAGTAGTAGCTATAACGAAAACGATAATTTTATTGTAACCAAACCAAATCAATTGAAAAAATGACTTGTAACACAATAAACATATAAAACAGGTAAGGGAGGATGAGGGTATTGGAGGCAAGGGAGGACGAGGGTATTGGAGGCAAGGGAGGTTATCAATCAATATTACTTACTAACTAATAACATTTACATTTTCATGACAACTTACATGTAAGCAGCTTATTGAAACACAAGGCCTACTATAATTAATAAAGCATGCACGGCAGGTCTTTCAAAATTCCTTCAAGTAGCTACTACTGGATAGCTACTTAAATTGGAAGTACATGTATGTGGGTGCAGAACTCCTCCACTGGCAGTACTCTGCCAGTGCCAGTCCCAAGCCCGATTAGAGGAGGGCGACGCTAATGGTCTTTGTTACCACAGTGTCGTTAAACTGCAACAACCACCACCACGCGAGTGCATTTCTAGTGAGTGCAATTTTTAAGCCTACTGAACCAGTACAGAAGGCCTGGCATTTGTAATTCTAAAACATAAAGTTGAAGTAAACTTTTAACCTAAAGCTGTCTTACAGGCAAACTGAAATGTTTTTCGTGAATAACACTCGTGGTTTTTGCTTGTTTTTATGATTGAGAAGCACTATTGCAGAGTAGTATCGTGGTCCTGTTGCCCAGTAGTTTTTACTAAAAGTCGATGTCTCTGACAGTGTGACACCAAAGATCATCAGTATCGTCAAATTACTGCTTACTAGCTGGGGCACCTGGCGTTCGCCCTGGTTGAGACAGGTTTTTGGCCCTGGAGAGGAGGAAGACGGTGGCCTCGGGGTTCGCCAACCCCTCTGCTGCGTGTCCCAGGTGTTCTCCGAGCCAACGGCGAAGGTTTCGAGTGAATAGCTCTAAAATTATGCAAATGCTTGCCGGACAGAGAAACAGACAGACATACAGAAATCTCTATTTATATATAGGTTATTATATCATACGAATATGCACGTCTGTTAATCGATCAGGAATCTAACAACCGAATTTGAGAGGTTCACAGTGAGTCACAATGATTTAATCTTATCTGTTCACAAGAGTCAAAGACAGAACAATTGACTTCAAATTTAAATGATGAGCTGTGCTTAGTAAACGCTTGCTATCAAGGTCTTAGGACATTATCAAGAGGATGTGATTAAAGTAATGGTATAGTGTCTACACGGAGTGTCGACCTTTGTAGTCTGGATTCTAGACTTCGTCAATAGCTTGTAGACTAAGCCTACAGTTCATAATATCCATCACAATTGGACCCACTAAGAAGACTTCAATTTCAGTAGGCCTATACCTTAAAAGGGATCACTGGTATTGAGCATCGCTGACGATTATACATTGCAAACTACTTATTTTCCTCTTCCGGCAACAAAACATAACGTCTTAACAGCCTTTAACAGAACTATATAGGTTTCGACACCATAGAAACCATGATGATTAATTATTCCCAGACTTAGACGAACTGCCCGCTGCGGCCACGTCGTCCTCTTCTGCATTCGGCAGCATTTCCTAGAAATAAAACAGAATGTATAAGGCATAACTGACTGTAAAAATATCATAATTATAAATCTTGAATTTCCAATACAAGGCTGGATTAGTTGACTCTTAACTATGAAGTCTCAAACGTCAAAGGCAAAAGATGTTAAAGTGCAACAATTGAATATTAACCTGAAAATTATATGTTTCAAGAATATTCTTTGAGCAATCGAGTGGGTAGAATTAAGACCAACGACAGCCCAAACTTCCAAGAGTTCTCAGCTAATTTGCTCTGCCTCCTCTCACCCATCAATCTCATTAATACTCTGTTTCCTCTCCACCATAGATTGTCTCTTTAACTTTCTATCTGAAAAGACTGATCTTCTGGATGTTAGCTTGATTATGAATTGGTTTTATTATGCTATCAGCCGATGCCTTGTTCATTTCACACTGATGCCATACCAGTTAATAAACTTAAACTAAGCCACCATTCATGATCTGTGATGGATCAGATTGGTCCAGAAGTTACGCTACAGAAAGTAAGTAGTAAGTCGAATCAAATCAGTCTTAGGTGGCATTAAAAGAATGAAATCTGACCACAGCCATCCACAATCCAATGTTCAGATGATAGCACTTGTTCTGCAAGTTGACGTCATTCGTCAGAAGTCCAACACGACTCTATAAAACTGAAACAAAACAATAGATATTTTGAATATGATTTAATCTTATCTGTGAGCATTTAAATCACAAGTCAAATCAGGAAACTTATCTATTTATATTTGGTGTATCTAGAGTGATCAAATTTAATCTGGTCTTGATCATCTTATTTAACCTGTTCCTGCATAGAAAACAGATTGATATCTCTACATTTCAGCAGCCACTTGGCTGCTGAAAGTTGATCTTGTCCTTTTGGTTGATAATTTTGTCTAAATGCAGATATTGCTCGATATATCTTGCAAGCTTGGAGAATAACATTGCTAAACCTGCATGTTGAATATATTTCTCGTTTCACCATGGACTTATTGTGCTCTTGACTGTTTTGAAAGTTGCACATTTTAGCAACCTTTCTATGTGCTAATGGGAAGCAATAGATTGGGAATGCGCAGGGACATTTACTGAGAAATGGTTATTTAAAGCACACAATTAACTTTAGACTCCGATATTTTGAACATTTGAACTTTTGAATTGCCCAAACTTCTGACATTTCAGTAAATGAGGTAGCCACTTGCATTCACATCCAATGATACTAGGCTAATTTAATATGCAAATCAGGTGCATTAGTCGTAATTTGCTACTTGTAATAATGGGATGTGATGCGATTGTAGGACAAAATAACTATCAGGTTTGAGCTGTTGCCTTGTAACGGTGAAGACTATGGGTCGAATTTCCTTCCCTGCAATGGTTACTGTGTAAGGATCATTAACGAGTCCTTCATTAGCAATTGTTCAGCGGCATCCATTGACCCACTTCGTCATTAGGTAGTAGTGCTTAATAAATAATTATGTTATAATAAAAGATATTGGAACATCCCTAGATCTGTAGTGAGGGTTACCCCACCCTCTAGGTTGACACCAGACAAACATATGCTCCTAAAGAAATGAGCAAGTAAGTAATAAACATGTCAATACACAATACATCTCTTCGTGAAATTCAAACAGCAATTCAAAACTCGATCATCTCCACAATCAACTTCAAGGATCTTCTCCGACTGAAAACAAAAGAAAAATTGTGAATTCGTAAATAAAAGCAGAATAGGTGGTTATTATAAGACTAATTGAAATGAAATTAAGAAAATCATCAAATCTGCCATTTGATCTTTCTTTGCCTCTTTCTCATAAGCGTTTGCACACTATTCGATCACAGTTTTGTGTCGTGTCTCTTGAAGTGGTGCTATACATATTTGTGACTTGAGCTATCTCATCTAATGACTTCTAAACCCATGTAATCACCATGTGTGATATACCCATCTATTTAAATTATAAGTCTTACTTGTAGTGGGTTTTCTGTGATGAAACATGGATCATTGGTTCTTAGAAAGCCATTGATTTGTTTGTCTGCTGTTTTCGCTGCCAGGCGTACCAGCAGCGACTGAAAAGAACATTATAATAGAATAAGAGAAAATAATTAGTCACTAAAAGTGAAGCTAAGTAATGTAATGTAAGCGAATGCGTGTATAGCAAAGTGTCCCTTCATGAAATAATGCCTACTTCAAGTCAGAGGCATCCTTTGCTCTTGAATACTTGATGCTACTTAGTAAATGTTATCAATATACTACATCAGATAACATAGCAAAACAGTGCAAAGTAAGTTGATTCACCAGTGGCAGGCACATGCAAACACATGAAACCAAACAATGAACAGGTAGGGATGGCAAAGTATGAAAAGACACATTATGAAACAAGGTAGGTGTGAAAGCAGAAAGATTTGTATGGCAGCATAAGGTAAGAAATGGTCTACAATACGAGTTGATTGGGGTGAGGTGAAAGAGAGCAAAATAAGGTCATAGAAGTTGAGATCGATTGTGCCAAGATTAATTAGGACGATAACTGCACAGAAGATTATTTACCTTTTTTACGGAGCTCTTCAGTTTATTCACTTCCTGGGTCACAACCCATGGCAAGACCATCACAGCATTCACACCAATTTCTGCCAAATAAAGAAATAATCTCAATTATATCTAATCGCTTGGATATCTTGCTAGATTCCGAAAACAGTAATAGTGATTAAGCAACCTATATTGCAACGGTGTATAATGCACAAGGCATCACTCGATGGCACACCAAAATGAAGCCATACTCAGGTCAGTATCCAAAAGATCAGTACCCAAGAACCTTCATAAACTCTAAAGTGCAGGCTTCCACCTTCTGATCAACTCATGCTTGCTTGCCGTTTTCAGGTTCTTTCCAGTAACTTACACTTGTAGGCCTGGCTATCTTAAAATCGCCTCTGTCTCAATTTGTCCATAATGCAACTTATCTGGTATGGCACTCCCAACAACTCCTGAAACTTGATCTTGCTTCTTGTTCAATTGCTTCCATAGTTTACCATCTCTACACTGGACAGCTTTCCTACATTCTCTGAATATAATTATCGCTAACATCACACGCTTTTCCTACTTTCAATAAGGACATCTTAGGACCATTCACAGATCTATCTCCTTATCCATTCCTTTGTCTGTTCTAGCATTGACTACAGCAATTTTCTTCTAATAGGCCTTTAACGGTCTGTTTCAGCATCCCCTATCCAGTCAGTTCTCGATGCTGCCGACTGTTCACCTGTCTAAAACATTCTCCTACATCTCCTGGTTTATGGTCAATCAATTGCACTGGCTTTTTCTATCAATTCACATTCAGTTCAAAGTTCCTCTCCCAATCATTAAGTCTGATGTAGCAATACTCAAACATAGTATTGCCATGATATATCTCATGGATCACATTCACTCCCATCTTTCTACAGCTTCTCATCAACCTATGTGTTCCTTGAATTGGCATGTTCTCTTTGTTTTGCAAGTTACAACCACTATGGCCCAAACTACTAACTAGATCAGTGGACATTCCCTATGGAATGCCCTCTCATTCTTTCTCGATCACTTCCTACATCATTCTCCATCCTCAAAATCTTTTTCTACTTTTGGGATTTTTGCACTTTGAGCATTACAGTGAGAAGCACTATATAAATTAGGAAATACAATACAAAATTCATCATCATCACAAAGTCTCAACAAAATTAGACACCATTATTATTATAATTATTTATTCCTATTATCACTCTCACTTATTAAGCGCCACGGTATTTAGCCTCGGTTCACACTATTTTAAAGGTGTCTAAAGTAGCCAAACGAATTGGCTATCATGTCCCACAAGGTAGTGTATGCTAAGGTAATGCAAACAAGATCAATGGAATTCTTTCTTATTTGTGTCTGGTTATAATTAAGGGGAAATAAATTGGAAGTGGTTAACCGTCCAATATCTTTTTCTTGACATCCATTGGTTCATTGTCGATAACCATATTGCTATCGCACACCACGAACTGTTTTAAACGGACAAACAAATAAACACAAATCAAACACAACTAAACAGAGAGAATGATTAGACAGAAAAACCATAGCAAGAGAAGTAGACAGACATCCAAAATAGATATATAAACAGCTGCTTTAATAAAGGCATAGACATAATCAGACTGACAAAAGGTAAACAGCAAGATAGAAAGATTGATGAGCGTCCAAACAGAAAGACTAGTCCATATATGCATAATTTATAAAACAAGTTTATGACCCAGATGTGTCACAAAGCCCCATCAAAATTAGACACACATTAAGATTGATTGGCACCATAGAGGCTATTAGACTAGGTTTAGACAATATCGCATAAGCTCTGATGTAAACCAGAGTGAATCTCTGGAAAGTATCACGACTTTTGATCTAAGTTTAACTCAAAGTGACTGATGCCTACAGAATTATGATAACAGCGCTATAAAATTGAGATCAGATAAAACTAGATTAATTATAGCACATTAACCTCCTTGGAAGCAGTTGACTCTAGAGTAGGAACCTCTCTCTGGACATAGTTCAAAGTGCGAGATCGTGTCAACTTCGTACTTCCTAACAAACAATTTGTAGAACTTTAAAACGATTCTTATGACTATCATGTCAGTATAGTTTAGCTTCTTAATATTATTAACAATGCATTTAGTTGTAATATTTAGCACTATACACACTAGCTTGCTCCTCAGCCCTTCTGCTCTTGCCTGAACTCGAGTTTGATTGCTAGAGATTGCTCTGACATGGATCAACCGCGCCTCTGAATCACTGCATGGTGCTTTGTACATGTTCTAATGCAATTACAAGGGCACCTTTCTGACAAGCCCCAAAGAGGAGACTTGTCCCTCCAGTAATAGTAGTTGTAGTTTCAGTTTAAGAACACTGTATGGTAACAAAGATCATTAGCGTCGCCCTCCTCCTTAAACCAGACTTGGTCTAGAACAGCAACAGAGATACTCGGTAGGCAGAGTCAGGCTGGTTAAATATGTGCAGTCATAAAGAGATGATTGTCTGCCAGACTCATTGTAGAGACAATAGGTCATCATAATAGGTTTGAAATAATTCAAGGACTTGTAAACTTTGGTAATCTGTGTTAATGGAAGCACGCACAAATCCAAGAAATCTAATCCAGTCTTATTTACATAAATGTAATCTCAATTAAGCCCATTTTTTTACAATCTATCCTGATCCAATCCTGACCTGTTGTTGTCTTTCATAAAACACTTCTACTTTGTCTATCTTAATCTGTTTCTTAGGGATTGATGCATCAGGCGTTATTATAATGGCACTATACTCATTCATTCACTATGAAACCTCTTTCAAGGTTGCTACTCAGAAGTGCTGCAGACCCAATCCTGGCTGAAAAGAATGGTCTTCAGGGTAATGTTAGCGTTAATGGTGAGAGAGCATTGGACAACTTTGAGCTGGTGCAGCTGACACTAACAGTTGCTCCAGAATGCTTTATAATGATAACAATGTTGAAAATAAACATTTTGCAGTTCAGACTAGGCTATCAGTCTGCCTCCTTACCAATCAATCAAATCAATCAGTTCATCCAAATAAGATCAATACATACAATTCAATTATGAACAGGAAAGCTAACAACTCTAAGCTCATTTGAACACCCTCACAGCCTCAAGAATATGGCGCATATTGATGTCTCGTTGTCTACAATGAACATGGCTTAAAAGAAACCTACCTACACAGGTGATCACCCCATATACCAGCATTACTCCAAGCCTTTATCACAAGGTCAAGGTGAAGCAGAATGTGTGCTGTAAATGTGAGCCCCTGATCTAAAATGACACCAAGCTTGCGAATAGTGGTAGAAAATGTGAACTGCGGGAACTCGGAGGCAAGGCCTGTAAGACTGATTTTAGCTAGCTGTTTTGGCAGGCTATAAAAGTTATTAAGTTAATCAAACGATTGCTACTGTGTTGATTTCATAATGCTCAAGGCACCAGTCGATGATTGCTTAGAGTGAAACTGTAGTCAAATCCAAAAAATCAGACTAGATGTAGGAATCAATCAGTTAAACAAAGAACACGAAACTGTTTCTACCAGTAGTGATTTTGGCCAGAGATTTCCTTGCAGCAGACGACTTCAGCGCAACGAATGGTCTCTTGACCATCAGCCTTGTGTTTGCTGAAAAGTTGCTCACACTTCCAGAAAGCAGATGCCGAATTATCTTCCTCGTGATCTCAGACTCCTTTTTCTGAACATAGCAACATCACATATTATTACGGTAAAATGTTTAAGTTAAAAATTTGAGACAGTTTCAAGAGTCTAAAATTAAGGGTCTCACATAACTAGTTTTTACATGTGGCTAAGGAATACCACTCAAGATCAGTGTTTTTTGGGAGGTTCCAAAAGGTGCTATATAAATGTTTTGATACAGCACCTTATATTATTCAATTACTACACAGACATCACGTGAAGCACTTACAGGTCATGCAATGAATGCATCTGTTGTGAAAAAAGGCCAATGTTGCAAACAGAGAAAAGCTTCTGTACAACTGCTTAAATTCTGTTTGAAAAAATATTAATCAGTGCAGAATTGATTGATTACAATTTTATTACAGCTTTGGCAGAGGGTAACAAACTACAGCTTATTGAAACAGAAGACTTTATCAACAGAATAGACATGTTGTGAAATGCTCCAAGACTTATATTTGAAAAAAAGTGTAGTCAGGACATACAGAAATTACAATTAGAATGAAGCCAATCTGTGTTGACCTCTGAATCTGCCAAACAAACCGCATCCTAAAACCATGTTATATCATAATTATAATCAGTGTCATAACACTACATGTCACAGAAGAGGTCCAATGTACTAGAGATATAAAAATGAGACCCATTTAAGAAAATATAAACCACATAAATCCGTATCTTCACATCACCCTTTTTATGACTGATTTCCAACTTTGGATTAGCATTCAGAGATTCGTCCTCGACATTCTCTTCCTCCTGATCTTCAGTATCCGCTCTCCTTATGGGCATGCAAACAGACAGGCCATATTAGTTCTTACTTGTATGTGTTTTACCTAAGAAATCATTACTTTAGATACAAAGAGGAAACTAGAGCTTTAATGCTTCAGACATCTCTCATTGACAATCCCATGTACATTTTGTCCCCTGATCTTTTCCTAATGTGAACTGCCACAAAATATACTCTGATTAAATAAGTAATAAAACTGATTGGCAAATTTAATCTATAACATAAATATCATATACATCAATGCAAAGTTAACAAAACATGCTACACCAGGAGCAGAGATCAGAGAGTCTGTGCCTGGTTGAAGCTTCTACACACATACAATGTCATATATACATGCATATTTACACAGTTTGAGCTGACTGCTAAAGAGTGATTAGCTACTTTACATCTGTACAGCATACTGCAAGTCTTATAAAACTGAGACCTGCATGAGACCATCACATTTATTTTTTAAACTTTCTAGGGCTCAACATCTACATAGCACATTTCTAAAAACTCCTCCACAAAAGTGACAATACTCACAAGCAAAAGTTATGGATGGTTACAAGAAACCGAAAGGCCTCCTGGCAATCAGAAAATCCAATTCCAACAAATGCCTCTTGATCTAAAACAGTACAAATCTATTTCATATAACTGCATATTTAGTGCTAATTATTCAGCTCAAAAGTAAAGTCAACAAGATCACATCAATTTATTTAATTAAAAAAAACCGATTTTCAAATCAAAGCAAGGAGAATTTCATAGGGACATCTTAGTAATTGCAGCAGTCTCCTTTTTTCAATAAAGAATATACTTACTTTCCTGGACTGCAGTGCAACGTATTATCTCAGCATAATCTATGAACAATAAGTGTGCCAAAACATGATGAGGGAAATGTTCATGTCATTTAAGGCTTAAACCCTGGTTGGTATACAGATCATTCTGACATCTAGAAGATCAGTCTGGTATCCAGATGATCGGTCCAATTATCATCTCCCAGAGCCTGCAAGTGGTGATTTTCCAGTAATCTCATGATGAACCCTTGTTCCCAAGCAATGATGATAATAGCATCGCTTAGGCTAATGAGCATCACTTGTCCTATAGCAAGTGGCTCAGTAGCTATGCAATTGCTTAATAAAATAATCATCAGAACTGACCTGTTCCTTGTTGAAGACACAAGACAAAATAGCGACTAGAATCAATCACCTGATATATGAAATCTGAGGGAAATGCGTTGACATGACACTCGGCGTACATTTCACTAGATGTCTGATCTTCAAATTGATTCAGGCATTCACCAAGTCTTCTGACCACCTTGACGTAACTAGTCCAATCCGACTCAATAGACTTCAATTCAATCGCCCTAAACAACGTAACCACACAGGTTAACAACATGCATACAGTGTCAGAGATATTTGAATTATTATGTAATATATGATACATGTATGTATATATGTATGCATGCAAAAAACTACATTAGAACACTTAAATCATTTCCCCAAATGTCAACAAGTCCCTGCACATGTAAAGCTGGTAAAGAGACAGAGCAACTGTAAAGACACGTCGTGGTCGTCTGAGAATTAACTTGGTGAATCTCCAAAATCGAAAATTATTAATGAGTGTTTTTGTTTAAATGTTCATAGATATAGTTATAATATTTTAAGAAAAAGTTTTAAATTGTCTGGATATACCGCACTATGATCTGGCCTGTTGGATCTCGTGTGTCCAACTAATGATGAACCTTTTATGGACATATGACAAAGACACTGCTAAACCGTCCAACTCCATACAGCTCTGGAGGTACGATAAACGGTGTCTGGAAACAGGAGATACGACAGTTAGTTTTCGATGAATATCTTTAAAACGATATGTCGTTTCTCTTAGTTATTTAAACTGAAGAAGGATAACATAACTGCCCACTACATTGCAACTCTAAACGAATTTTTGAAAAAAGTGGAGATACGACAAGATATGTCGTTCAGATCAAGAATTGGAGGGTGGAAAATCAAGTCACTCAGAGCAGGAGTTCTTGGAGAGATTAAAAACACTGCTGTCATCATCATATCGCTAAATAAAAATTCAGCAATGACCAAATTCATGAGTCTGTGTAGTGCATACTAGGCAGAAACTTGCCAAGGTTAACTTGGATGACTTGGTTACAAAATTATATACCAACAATTCTTCAACTACAGCCAGTGCATGACCTTGGTATCCTGTTGGATCAAATTAGCTTTAAACCTGACATCTGAAGCACCTCAGTCATCATGGTCATTATAAACTGCATCAACCCCATATTGTGGCACATTTGCCAACATACAGTGCTGCAATTACTCTTGTCCACATCATTATTACGGCATGGCTTGATTATAGTTTAACGCTCTATTCTGGTCTGAGAGCTAGCAGGTGGTCTTGATCAGGGACCTTGAGCTGCACTGAACTATATCAAATACCAAATATAAATATGGTCATGTCACCAGCTATGATATGTTAGAGGATCTGCTTAGTGCATTGAGTATAGAGTTGTTTTTCTAGTCTGACAACTGCCAATGCCAACAAGGATCTGAATGCAGGACAATGTAGTTAAAATGAGTTGACTGCAGGCAATTTTTGGCTACAAACATAAGAAACGATGATATAAAACAATCATTCAAAATCGAAAAGCTTTGTTAGACAAAGTTGTTCAACAAGGACATCAATGATTTAGTTATCGGAATAGATAATCAAAATGAGGACAAAAGCTCACTGGGACTGGCACTAAGTAGAGCAATGGCTCGACAAACAACAGAAGACAATCGAGATAATTTTTAAGTAACCATCACTGCCAAATGGCTGGCATCAGGGACAGACGATGATACAATAATTTCAATATTATATGTGTAGATGAGCAATCTAACACATTCTACGGGTGAACCAAGTGTCAATTTTCTGCTGAGTCTGAGTTTCGTTTAATGATTAGAGTTGTACCAAGTCCATGATTTGAATATTTAAAAAGCCTCATTCTCTGCTGAGTCTGAGTTCCGTTAAACAGTTTGCAACATTTTTATGAACTATTTGTTTTGCTTCAGTTTACACTAGAAGGCAGTAACTAGAAGGCATTAACTCCATCCCTAACACATTCCCATCAGAAAGCACATTTTCATTCAGCATAAGCTATGTCAAACAATCTTCTGTAAGTAAAACTTTTGTAAAATGTCTGTGATAAATAACACCCCAAAAGCAATAACTGTATCTTGACCTACCAGAACTCAGAGACCGATGTACGTTCAGGCAGACAGTGAACCAGCATCTGGCTTATAAACATCACTTTGTCTTTGCAATGATCTTCAGACTTCTGAGTTGGCCAAGGCCTGCCAAAAGACCATAAGAGTTCTTACTTATATGCATATTACCTAAGTTACCATTTATTAAAGTACAAAAAGGTAATTACTGCTTTAATGGTTCAGACAATCTCCCACTGACATTTCCAAACATAATTTGTTCCTTTTACACGTTGTCAGCACATTTCAAATCGAGCATCTCAGCATCTTAATTTTGGGGCCATACACTAATTTTGCATTAACATTTCCAGCCAACAAATTAGCTAAGCAAGAGAAGGCTGTCGAATACCAATTCAACTCAGGGCATACAATGATGCATCCATCATACCTATATGTACACATAAGCATATATATATATATATATATATATATATATATATATATATAGGTGTGTGTGTGTGCTCACAGAAAAAACTTTCACATCACCTAATTCACCTCATTCCATTTCATGGATTGAGCTAATCAAATTCACAATGTGGGAAATCATTATACATCAAAATTTACTAAATTAATAACAAATATAGAGTATCTAACCAAACATACAATATTACAATCTAAATAAACAGTCTGCAACAATACTAAATTGTCCTTTTTGATACTTAAAGTCTTCAACATATAGATTTTGTGGTGCAAAAGCCCAATGTGAAAAGCGTATAGAAGACTTTGACATTGATCCACTAAGACGAGTAAAAGGATTGTGATCGATGTCCATCACTGCTTGTACTCTGACAGCATAAGTCCCAAACCTGCATAAAGGAGAAGAGCGACACTAATGATCTTGTCATCACACCGTGTGGTTAAATTGAAATTACTAGTACTCTCTGAGTAGTCACCTTGAAGAGGCACTATACACAATGAACATTGTAATGTAAGTAACATTCTATAAATTGATGACAATATATATATATATATATATATATATATATATATGTATATATATATATATATATATATATATCGGCATTAACACTGCTCCAGCAGCCTTGCTGCAAAACCACTACCATCACATTACAAATTAAATGGTTTACTAACAACATAAACACATAAAACAACTTTACAGCAAAAAGAATCCTTAAGTAAATCAAATAACTGTAGGTTTTCATCAGTCCAAACAATCTTCATAAACACGCTTGTCTGTAAAGTAGGTTTTGTAATCTGTGCAAAATCTTAATTAAACTATTGGTAATAAAAATCTGCACAATTGCTTAACTTGCTTATCTTACTTTGTCAAATTAATAAAGCAGTAAAAAAATTGGATTCATCTGTATCTTAAGAGAACCCATGGCAAATTCCATGAACAGTGCACCTCACCTCAATCTCACCAATAACACATAATCTTCAAATTCAAAGTAACGCTACGCAATCTCACTTGTATCAAAAAGGTATCTCAATGTTGTAAATGAACCTTCAATCACGAAGATGCACAGCAGTAACGTCCTAAGAATAGTTATGGTAACGTCCACATGATAATGGTTGAACCAAATCATTTACTGTCCTGAATTTATCATTCCAAAACGCACTCATAACGCTATAATTGTGTGCATACCGATACTGCACTTTCGTCCTAGGACCTATGTTGTATTAGTTTTGTGCTGTGTCATTGTATCAAAACATACTTAGATACTATGCGCCTGTGAATAAGCGGGAGCCACTTCGCTTTTGTAGGCGCTCTAGAATGTTTAGATTACGATTACGATTACTAACACATCAACTTTCTGTCTTTTCGCTGGTCTCCTCTTCCCCGCCAGATTTTTGGCTGTTTTAGGCATTTTTTTGTTATAAAACGATGTGTTTTATTAATCCTCTTTAGAAATTTAACCAGATAAGAAGTTCTGACGTCATTCTCGCAATAACACAGATTCGAGACAAGCATTTATGTCTTTAATGAGGTTTAAAGAGACATCTGCTAACTAACTATTTTTAGAGTGGACGGCCAATGTGATGCGCATCGGAGGGCGATGGACAGATTGCGGCGTTTGCCTTCACAGAACGCCCTGCTTCTTCTGCGTTTGTCCTTTGGAGCCTCTAGGCTCAGCTACCTCCTCCGGTGCTCTCCGTGTTTCGACCACCCTGCATTGGGGACACTTGACGGACTGCAGAGGCTGGGCCTGGAAGCAATTGTCAATTGCAGTCTGAACGACATCCAGTGGTTGCAGGCCTCGATTCCTATAAGAGATGGTGGACTCGGCATCCGTAGGGTTGTCTCGTTGGCTTCTTCTGCCTATTTGGCCTCAGCCGCAGCGACTTTCGGATTGCAAACCACCATCCTCTCGGCTGCATTGACGGCTCCAGATAGGTACGGGAAGGAACTCTTGGAGTCCCGCCGTGGATCTTTGCCCGAGGTGATACATCCAATGCCAATCAAGCAGAGCATCTGGGATCGACCACTCATTGATATCGACAAAACCAAGATCCGCCGACACGCCTGCGACTTGGTCAATGGAGCCAGGTTAGACGCAGCTAGCAGCCCTCACTCAGCCAATTGGCTGACCGCGCTGCCCATTGCTACATGCGGCCTTGTCCTTGACAACGAGGCGGTCCGGGTGGCGGTAGGCCTGAGGTTGGGCCTGGAACTTTGTGGCCCTCACAGATGCCACTGTGGCCCTCCTACACACGAAGCCCAGGGCCCACACTACACACGGGCCCAGGGACGCTCTTTGCGCCACAACGTTATCAATGACATCGTTTGGCGGTCTCTTCTCAGGGCTCAGATACCGAGCACCAAGGAACCTGTCGGCCTATTTAGATCTGATGGGAAGAGGCCCGACGGGGCAACGCTCATCCCTTGGTCGAGGGGGAAGTACCTGGCATGGGATGCTACAATTGTTCATACCTGTGCTGCCTCGTATATAACCCAGACTGGGGAGAAGGGACCTGCGTCGGTTCATGCAGCAGACCGCAAAACTCTAAAATACGGTGGACTACCTGCCTCCTATGATTTCCAACCGCTCGCTATTGAGACAATGGGCCGTTTCAACCCCTCGGCGTTGGATTTCATCAGCGAAATTGGTAGCCGGATTTCTCTCATAAGTGGCGACAGACGTGAGACGACCTTTCTTTTTCAGCGCATTTCTGTTTGCATCTAACGCTACAACCTAGTCGCTTTCATGGGCACCTTTCCGTTGACCACAGAAGACGAGGCCCGACCTTCCGGACAATAAAATCTGTACATTAACAATCTCTAAGTCCCTGGGGGAATGAAGTACCTCAGGGCATAAAAAAAATAATAGAAATAATAATAGAAATAATAATAGAAATAATAATAGAAATAATAATAGAAATAATAATAGAAATAATAATAGAAATAATAATAGAAATAATAATACAAATAATAATACAAATAATAATACAAATAATAATACAAATAATAATACAAATAATAATAGAAATAATAATAGAAATAATAATAGAAATAATAATAGAAATAATAATAGAAATAATAATAGAAATAATAATAGAAATAATAGAAATAATAGAAATAATAGAAATAATAGAAATAATAGAAATAATAGAAATAATAGAAATAATAGAAATAATAGAAATAAATAATAGAAATAATAATAGAAATAATAGAAATAATAGAAATAATAATAGAAATAATAGAAATAATAGAAATAATGATAGAAATAATAGAAATAATAGATATGATAATAGAAATAATAGAAATAAATAATAGAAATAATAGAAATAAATAATAGAAATAATAATAGAAATAATAGAAATAATAGAAATAATAATAGAAATAATAGAAATAATAGAAATAATAGAAATAATGATAGAAATAATAGAAATAATAGATATGATAATAGAAATAATAGAAATAATAATAGAAATAATAGAATAGAAATAATAATAGAAATAATAGAAATAGGGAATTAGATGGAAAAAAGTGTTATATATATGTGGAAAAATTTTGCAAAACCAGTCGCAAGTCGCTGGTTACAATCAGGCTTAAAATGACCAAAAATGACATGAAACCTCAAACCGGTCGTAATTGATATTAATGCAGAAACGATTACAAAAATATATATTTAATACAAATAATATCTAAAACTTTTGTTTGGACTTTCATAAAGGCTTCAAAAAAGATTTTTACCAACAGCCCTTTAATGTTACGAGACGGAAAATCATAATTTCGGTTCAAATTTCGCTATCTTTGATGTCATATTTAATTAGGTTATGGTTCGAGATTTCCCGCCTTCATGGTCTCGTTTTGCAGAAAAATATCTCCTTTTCCTGTTCTATTATTAACATATGACCTTAGCTTATCTATTACGCACACAGCTTGCCCAGAAGGAGGTCGACGTATGTAAACAATATCCGATACCTTGTTAGCAACCCGAGCGCGTGATTTGATCACGTGATACAATCTTGAACTGCGGTTGGCTGATGGTTTTAAGGTCAGCTATGCGCATGCGCACTGGGTATGACCCGGTCTCTTTAAATGTCACGCACACACGGAATGCAATCTAGTTTGTTGATTTTGAAATACTGAATTCTCGAAAATGGAAGAGATTATCGCGAATTTGATTAATGCTAAAGGGTCGGATCGAGCAAAAGTGCACGAATTGTTGCAAGAGTATTTGATCATCGGTCGCGATGACGATCGCGATGAAAGCGAGGTTTTCAGTGATGATGATTTTCGGACAGAATCTGATGCCAACAACGATTCAGATGACCAAGAAGAAAATGAAATGAATGTTTCGGATTTCGAAGAGGTCATGACGCACGCTAAAACATCTAGCGAGTTCGTAACTGATGACAATGCCGTTGAATATCAGAAAGCGGTTGAATTCAGGTAAGCCCCGATTATTTTTTAAATACTGTGAGCCACAGGATCCTTGTTTATAGACATTCACGTACTGTTTCTGATTCACTGCGACTCCTATACGAAAATCACTGTTTAAACTAAGCTCCAACTGCACCACAGGATCCTTGTTTATAGGCAATCGCATACTGTTTCTGATTCACTGCGACTTCTATACGAAAATCAGTTTAAACTAAGCTCTAATTATTGAGCTAATTATTATTATAAGTCTCAGGCATAACTGTAAAGATTAGCCTGTTCTAGTTGAGCTTGTATTTATAAACATTCAGGCACAACTACTAGGTTTAGACCCTCTTCTCACTGTGCTCGTTTTTATAAGACCTTAGGCATAACGGTTAGGTTTACAACCTGTATTATTGAGCTTGTCTTTAAGTATTCAGTTATAAATGCAAAAGTTGTGTCATTTCCTCTCTTGCACTACTTCATCTTTTACAATCCTTATTGTGCAATGTACAAGTTTATCATTAATTGATTAAGTTAATGATAGGAAATAATAATTAGTATTTCAATTGCATTTTATTTTTTATCAGGATTCTTCTCGATAATCAATAGTTGCAGTCTACCGGTTGATAAATCTTGTAAATTGCTGTTTGTTTTGAATGAAGGCTTTTAGCATTGGCTTTGCTTTTTTGTTGCATGGCTTTTATAAAAGCAAACTGAAATGAATTTGATAAATAGAAAAAAATATTTTTATATGGGTTGTTTATTATTTTGTAGATGTCAATGTAAACTTAATAATGGACTCCCATGCAGTAGCCAGTATGCTCCGGAGGACATGGTCAGGCGTAGAATGGAAATGGCTGCACTTGTCCCACGGGATCAAATGTTGGTGCTACTCGGCAAAATTTCTTGCTCAATAAACAAGTCCGATGAGACTTGTCGCAGCAGGAAATCCAGCCAAGCGGTGCGTCAACACCAGCGAACATCATATTATTTGGAAAGCCGTCAGATCTGCCGTACAACCTTTAAGTTCATCCACGGGATTAGCCAGGACAGACTGACGGGGATTCTCAAGTGGTATAAAACAGAAGGTTTAACACCAAAAGAAAAACAAAGCGGTGGACGTAAGAGCAACACCCACTGCTTTCAGTTTAGCGAAATTGAAGATATCATTCACTTCCTGACAAATTATGCCAGTGAGCATGCTATGATGCTTCCTGGAAGGGTTCCTGGATTTAAGCAGGATGATATCAAGTTGCTGCCATCGAGCCACACCAAGACCAAAGTGTACGGCTTATACAAAACGTGCATGGAACAACATGGAAAACGAGTCGCTGGATTTTTGACCTTCAAACAGTACTGGCTTCAACTCGTTCCATTCATCACGACGTGCAAGCCAATGACTGATTTGTGTTGGACTTGCCAAAACAACAACACGTTGATCTACTGTAGTGCCAATATCGAAGATCATGAAAAAGGTTTGATTTGAACTGCATAGTTTTCTATGATTTTATAGAGAAAAGCAAGAAAGTAAGTTGTTTGGGAAATTTGAAATGCTGTTGTAGTGCTTTGTTGTTATTTGGAGCACCAAGCTTTGTCTGCATACAAGATTACAATTTGCACTTAACTAAATGGTTACAGGTTGACTAGAGCTTTTGACCTGTAACATGGTTTCAAACCTTGTCCAAGGAAGTTACTGCTTACTGACCTTGAGCAAGTCCATCATGCTCAATTGCACTGCAGTTGTATTGTATCGTATGACATAACATGGGTTTAAATGGCTCAGACGTTAGAAGCACTGCAAGTTAACCTGTGTCTATCTCTCCTATCTTCCTCTTCCATCATCCAAATCATTCCAGAACCGTTGAACTGAAGAATTTCTGCCCTATTGTTCCTTGGAGTGTCTTAAACATAAATTTTATAATGATGTCCAGAATTGCCTTGTTTGTTGCTAATTAAAAATCCTGTAGCTGCACTGCCTTCTTTCAAATTATAATCTTGTAGGTTTCGATTAGTTCACTGCTGCCCCTCGTTGAAATGAAAATCTCAATCTTTACAGATTCAATGGTATAAATATAAGACCAATGATGTTCTCTCGATAAATTATTAGTTTTGAAATTAATTATAATACATATTTTTCACGAGGTGACAAGCTTCGTCAACAAGAACAGCATTTGAATGATGTCCAGATTGAACGATCACTCTACAAATCCATGGTTGACGAGGCAAAATCAACATGCCTGGAATTCGGTCTCTGATTTGCAAGCAAGTGCTCCGTGTAGCCGCAGCATGTCCATGCACTACAGTTTTGACTATGCACGGCAAGTACATTTGCCAATGATCCTTTACAGCCAGGACCAATATACTTCCTTGTTCCACGCAAGTTAGGCATATTTGGTGTCTGCTGTGAAGGGGTTCCTAGACAAGTGAACTTTCTGATTGACGAAGCCCATCTCATCAGTAAGGGTTCGAATGCTGTTGTGTCCTATTTGCATTATTTCTTTCAGCGTTATGGATTTGGTGAGACTGATGTCAAGCTTCATTGTGATAACTGTTCAGGCCAAAACAAGAATCGTTTCATGCTTTGGTACTGTGCATGGAGGGTTGCCATTGGTCTTCACAAGTCTATAGTGTTGAATTTTTTAGTCGTAGGACACACAAAGTTTGCCCCGGATTGGTGTTTTGGGCTTCTGAAACAGGCATTCAGACGCCATGCAGTGTCATCTCTATCAGAAATGGCATCTGTGGTGAATGGAAGTGCTTCTGTAAATTTGCTCTTAAACGTCTGTTAGTATTAGACTGTATACCATAAGATTTGTCTTTTTGTTGTAGATCCATGGACGAATGTGAATGCCTGTTGCTACACATGAACTCGAAGACGACGCCTTGGACAAACAGAGCCGAAAAGAAGACTGGACAAAAATACATCAATTCCTTTTTAACTCCGCCACTGCTTGTACTCTGGCAGTGCCAGTCCCAAGCCTGGATAAAGGAGGATGGCGACAGCACTAATCTTTTTTATCAAACAGTGTCGTTAAAATGAGGCTACTACATCCGTTGACGATCCAGAGCCACCGATCGCCTTCACGTCAAACTGGACGACATGATGCAGAAGACCTTTTAACACTTGCAGATGGTCGACTGAAGGGTTAGGTCATGTTTCCACAGGGGACCCAGAACACAAAGGAAGCACATCATCCTGTGGTGATTCAGGATCATCTGTTCCTGGTACATCTTAAACTCTAGGTGGTGGTGGGAGAAGACCCGTGTCTTTGCCAGTTGACGCTGAATACATAGTGTGACTGGAATAAACTATCATTTTATTTCTGTGTTTTTATTATTTGGATGTTAATTTTATCCATTACTGTATTGCAATATCTAATTCCTTAGCAGGTAATAGCTGCTTAGCCTCTCTCGGAATTTGAGACTTTTGTAATAAAATTGACATTTAGTTTCAATGATTTCTTGTTGGTCAACTGGAATAACTTTAATAACTTTGTTTCTACTTGAGATATCTACACCAAATTTTGACAGTACATTTGTAATACCTGCAGCTGCAATGGTGCCAAATTTCAGTTAAATCTGTTCAAAAACAATAGCCGTTGCTAAGGAGATTATACAAATAATATGGCTAAACTTTGCACACAGTTTTCTCGAATAGCACTTTACGTAAACGGTCACATTGGAAATTCTATAACTTTGGCTGTATGCAAGGCATAAACTAGCTGAAAACGGTTTTGGAAAGGTAAATCTAGCAGCTTCAGGATGGTGCAAAAAACAGGAAAAAATATTATGTATATAAGTGACTGGTTTTGTGCTGACGAGTCACATATATGGGTCAAAAGAGGAAAAGATGTCTGGTACCATGTCAAGACTTGAGATTAACTCATTTAAACTTTGAAGGTTTTTAGTTTACTTAACTTAAAGTCTTAGGGTTTGATGGCTTGGTCTCAAGTACTTGTGATTAGAGGGTTGAATAAGAAGAAGATGAAATATATGCATGTAAAAATTTGACCGATGGAAATAAAAGGATCTTCTACTCAATCAACCAAATTATATTCTGAGTTCTTGTAGCATCTTGACTAATTCTTACCTGAATTGGAGGACGTCCAGTAGAAGATCCTTTTATTTCCATCGGTCAAATTTTATCCTTTCTCTCTTCCTCTGTCGGATGTCTACTTAATCTCTTCACCTGTCGCCTCTGCTTCTCTGTCTTCCATCGTCCGTCTGGACCGTCCTCTTTCAGCGTTATCTGTCCCATCTCTCGTCACTCCCTCGCTTCCGTCGCCGTGCCACTGTCCATAATCTCCCATAATGTGTCTTTCTACGTCTCATTCCTGTCTCTCTATTTATCCCTCTATCTCTTGCTGTCAGATGCGCGAATCTGGTAATGCGCTGGGAGTTGTGTTAATTAAGCCAATTACAGAAGCGATTAGCAACGGCAACTGGTCTGCCACGTACATGTAGAGTTCATTAAGTACATAGCCGATCCGAATATTCTGTAGTCCAGCCTGATTCAAATGTTCGCATTAACAAATAATAGTTACAATCACATTTAAACTAAATAATACATTGTTATAATACATGATAATCATATAGCCCCCGTCGATTGCGCAACTCGTAGTGTCCTTTATTACAGTACAGGAGGAGGAGGAATAATTTAGATAGAAATAGCAGGAGCAGACACAATAGGTGGAAGATGAGGTGAGGCTGAGGAGGAGGAAATTCAAGGAGGAGGATGAGGAGTAAGATAAAGAGGAGGAACTTGAGGATGATCGGGATGAGGAAGACGAATGGGAGGCTAAGGATGATGAGGAAATATTCGAGGGGAAAAGGAGGAGTGAGCATCCACATTATATTGTGGCATGTCTAGGAAGGTGATCGTAGGTCTTACTCTAAACAGACGACAAAGATGTGTTTTTAAGATGGAAATTATATTTTCACACCGGAAAGAGAACAAAACATACAACCTGAAAAGAGATTCTCACATGAGTTTCCAGACGGCTAAAACCCTATTCAAGCAGCTCGGTCAGCTAGCACGCATGGCACCGAGAGCAAACGAAAGCTAGTGTTTTTACAACTAGTCTTAATTAGGCGACGGAACGGTGGACCTTCGCAATACCAGACACCTTGGTGTCGAAACGCGAAAACCACTATACCCAATACCTGTTCCACCGTTCCAAGCCACCAAACCGTCTCTAGGTTTTTTCTAAATGGCTTCGTCGCGCCTTCGCTTTACCTCAGTAACAGCAACCGAAAGCAAAGGGCCGATAAATAGTCAAGCACTCGCTTATATAGCCGATTTGACCATCCCTTTCTAGACAATGGTGCCCGGCCTTTCTATATAGAGTCAAATACATAGTGTTGTCAGATATAGCGTTAGCGATTTAGCAGTAAGTAGACTATCTTATTGCGACATCCAACAATATATTAATGTATATATGTGTAGATTGTGTGCAAGCATATGGTACTTAGATCAAGAATGTGCCAGGTGGCCAATAGGTTTTGATGGTCCAAGATTTTCTTATATATTTGACAGTGACATTGTAACCCCAAAACTTGACTTTGACACGGGTAAAATCTGGTAAACCCGTACCCGTGATTACTCTACCCGTACCCAACCCGACCCGACCCGACCCGACCCGTAAAATACGTACCCGTACCCTACCCGTACCCACGGGTACGGGTAGGGTATGGGTATACCCGCAGACCTCTAGTACGTACCATATCCGATGCGCTTTGTCTATGCGTCCAGGGACTAATAACGAGGCGGATGGAGCTACCTTGATCCTCTGGTAAACGGGCTTGACCTTCCTCGACTACCCTTTTGACAACCCATTTGATTTGACGCAGCGCTCGTGAATAAGCTGGTGCCTGGGCTTGGCTTTTGAGTGGCGCTGTAGAAGTTTGGAGATTACGATTACTGACAAAGATTCGAATCTGAAGCTTTTATCAGATAAAACTGCATAATATAGACTATATGCATGAGTATTTAAGGATCTATTGTTCAAGCTCCCCAGTTCATATTTGTAATTAGGCGTTGGCCAACCATGGCCCATGCAGTGCGCAGGCCTAACCAGTTAGCTGCACAACGCAGAGACAATTAGGAACTTAGAAAGGCGATCGAACAGTCGGACAAGTGAGGAAGATAATTGTGCAGATGAATGAAACAAGAACGATAATTTGTGTAGATATTTTGGTTGAAAAACGTAGGCCCGTTAAGTCTACTTAGCATTAGTCAATCTACCAATAAATAAATGTGAACTAAATATAGCGTCCCTTAAAGATATATATTGGCTACTGACTAAAAATGTATTTTCGATATACTTGAACATTACGTGACCTTGGAGGTGAAGGTCACATTGCCAAAAACGGTAAATCTTTCTTAGGAACCATGAACGATACAGGTATAAGTCTGATTTCTAGAACATGGTTTTCAGAGGAAAGGATTCCAAAAAATGCATTTTCAATGTTGCCTGAACATCACGTGACCATTGCTCTCTGAACATCCATCATATTGCAGAACGTTAAATTGGATTCATACATTGCTTATTATGTTCAAATGTGTTCATTAAGCTTGCTTCTGTTTAATTCTGTTGTTATAGTTAAGTTTCACTTTCAATCCTTAGCCATCTAGAAAGTTTTCCTTGTGTACTTATGTATATATATATATATATATACGTATATATATATAGAACTGATGGTTATAACTTTGAGTAGCGACGTAGATTGATGGCAGATGGTTTGTGTTAACTTGATATCAAACTAATGTGCAATACCAACTCCATAGCATATGGTATGCTGTTCTGTTTTACCCTTTTGCCTAATTGGTCACCAAGATAGATTCTAACTAGACATTATTATGAGAGGACGCCTTGTGACTTAGTAATCATGCGGTCAAATAAAATGGCTGCCAGCCGTCCATGTCTCAAACCTAAAAATGATCACCAAGATGTCAGGCTATACGTGTTAAGTAGAGGACCTAACGCCTCCGAAAGGAAGTGATGGATAAGATTTAGACAATTCTATTGACAATCAACAGTAGATGAATGAATGAGTTGGCTGCGGAGGACGTGTATAAAATTAACGGAAGACAATCAAGAACAAAGTTGTCTAGAAGACCACAGGGAAAGCTTTTGGTATAGACCGATCTGCATTCTTGGTATCACTAGCACTTTAAACCCCCCAAAATAGGCTACGGAACAGCTGCGACTTCAATAGTCATCTAGACGTCAATGCCTGCAAGACGAACTGGTGCTCGTATAGAGAAGCGCTGAAGCAGACCAGAAGAACTCGATCTAGACACATGCAAGCTAGTGCTTCTTCGACACACAAGCGACGCCCTGTAACAAAGAGAATGACAACTGGTCATTCCCACGACGCAGCTAATAGTAGCAGTTTCGAGACAGATTGGTTCCAAGACAGATTCTAACTAGACATTATTTGAGAGGAAGCTTTGTGACTTAGTAATCATGGTTTACAACCTGGTAATCAACCTGGTTTACATGCTGTGAGAGACTAAGCTCCTGATCAAGCAGTACACCTAGATCACGCCAACATAATTTTACAACTGAAAAAGTAATGTAGGGATAGTTCTTAGCCAGTATCTACATATCCATCTCAGGGATATTCTATCTAAGTCAAATTCTTTATAGGTGACACTGACTAATTGCTAATATAACTGATTATATTGGATCGTATACATCTTGAATGCACATGACTGTGACCTATCGTTGCTACGACCAGCAACCAGTTCGTACTTTGTAGATGACTGTAAATCCGAGCCCTGTCTTACAGTGAATGCGGTGTCATAAAGAGATGATGCATACCGAATTATTATTGTCTCGCTGAAATTTCTGAGATATATATTGACGTCATCCATTATTTAATACGTCATCAATTGTTATTAATGGCCGCAATGGTGAAGGGCGAAACTTAATCTATTGCGGTAAGAACACATTAGGCTATAGTCAGAAGTGGTATCAATTTTTAATAGCCTACCTTTACGCGCTCATAATTGGGTCGCCTTTCAACGACCTCCTTGGTCGTTGGTATTCCGCCTCATCGGAAGTTTTCTAAATTCACTTCTGCCTCGGACTACATGCACGATACTCCGTTGCGGCTTCCCATCTCGCAGCACATCAGCTGTAGAATGGCCGTGCGGGTCTGGCGATGCCTTCTTGGCTTTGCTCCAACCTATCTGCAGGAGTTTTGCTGCAATGTTTCAGCTTTGGCTAGCCGTCGAGCTCTCTCTGGTGTAGGGTTTCTGGTGCCTCGCGCTAACACCTCTACCAAACAGCGCCAACCCATCTCAGTTGTTGGTCATTCCACCTGGAACACACTCCCCTTAGGTATGCGTCTGCTGCCAAGGAGTAATGCGTCTCTGTTTTCAGATTGCCAAGATTAATTTGTATTGCAGTGGATGAGCTGGCAGCGCCTTCGAGTAGACTTCCTGAGGGGGCGCGATTTAAATGTAAAAATGAATGACTGAATTAATTAATTAATTAATATCATTCTGTAATCACGAGCATTACTGTTTTTCTTGACAACAAAATTCAGAAATCGTGTATGATAAGTTGAGACAACCAATCAACAATCTCCTGAGGGAGCGCTATTTAAATGTAAAAATGAATGACTGAATTAATTAATTAATTAATATCATTCTGTAATCACGAGCATTACTGTTTTTCTTGACAGCAAAATTCAGAAATCGTGTATGATGAGTCGAGACAACCAATCAACAATCGAGAAATGTTATAGCCAATCACGCTTCTGCAATCCATGGAAATCTATTTAACAGGGCAATTCCACCTCTCTCAACTCAACTACAGTATATAAACTGTAGTTTCTCTTACAAACAAATCTTACAATCAGCCAACTAGTTGGTGCATATTGTCGTATCGTCATGTGTGTTCACTGCCTGGCCTTTGAACGGTCCTTCTTGTCTTTTACAATATACGATATCGAATTCTCCACGAATATAGTTAAATTCATTCTTGTTAGGCCTACTTAAAATGTGGAGCGGATTAGCTTTCATCAAAAATTTCACAATTTAATTTGCAACGTAGGCTCAATAGCGACAATGCTAACGAGGATGTAATCTGCAGTGATATTTCAAATATTTCCGCGTTTTACGGTGTACAAGGATGAAACAAGTAGATGGTTCCGTAACCTGAACTGGCTTTACCCGTTACACCACTGGCTCCTGTCTGGTATCCCAACCTACAATACAATGTCTTCACTAACTGTCTTACACCTGATAATGGTATTACGTCATGCAGACTGATTATAACCAGATTCGACTTGGTTTGGTGTATTAGACATCGGTGACAGAAACATCACACTTAGATAAATGGCGATTCACAAAAAGCGAGAACCAGATACATGTAGGTTATTGAGTAGCCTACTGTCAAGTATTGACATGTCGATGCGTAGCGACCAACCTTTGCACACTCCGATTTGAGGGGCCCCGCGGGGTAGGGGGCCCCTAAAAGCGGCAATAAATATAAGATATAATTAACAAAATGACATTAAATTTTATTGACTCAATGTAGGTTTAACTTTTCCTAACAAAACCGTAAAGTCATTTTGCTACATTAGGGTATAAGATCTTTGGACTACGACGCATTGATTAGCAAATCAAATTAATGGTAGATGGCGGAACAACAGTCATTTGGTAATACATATATTGAGTGCATACTTAAATGCCCTAACTAGTCAGTTAAAACTAAGCACTTGGGGTAGGCCTATGTATATGTTTGTATGGATATATGCTATGTATATAATTGTATGTATGCATTGTGAAGGACCAGCCCGGCCAGATTTATTCGTTTTTCTAATTGGCTGTATGTAGGCCTACGCCGCTCATGACAATTAATTGGCCTGTTGGCTGCAATACAGTAGAAGCGGCGTATGATCTGCGAATGCAGTAGTAATGCCCAAGAGTGCAGCGCAGCACTCTAGCTAAAGACGCACCAACCAACGACACTACACACGACGCACTACTCAAGAGGCGAGCCCATTAGCCTGCAACAAACATAAATAGCCGTGGCTGATCAACACGATTTGTCCAGCGCCGAATTGTCTGGGACCCTGTGGTCTGATGGTAATTATTATTTCACTTGCAACTTGTAGTTCCCATCTCATTAGCTGAAATCATTTTTGGCCAACCATTATGCCCACTTCTCTTTTATGCTTGGCTCCACATGAATAGTAGATGCTTATTCCTTCACATACAATATTGCCACTGCATGTCCATCGCATCTCACTCTGCCCCAATATTTCAAGTTTGTATTCTTACATCTCTCCCGCCACCTGCGCCAACTTTCCTGTATCATAATGTTCTTACATTCCAGTATACAATTTTTGCCTTTGGCTTTGGGAGCTAAGGGGCCGATCACAAATTATATAACGCTCAAGGGGTAGGCGGGTGGGTTCCTGATTTGTTAGTGTTATATTGTGTAGGGTTGGGAGTAGGTTGAGGGTTTCGTTATATAACAAACTTTTTTCAGCTTTTGCTATTTTGTCTGTTTGCCTGCCAATTGGTAATTCTATGTACCACGGACTTTCACAATACGTTCACAATACGTTGTCAACCAAAACCAGCACTATCAGCTGCCTCCTGGCGAATTGATTTTGCGTTCTTAGTTATTATTTATAAATCCACTTTTAACGATTTCCTGTTTACAATTTAACAATTTCATGTGCATAGCCTTAAACGCTTGTAAGTTCAATTGTGTGTGACTTGTTTTCATTCTGGTTTAAATTAAAATTAATTCACTTTAAATAATTATTTCGGTAGGTATTATCATGATGTTTGATTTCATTTTCTATATTATGTGCATTAGTTTATATGTTTGCTTAAATTCCCAATTGTAGTTGTAGTATACACTCTGTATCATTCGCTATTAAATAGGTAGAGTTGTATCGCGAACCTATCGATAAATATCTGACAGTGCAATATTAAACCAATGGATTCTGTGTGATACTGTAATCCTCATTTCTAGTGCAAAACACCAAGGGAAGCAAAAATTGTGTTTTTAGATAGGGTTTACGTCACTACCATGTATTATCATGCTGTATAAGTAGGCCTAAATGTAGATACATGGTGACAATCGTTGACTACCCAATTGTACGGGACGATGTACTACAGCTGCCATGGGACTGACTGGACAGCTAATTACGTTCTATAAATTTTGAAGGGTTTTAATATGGTTTGAACTCTTTTAAACGTCTGCTATCTTCATGCTGTATTAGTTAACTTTATTAATGCATCTTGCATTTCTAACATAATCTAGTCACTATTAAAGCGCTAACTAACATTGCATCGTTATAAAAGTTTCAAATAGTGCAATACAATTATGTCGATTGTATGTCTTTTAATGTGCTTATAGATTGGGGTGGGGTAGGGGGTAGGTAGCATATCTGTTATATAAAATAGGGGTTGGGGTCACAGCTGCTGTTATATTGTTATATAACGTTACTAGGGGGAGTGGGCCAAAAATTGAGAGTTTATGCGCTATATAATGTGTAAACTGCCAATAAGATTTGAGACTTCTGAGTCTTGGCTTCCTTTCGGCTTTCACCACGACCCTTTACAGATGGGTCTGTAGTGATGTTCCTATTAAAACCCACATTTCTTATGTATTATTAGCATTATAATATGCAGTCAATGTTAATTAGTTTAAATTAATTCAGAGTTAATTAATGCCAGCCTATAAATATAATGTAAAGGCGCTATAAGATTAAATTAGAGTCCTTAGTAACAGTGTTGTTGGGGAGAACTGGTCGTTGGCAATTTGACATTCAGGAGGCAATGTTAAAAGGTCTGATTTTGGCCATCGGTCGTCTGCTGGGGACCGTACGGCGGAAATGCGTTATACGGGCTGCGTGAGTTTGCAATAAAATGTTCAGTATTGCTGGTGCCTAGAAGAAGTGAACACGTAATTCTCAAGTTGCGAACTCTCAAAGAAGTTTTAGGAGTTCGGACAGTTATTTGACCGTGATTCGTCTAGAACTGCTGAGGGGTGCGAATGGTGTAGTGGCGAACAGTACTGTGATCGTCGAGTAATGATGGATGTATTCTCCGTGTGTAATCAGAAGTTATTTTCGTTCTCGAAACTATCGGTCATGAGCGGTGGAATGCAGAAACTCTTTTCACGTTAATATACATCGACTGAGAGATTAATATCAGCATCTATAGTGTGTCTCTTCTGACATACTTGTCAACGGAATCGAGGTTACGCAAGTATCACAATAAGTCCGATTCATCATTCGGACGTGACGAGTGTGAGTGGAGGACGGCACAGAAGCATTTGAGGTGAAGAGGCTAGAGGCAACAATCATCCAAGAAGAAGCAATCAACAGAATGTATACAAAGAAAGAATCCAAATGAACACTACAGAAATCCACTGCAGATCTGCTCCATTCCCGTGGGAGGTAGATATCTGACCTTAGAAGCGCTATTAGCTAATCTAGGCTGGCTAGGTAGTCATAAGTTAGATTAGTTCATAATCAATTTATGTCTTAGAATTCTATTTTAATATTTTGCTGATTTTGACTGTTTTTGCAATATAATTGACGATGGAAAGTTTGCAGTAGTTATTGATTAATTGATACTCAATTGAACTCATGAATACGTATATGAAGAGGCGGAATGGTCAAACCAAGGCAGAGTATGTTGAAATGTGTATATGCATCGTTACAGGGTCCATGACCCTCTTATTTCCCGACCGACCTGCCACGACAATGAGCTTTTCATGTGCCTTTTCTGTTGCAAGATGTGGTTTTACCGAAAGCCTGCCGCAGAACCCTCCTCCTTTTTCCAGGCTTGGGACTGGCACTGCTAAACTGCAAGGCAGAGTAGTAGTTAGGTTTTCGACCAAAAAGTTATGATACGCCTCCGGACAAATGACGTTAACGATGACGATGACGACTATATGAAGACGCGATGACGACGATAATTTAAAAAAAATAATAATAATAACAACAACAATAATAGTAATAATAGTAATAATAATAATATTTAGTTTAATTTCACACTAACAAGCCGCTGCATGATTACAAGTAAAGTATGAACGGACACAAAGAAAATATATTTGAGGGCAAACCAAATTCCATTTAAGCACGAATTATTATTCATCAATCTGTTAAAACAAGAAAATGAGCAACTTGGCCTAATTATCGTTTCACACCACATACAAAGCGAGACAATAATCTATTTAATTGTGCTGCTTCATTGGTGTCAATTGAATAACCCATCTAACAAATAAAGACATTCTGTGAAAGAACACTTCAGCTTATGAATTTCTCTTTCTCTTGTTAGATGCATAAACACTGAATAGGCAGTAATACGCATTAATTTGCCGTTAATGACTGTTTATTATGAGCTAAAGTGACATGCGTTATAATATAACATCTTGTTCTTGTGCGTAGCCATGTAGTCTATTATGTACATTCAAGCATACAGGCATATAAACGTGCATACAATCATGCATCACATATACACACATGCAAGCATGTGGGCCTACATTATACTTTGGACGAGCTTAACGTCTGAGCGGGGGGACCAATTGTCTTAGTCTGGGGGCAATTGTCCAGGGCAATTTTCTGGGGTGGGGGTGGGGGTCATTGTCCAGGAAGAAATTGTCCGTTCCCCAGATAGACAAGCGCGCAAGACACAGTGCCAGACAATTACAGGAGATCCTTAATTGAAAGCCAAACAGGTAAGAACAAATATCATTCGAAATTACTCATCATAATAATTATGGTACACAACTTTCGAACATATGTTTGTTCCTATTGGAGTTCCATTAATATTTAGATTTGGCTGTGCTGAATTAAATGCGTATGCATAAACATTGCGTGTAATAGGCCATTACAGTAAGCCTTGTAATGTCTAGGCTTATTTAGTGAATTGGCTTACGCTGGTCTCTGTGACGCGGTTTTATCCAGCGCTGATAAATTTTTAAGAGTTACATTTCCATTACATTCATGGTTTCAACTCAAAGCTGCTTAACTTAATTTTTTGTGATTTGGGAATTGCAAGGTCATTAAGCATGTTATCGATTGGAAGGCTACGCTGTTTGTCACTTTACGGATTACATAAAATGTTAAAAAGATATACGCCTAGTGTTTTGACAAAGCGTGATTCAATGGTCATTCTTGATTGTTTTCAACTGAGAAAATGGCCATTATTCAACACATATCCTAGTTCAAAGTAGGTTGCAAAATGTATTAAACTTTTGGGAGTCAGTTGAGTTTTATCATTGAAGATGCAAGGCCCGGAAATTCAATTAACTGCTTTCACGTACAATCATAGGCCCTACATGTAAGGGGCCGTTCACATATTATATAACGCTCAAGGGGTAGGTGGGTGTGTTCCTGTTTTGTTAGTGTTATATTGCGTAGGGTGGAGGGGTAGATTGAAGGTTTCGTTATATAACAAACTTCTCTTCAGCTTATGCTATTTTGCCTGTTTGCCTGCCATTGGAAATTCCATGTACCACGGACCTTCTTTGTTTAATCGAAGTTCACAATACGTTGTGAACCAAAACTAGCACCATCAGCTGCCACCTGGCAAATTTGACGTTCTTATTTAATCATATTTTATAAATCCACGTTTAACAATTCGCTGTTTACAATTTTAACAATTTCATGTGCATAGCTTTAAACGCTCTTAAATTCAATTCCCTGTTATTTGTTTTGATTCTGGTTTAAGTTAAAATTAATTCATTTGAAATAATTATTTTGGTAGGTATTATCATGATGTTAGATTTCATTTTCTATAGTATGTGTAAATAGTTTATATGTTTGCTCAAATACCCAATTGTAGTTGTAGTATACACTCTGTAACATACGCTGTTAAATAGGTAGAGTTGCACCGTGAAGTTATCGATAAATACCTGATGGTGCAATATTAAACCAATCCATTCTGTGTGATACTGTAATGCTCATTTCTAGTGCAAAATAGGAGGGGGTAATGGTGTTTTAGATAGGATTTACGTCACAACCATGTATTATCATGCTGTATTTGTAGGCCTATATGTAGATACATGGTAACAATCGTAGCTAGACTGCCCAATTAGTGACCGTAATTAATACAAGTGAATTCAGCACCATTAAAAGTCCGATTATTAGGCTAATTACGTTCTATAAATTTTAAAGGGTTTAATATGGTAGATTGAACGTGTGACTGCGTTTTTTGAGTACTAATGCGCCGCTCAATGAGGGCGGCGTGAAATCAAGTTCATTAAACGATTTCTGTGCGGTTGCCGTCAGATACGCTAGCCTATAATCAACGGTAAATTAAAATGTAATTAAAAATATAATGACTTTTTTCTGGCAGTCCGCGGCCGCCGGCCCACCGGGAATCTCCCGGTATCCCGGCGGCCCAGTCCAAGCCTGAACTTAACCAACGCAACAATTTCAATCGCCACACTGTTGTATGGATCGGAGACATGGCCAATGACGGTGGCAAACAGGAAGAGACTGGAGGCGGCTCATTACAGATGGTTGCAAAGAATCTTGCATATATCACGGAGAGACAAGATAACCAACAAGATCGTACGAGAGAAAACGGGACAAGAAGACATCTAGAGAAACATCAGAAGGAGAAGTCTAAGGTGGATGGGGCATGTCTGTCGCATGATGAAGGAGAGAACGGCCAAACAGGTGATGTCCTTGTGTGCGGGAGAGCTACGGAGGAGATGAAAACCGAGAAAAAAACTGGCCAGAGACCATAAGAGACGACCTAAAATGTTTGGAGATATCGTGGGAGGACGCTGAGAGCTTTGGATAGAGACGAATGGAGGAAGTGCGTTGCCCGATGTGTAGACCCCGTGCGCTGTTTACATATAGACGCAATTTCCTTCCGTAATAAGGAATGAATCGCACCATAGGAGCAACTCCGAAAGCATTGTCCATTCCTTCAAAGAATCCTTTAACCTGATGAGCCAGTTCAGTTGCCCCGTCTTCGTAATCACGACGGCATCCAAAGACAATGTTGTTGATGCGTTAGTTGATGCTAGCGTAAGCAGATCTTCTGGATCGAATGCGTTTCCTTTTTCTTTTGGACGTATTCCGTTATGGCTTCCACTTCCATCAGGATTCTCGCTTCCATTGTGCTTCTGACTCCGAAACCGAATTCTCTTAGAATGGTCAGTGATAGCTGGTGGCATCTCTTTCATTCCGACGAGGGTGAGGGACACATTAGCACATGTCGATGACTGGCAGCAGTGGTTAAATTCAGATTCCGCCGGATCTGTGATCCGGAGCCTCAGATTTCAGATCCGCCATCTCAACCATGAGGTCCGCCACCCAACAGATGAGATTCACCACCAATATACATGCTCTGTTTAAAACATCAACCGCGCACACCTTGTAACACACGTTTTATGCTTATCCGAATAGCAAAAGCGATTATGTTTTAGATTCGCCACTTAACCTGATTTGGGCTTAAATTATTGATTTATAAACATGTAGAGGTCCGGTACTCCTGGATGAGAAATTTAACTTCTGACTAGCAGCGTGTCACTAGGAGCATAGATGACGACGAAATCGAAGACAACGACCCATGTGTGAGTGATATCCGTTCTGTTCGACTGAACCCGTTCGTTGAAACCGAACGAAAGCACAACGTAACTCTGACCCAGTGAGATGGAAATGGTTGCCTATGCTGAAAGAAATTTTCAAAATAATGAATAGGTTATAGGAACGGTGTCTCGCCAGATTGTATGCATTTGACAAGACGCTAAGCAGCAGCAAATGAAAAGCATCGACTGCTTGGTGGAGTTCCTAGACTAAAACTCGTTTCAACGAGCGGGTTCAGCCATGGAGGTTTTGAACGGCTCAAGGCATCCGACAATTAGCTGATTGTCGCTGTTTAGGGCAGAAATCTTTACCGCTTTTGACCAGTTTGTCCTCCGACCGTGATGAGGTGAAAGCCATGACAGTTTCATCGTCGTTTGACAGTGACCGACTTGAACGTCGCAGCAACAATGCTTGATCCGTCTCAGTGAGCTTTAAGCTCCGTCCATTATTACCTAATTGAACAGGATAAGACGGCAATTGACTAACTGAAAGCAGTGCTGCATAAGTAGGCCTAGGTCGGAGAAGTGGTAGCAATGACTCAGAGTCAGTTTACCAAATAACAACTCGGTGATCGCTTTCTACCTTGGATGAAAACCAATTTCGAATTAAAGACGTGAAACAAGCAAAACTTCAGAGTCATCCGTCCAACGAGAAATTCAATAGTTCAGGTATTGGAATATTTCTTCGGTGGATTCTTTGACCCGGTGGAGTATGCTAAATGATTCAATCAATGGTTGCAACCAGCACGCCATCAAAAAGATTTTTTTCTCGTTTTTGCAGATCTTGCAGTTGCTGCGAAGCGAAATTCTCACCGTCCTTTGCTGACAAAATTTTATTCATTTACAACAGTTCTGATATTTTGATGGCGGCCCGCCTACCTGAGTTTTTTTGGTCTGCCGCAGGGCTTAAAGTGTGAAAAAGTGCCTGGACGCTGCTGTCGAAAAGTTAAGAACTAAAGATTGCAAACGCAGATCAAAACCATGGAAATTGGATTGGTGAAAATAGTGATGTTTGAATAAAAGTTGGACTGGTGAACGAAATTCTACTAAATAGATGATAATTATATATATATGACAATAATGCTTGCTGAACTATACATTGGATTATTGAAACTAATTTTTGCTTAAATAGAGGCTGGATCAATAAAAATAGCTCGTGCTGAAGCAGAAGCTGAATTTGCTGGTATCATTTAATTATAACTTCTTTTTGAACTTTGCCGCCACCGGCACATTGAAAGCAATTTCACTTAAACCATCAAATCATTACCCGGCACCGAGGGGTATGCATCTCCAATGAATATATATATATATGCATATATATATATGTATATATATATATTATGAGTCACTGTTAATTTAGTCCATACAGGATGACAAACCGCATCCTGGAACACGTGGAAAAGAATCAAGAATTAGGCCTACGGTCTTATTGTTCCCTGTGGCAGTTCAGTTAAGACCATCGTTTTCTTTTATATATGCCTACTAATGTTTAAAAACCATCCAGGGCCTATATAATTTGGACCAGTTCAAGGTAAGTCTCGCTGAAATTTTTTGAACAAATGGCCACAAAACAATAGGCAATTTACCACTTAAAATTATATTGTAATGTCTGGGACAAATATGGAAAGGTTATGAAGCCGAAAAAACTCGGTCATTGACCTACATTATGTGTGTGACTACATACTGGAATTTTGCATGATTAATCGGCAATCGTGTGTGTTTTTGTTGACGAAATAAAACGACTCAATATATAAAACTTGCAATTTAAATAAAAGTTTTTAAAGGTAATTTGTTTGGCTGGAGAAGCATAAATTTATAAGACTTTTCAGCGATTATATGTTGAAAGTTATCAAGACCGGTACCCGGATTTAACTTTATTCAACACAAATAGTCGACCACAATGTATCAGACAAGGCGATCACTGATTGGTTGACTCGGTGCGGCATCATATCCCCTCCATATTAGTCCCAGCTAATATCCACACAACACATGGTTGCAGCTGTAGTTCATGAGTTAGCTGTGATAAGACGCATTCATGCATCAAACACGTGCAGTACGCATGCTCCCATCATACAACGACTCACCAATGCATATTAATAAAAAATTACACCGTAAAGTAGGCCTATATAACTCGGATGAAATCGCAATTGCCCCCAAAAAGAGGTCAGGTCGGTCTCTCATGCAAGAGACGCTGTGTGTCTGTGTAGGTGTGTGTTGTAAACTTCGGTTCGTCTATTCGGCAATGTGTTTAGTTCAAATGGTTGAACTTGTTTAAAAATACGGTCGCACAGACGTAAATCTGTACGCGCCGTCAGTCGGACACTAACCAGTCGGTACCCCGACAATAAAGTCCCAGATAAAATAAGCCCAGACCAAATATCCCCAAACACAATATCCCCAGTCGCAATAACCCCAAGCCCAATGTCCCCAGACAAAGCAGCCTTAGACAAAACAGGCTAAATGTGTCATTCCTTAAAAACAGTGTTAACGAATACTAAGGTCTAACTGACATCACAGAATAGAATAAAAAACAACTGTGCAAATGTCTAAATTTTCAACAAAATGTCAGCGAAAGGAGCATTGCTATTTTGCCATTTTCGATAATGCATCGAATGCTGTTTTCGGATTAGTTCGTAGGCTTACTTCTAATTCTTGAATAATACTAGAAAACTTTTTCTTTAAGGTACTTCTTTGTACTGGAAGAGATGATTTTGTCTATCGTCTCTTCCAAAGGTATATGGTGGCGAGCGGTGATAAGTCGTTGTGGTAGCTGGCTTTTCTCTTCGGTAGGTGTATGTTCGTTTAGCCACGGAATCAGCGAAGACTTTTTGATGTTACGATTTATATTAAAATGCAGACGTATATTTACAGCAAACTGGTTTCTATAATAATTGTAGATTTCTCGATTCGCCCTCAGTCAAACAACTCCGGCATCAGGTCATGCGTTTAGAGATGCTCAGCAAATCTCGTCTGTAGCACTCCGCACTCTCCTTGCCTATTGACTCCTTCTTGGGCGAATCTTTTACTATTGCCCGCGTCCCATATTTATATCCTTTCTCTCTTCCCTTGTAAGATGTCTGCTTAATTTCTTCACCTGTCGCCCCTGCCTCGCTTGCTTCCATCGTCCGTCTGGACCGTCCTCCTTCCGAGTTATCTGTCCCGTCTCTCGTCACTCCCTCGCTTCCGTCGCCGTGCCCTTGCCCATAATCTCCCATAATGTGTCTTTCTACATCTCCTTCCTGTCTCTTTGTTTATCCCTCTATCTCTTGCTGTCAGATGCGTGAATCTGGTAATGCGCTGGGAGTTGTATTAATTAAGCCAATTACAGAAGCGATTAGCAGCGGCTACTGGTCTGTCACGTACATGTAAAGTTCATTAAGAGCATAGCCGATCTAAATATTCTGTAGTCCAGCTTGATTCGAATGTTCACATGAAAACTAATAGCTACAATTTCATTTAAACTAAATAATACATAATAATACATAATAATCATAAAGCCTCCGTCGATTGCGCAACTTGTAGTGTCCTTTATTACACTACATTCTTGTTGAACGCTTTTTTAAATATGAAGAATTTATTCCTAAATTTTTTCACCTGGCTTAAGCCTGATAACAGACTTTAAACACTTTAAATCAGCAAAAAAAGTGCAATGCAGGCAACATGTTTAACAATTCACCTTACCCTTGAGCCGACATCTTAACGACGATATGTCCTGGGTTTTGACCAGTATCTTCAATTTATCAGATAAAAAATGACAGCAATGTTGCTTTATAAGAAAACCACCCGCAAAACCTGATCCCCTCCTGTCTCAATATTTTTCAAACCAAGGTCAATTTTGATCTCAAGTTCTCCAACCGAACCGAAGTTTAGTGCTGAAAAGCAAGCCGAAATAAAGAAGTTGGCATCTCAGAGAATAAAACAGCATTTGTTGATAACTGGTTTGATTAAAAGAAAAACAATTGAATTAAATGTCACTTGTGGACAACGTTTTTCGGGGTTATGCTTATTCCCACTTTTCATTTTGAGTAGCCTATTATTAAACTTTAGTTATTTCTATCCGTCTTCAGCCGATCTCTGCTTCCTTTGGCCTCCTTGCCAAACCCTTAGGGTGGCTTTGTTCTTTCCTTTCAGATCGCACTAACTGTGTTATTGTTGGATCTTCTATAGGTCCCACTGGGTTCTAAACCCTTTCGGTTAACCTCAGAGATCGGTCTTGGGCCAGTTGCTCTATATTTCCTACACATCTGATGTCAGCTCTCTGTTGCGGTCGTGTGGGCTCTTGCACCAGCTGTATGCAGATGATACCCACTTGTGTAGAATCTCCCAACGAATTCTCTTTATTATAATAATTTATTATAATATCATCTAAAACTTGATTGAATCAGACTCTGGTACTAAACAACTAACATATTGTAATGGTTTGCGGAATGACATCCCATATATTCAATAAACGAATACTTATTATTTAGTAACTGTGGGGCTTACATGCATGTTTCGTTCCACTGATGCCCTTTCCGGCTGAATTGTCTCACATCGCCTACTTTTAAATTCATCCAAACCCCAGTTCATTTGGATTGGTGGTCGTGAGCAGTTAGCTCGTCTGAAGAGTTGCCGGTTAGCCGAGGGCTTCCCTTGGTTACTTTCTCCCTTACTGTTAGCTACCTTGATGTGACGATAACATGTTAACTTGGTTATGTGAGGGTTGTTACTATCAGCTTCGTCAGTTGCGTGTTGTTCTGCGTTACCTCCCCGTGACGTTGCCGTAATCCTTGTTCAAGCTTTTGTCACCAGCAGTGTTGATCACCTACCACCTACCATGATTGACCGACTCTGTGGACTCTAGTTTTGCGAGTCGCCTTCAAGACTGTCTTTAAAATAATTCTTATTATTATTATCATTTCCTCAGATACGATTATACCAAGAAGGTTAAGCAACATAACACAATCAATACTTTATTGTTCACGAACGAAATACATGACACATAATATTATAGTAACAGTACAACAACTAAACATGCAATGAGCAATGGGAAACCCCAAAGGAAAGGACCGTTCCGCTATTAGAGGTCACCCAAACTTTAATTTGCCACATGCATCAGCTAACAATGGTTTTATCCAAACGACACGGTTGTCAATAACTTCGGCAATATCACTGCAAGTACTTTCTTTTGTTAAGAAGATTAGAAAACAGTAAAAAAAACTTTAAAAATGTCTATTTTTATTTATGTAGCAGATTCTCCCTTGACCTCAGCTTCTGCAGCCTACAAAAAGGAAATCAGAACATTGATGATTTCAACTCGTACCATTTCGTGACCTTTCTGTTTCGAAGAGGATGAGGTTTTTTGGGCATGTATCAATACGTTGCAAAATTTGAGTTTGCTTTAAAATACAAGAATAATCTGAACGATAGAGTCTAGTTTATAAAGTTGGCTTTTCCTTAGGCTTCTCGAGAAATCATCCGGAGAGTAAATGGCAGCGAACTCAGAGTTGTTCCAACAACTGGTTTGTCGTCAATCTTCAGTCCGTCTGCTGCCGTCTGAATATTGAATCGTTGCAACCAACCAGAAAGGAACAAGAAAATCTCCTGACGAGCCAACATTTCTCCGAGACACGACCTACGACCTGCGAAACAGATGACAGATAGATCAATACTTCATTTTTGGAGACAATGGGCTGAGATACTCTAGATAACAACATGGCATTCATACTAAAGAACACAAAAACTTGGTAGGTTCTTTTCAATTTACAAGTATAAGTAATAATCAATGTTTGAATATCTTTTGCAAATACAAAAGAAAATATTTTATCACAAATATACATTTTGAAAAGCCTTCCGCGTACAGCATAGTATGAAGTGCAAGGCTCTAATGTTGTGTTGCAAATGTACGCCATTTATTATTATTATTATTATTATTATTATTATTATTATTATTATTATTATTATCATTGTTATTGCTCGTGTTGTTGTTGGAATTGTCATATCAACATTATTATTGCTATTATTATTATTATTATTATTATTATTATTATTATTATTATTTATATTATAATTACTATTATTATTATTATTATTATACATATATGTTTCACATTATGCTGTTATCGCCCATGATGAGCTAATGGAGTGTTGGCAATGTCCCGAAGAGGCAGACTGCGTTCCCACGCTGAAGAACAACTGAGATACGTTGGAACAGAAATGACGTCTCCATTGGATCGTGGGTTGCAGCACTCGTTCGACTACCCAACTCTGAGATGAACTCCAGTCCTTCACTGCTCCAAGCGCCGCCGGATTCCAAGGCGAGGGCTACGAAGTCGTGGGTGTTGGTTATGGTGGAATACTTGGCCCTCTTCGTCTTAGCTGCGCGTTCGGCTGCTTCGCCAGCTCTGATAGATGTGTCGACAAGATGTGACTTGGCGTAGGTGTCGGGCACTGTCACATCCCATGCCAGACATCGACCACGTGTCCAATGAATGAGCGTGACGCCGTCCGGTCGCTTTCCATCTTCTCTTAGCAAGCCGAGAGGTTCCTTTTGCGCTGGAATCTTCGCCCTGCCAAGAGCTCTCCAGATGACATCGTTCAACATGCTGTGTCGTTGATGTTTTCCGCTGCCTCTTCTACAAATTAGTCCATGGAGACCTTTCGCGTCGACGCTCTCTTGACATTGGTGACACAAATGTGGCTCGCAGAGCGTCGTTCCTAGCCTCAACCCGGCTGCCAGTCGTACATCCTCGTTTGAGAGGCGCAGGCCTAGGGCAGTCACAGGGGGCGCTAGCATCCAGTCTCCAGAATGAGGTGCTCGTGAGGCCAGCAAGCGAGCACGGTCGCATGGATTGTTATTGGAATCCAGCAGACCTTTCCATGCCTTGTCTGTGAATCGGAGGTCCCATTCTTTCTGGCGATGACTTGCTGCTCCTGTTTGTGGTTCTGCATCTGTCAGGGTCTTCCAAGCGTTGAGTGCTGAACTCGCAAGTTCATATGGTTCCTGAGCAGACTCTGTTGGTAGGATGCATGCCTGGAGTTCGCTTGTACTAGCAGCAGAAGCCAGAAAGGCAGAAAGTGCCAGCGTAGATGCACAACGAACTCCCAGACCACCATCTCTCACCGGCAAAGAAGCCTGGAGCCAGCGGTCATCGTCAAGGTCCACATTTAAAATGGTTGACAGTCCTTCTCTCAGCAGTTGATCAAACCGAGCCAAGCCCGGGCAATCAGCGCAGACGGCTGTGCGCAGACTGTACAAGAGCTTCGGTACACTTAGACTGTTTCTCAGCAGAATCAGAGCGTCATGTGTATAAAGCAAGGACAATCTTCCGATTGCCCTCTCGAGGTCATTGGCCTTTGAATTAACGACCATGTTCACAGCTGGACCTGAAATTAGGTCTGCATCCAACAAGGTCATGTCCTCGAGGGCTATGCTCGTGAACTCTTGGAACGCAGGGTCATTGTTCGGCATCTGGGTGTTGTGACACGCGATTTCGCATTTGCTGCGGTTCAGTAGCAATCCCAGATTCTTTGATTCCTGCTCGATTAATTGAACGTCGTCGGCCACTGTTTCCTTGTTACCTCCCGAAGCTTCATCAGAATCGGTTGCAGCACAAGACAGATTATTATTATTATTATTATTATTATTATTATTATTATTATTATTATTATTATTATTATCTGTGCGATTAATGCCCAATTATTATTATTATTATCATTATATTATGGTCTTCAATGTTAATTAATGGTGATGTCGTCCGGAGTAGCCCTGCTCGTTGGACTCCATAAATGAGCAGCGAAAGTTCCCTTGAAAGCAACTGCGTTGTAGCATTGAATAATCATCGAGATGCGTTGGTAGAGAAAAGTCGTCTCCCTCTGCTCCCCAGTGACGGCGCTCAGTCTGTATCCCATTTCTGAAAGGAAGCTTTGGCCTTCGGAATTGATGGGGCCAAAGGTTTCGAATGCCACCGGTGTAAATACGTACGTGGAGGCTAGCTCGGCGTATTTCTGAGTTTTGAGATTCGCCGCCCTCTCGGTCGCAGCGCCCGCTCTTTGTTATTTTTCTGGCAGATACGACGTTGCCATTGTATCTGAGACTGTCGCGTCCCATATCAAACACAGCCCCGCCCGCCATGGTATATGAGTGAGTCCGTCAGGTCTTTTACCATCAGATTGGGTCAAGCCCACCGGCTCTTTGACAGTGGGGATCCCTACACGGATTAAACTTCCACAAATAAGGTCGTTCAGGGCCGCGTGTCTGGGCCAGCGTCCCAGGCCCAGGCCCTATAAGAGACCGTGATATCCGTTTCTCTCGACCAGGGCACCGCATGGGCAGGAATGAGGTAAACAGACAGGTGACCCAAGTCTGCAACCCACCGCCACCCTCAGGGACTCATCGTCAAGTCTCAGCCCGCAGTTTGTAATCGGTAGGGATAAGAGCCAGTCGCCTGCATGTGGTGCTGCCACTGCTCTAAGACGTGACTGATTCTGGGAATCAGGCATTCTGGAGGCGAGGTCTGCCACTCCGAGCTCGATCAAAGGGTCGTCCCATCTCGATTGTTTGTCAGCCCAAGCTTCTTCCGGCTATGGTACTCCGCTGGTCTCCCTCCATTTGGCCTGAAGGATCTCCAGGGCAGGGTCCATTTTAGGCTTTCCTCGCAGAATCCTTGTCTGGAGTAGATCAGTGGCTGCGGCCGATGCCAAGAAGGCTGGAAGTGCCAGTGAAACCACTGATCGGATGCCCAGTCCTCCTCTTTTGATGGGCAGGGTGGCTTGGAGCCATACCTCGTCGGTGAGAACAAGATTGAGCACCTCAGCGAGGGCCACCCTCAAGGCGTTGTCATACTCCTCCAGTCCTTTGTGGCCTTCGCATGGGCAGCTTCTGAGGGTATATAATAGTCGGGTGGCACTCAGCGAGTATCGGAGCAAGATGAGGGCGTCATGTGTGGCGATGGACGTTAGTTTTTCCATCATGCGCATTAGTTCCACTGTGCGCGCATTCAAAGTGTTCGTCAAGGCCGTATCCGTTGACAGAGGTGCGCCTAGGAGTGTGGCCTCTGAAGGGTTAGTCCATCTGAACTCTCTTGATGGTTCGAAGTATCGCTGGATATCAGCAGAAGTCGAAATGATCTCGCATTTTGTTCGATTTAGGAAAAGGCCGAGTTTTTTGCATTCGGTTTCGAGTCTGTTTATATCTTCCGCAACCTCTTCCGCTCTGCCACTTAGTGTTAGGTCGACCAGAAAACCTACTTTGAGCGGCGATTTCATTTGGATGAGGATAGGCTGTAGAGGTAGACAGAAGAGTAAGGGACCCAAAGGGTCGCCTTGTTGGGGCCCCACTTGGGACAAGACACAGTATCGACCGTATTGAAGATGTGAGTGTTCCAAGTAAGCTAGATTGCAAAAACGTGCCAGTTCAGAAAGAATGTTATATAATGCTGTCAACATTTCAAGTCTGTATAGGCTGTTGAATGCGTTGGAGAAATCTATTTTGGCTATGATTGTTTCGTTGTCTAAACTGTTCAAAAATCGTCTTGTTGCGTGTACTGCTGCCTGACATCCTCCTGGTACACCAACTCCAACTTGTCAGGGAGAGAGGTATTCAGTAACTTTAGGCGCCGCATAAGAGCTGGCCCATTTGGCTGTCAGTCTGCGCCAATAGTGACCAATGACAATGGGCCTCAGACCTCCAGTGCTTTTCCTAAGGGCGAAGAGAGTTCCAACGAAAAGGGTTGCTCGAATCCCAGAAGGGCATTCTCCTGCGAGAAGCAAGTTTACCAGAGCCGTAATGGCGGCTAGCAGAGTTGGGCCCGAGTCTGGTTGGCTGACTAACTCTAGGATGTGCTGGGGGCGTAGGCCGTCTGGCCCACCGGCTGATCCCGCCGGGAAGTTGCGAATGCATCTGATTACGTTCTCCTCGGTCATCTGAAACGGGGCGGCATCCGGTGGCCCGGGCACTGGCTCCTGGCTCTGAGGTGGGGGCGGATGTTTTATTTTGAGCTCCTCCCATGTGGTCTCGCTAACTGGGATTGGCTTGTCGTCCGAGCTCAGAATCCTAGCTGCTGCTCGGATGTTCCCATCTTCCAATTTAGAGGCCACGGCTGAGGCCCTCATTTGTTCCACTTGCTTTCCTTCTTTCTTTCTGGGGTCTGATCCCTCTTGTCCGATAAAGATCCAGTCAATGTCCTTGGAGCTTCTGACCATGAAATCGCTAGATCTTTGTTTGATTTCTATGGTCATGTTATGGCGTCTGCCTCCTGTTGTAGGCTTGGCTAATGTCAGTGCACCAAAGGCGAAAAGCTGCCTCCATTGGGCCAATGAGCATGGATTTCGGAGAATCCATCCTATAATTGTGGTCAACAAGGCGCTCAAACCTGGTCTGGCTGCTTTGGGTATGTGTTTCATCAGACTGGCAGTCAAGCATGGATGAGGAATGGAATTGACTACATTTATCTCATTTGTACCTAAAGATGTTGCTGGCAGTTGTGTCCTTGTATCGGGAGGTTCCTCTGTCAGGACATGGGGACCTATTGGTGGTTTGTGAGAACCTGGGCACGGGTTGTCTCTGGGGCACATGTCTGTGCACGAGGCCATTCTTGTTGTGCAGTTTCCATTCGCTGTGGCATGCTCCGCAAATCCCCTTTTGTTTGGGTCTTGGTCCCTCTTGTGAGTCAACAATCTGGGGTTGTTTGTTGTATGAAGAAGACATTCAACTGCGTGATATGGTCTTCCGACTCGGAGCGGGTCGTTACGGGGCTTTGTTGTTAAGATACATGGATAAAAGAAGGGGAAGGGAATGAAGATACATGAAGTGGGTTGAATGGAACCAGATGTATACAAATTCGGTTTCAAATGTTAAAAAATGAGCGTCTCTACTGCGTTGCCATAGCAATACGTATTATGACGTCGTGGGATGTTATAACTGCTCAACGGTGAATATTATGGAGTGAAATTCTGGTTTCCATTTGCATAGGTTACACATTTTTATTTAAAATCTTGAAAAATCTCTTTAGTAATATAAGACAATATATAAAAATCTCTTATCCTGGCCTCAATTGAAACGGAATGATATAACAATCGTGCGCTGACGAACTCTCACTACTTCAAAAAACTGTATAATTCTAGGATAGATAAATCCGTCAACTGCCTTCAAAGCCACTCAGTTAGTGACCTTCAATTATTATTTTTATTATTATTATTATTATGCAATTGAGTAAAACTGTGCGTAGCAAATTATTGCGTACAGATTATTAATATTATTATTATTATTATTATTATTATTATTATTATTATTATTATATATGTTTCACATTATGCTGTTATCGCCCATTATGAGCTAAGTGAGTGTTGGCAATGTCCCGAAGAGGCAAGCTGCGTTCCCACGCTGAAGAACAACTGAGATACGTTGGAACAGAAATGACGTCTCCATTGGATCGTGGGTTGCCGCACTCGTTCAACTACCCAACTCTGAGATGAACTGCAGTCCTTCACTGCTCCAAGCGCCGCCGGATTCCAAGGAGAGGGCTACGAAGTCGTTATTATTATTATTATTATTATTATTATGCTGTTATCGCCCATGTGGGTGAGCTAAGTGAGTGGTGGCAATGTCCCGAAGAGGCAGGCGGCGTTCCCACGCTGAAGAACAACCGAGATACGTTGGAACAGAAATGACGTCTCCATTGGATCGTGGGTTGCAGCACTCGTTCGACTACCCAACTCTGAGATGAACTGCAGTCCTTCACTGCTCCAAGCGCCGCCGGATTTCTTATTATTATTATTATTATTATTACTATTATTATTAAGACAGTAATATTTATATGATGCCTCTATACGGCCATGATATTGCAAGGGAAACGCTCAAAACAGGAGTCCATCGAGTCGCACAATCAATTAGTAGTATGAAGACTGTTCCAGCAACGAAGCTTTAACAGTGAAGGATCTGGCAGACAAGTAGGACTTGAACCAAAGTAGGGCAGTTATCAGAGACGCCAAACAACGTTGCAGGATTCATAGGAAGATCGATCAAGCGTGGCATATAGATCGTTTTGGAAAAATTCAGGCGAAGTGAAAGTGCGTGACAAGTTTGATTGGGTATAGTGGGGGTTGGGGTTGGGGGCACCGAAAGTAGGCTAGCCATGTTTCTAAAATGCATATTATAACTACCTGTACAATGCAACTATCGAAGCTGTTCCTGTTTTGGCAACATCCGCTTTCTTCGGAATTCATCTACCTCTCAGTAGGCATTTGGCCTCCCGATCTACCTTAATTTGTTGCTGCCTACTAGTTTATGATTCATTTTCAGTATAGTTTAAACCTACCTAGTGAGAACAGAATGACTCTATCTCGGTCAATGATGTTGTTGTCCTTATCAAGAAATCGTTCCGGACGAAACACATCCGGGTCTTTCCAAACTTTTTGGTCCATGTGGGCAGCATATAGATTTGGAAACACCTATAGCAACAAAAAGGTAAAATGTCAGTTTCATTATAGTATCAGCACGCAGCGCTATTCTCTATTTCCATAAAACAGTGAATGATCAAGTCACTTAAAATATAATTTATAATGCAAATTTGATGACTCGAAACAAATTAATGCACTAAGAGTTAGCTCAGGCTCCAGCTTATTCATAAGCGTTGTGTCACTTCTTGTCAGAATTGTTATTATTGTTATTGTTGTTGTTATTATTATTATTATTATTACTACTATTATTATTATTATTATTATTATTATTATTATTATTATTATTATTATTATTATTCATTATTGACATTGCCAACGGATCTGTCATCATGCTATCTGGGTCGCCGCTTGTCAGTGGACTGTAATCTTGACATGGTGCCCTGAAAAGCCACCGCATTGAAACGTTGGATCAATGCCGACAAGTTCTGGAAAAGGAAGTTTGTCTCTCGGGTGTCACCGGTAGTTGTCGAAAGTCGGCGTCCAGTCTCAGACAGAAAGGCGAGGCCCTCACTATTGAGGGGACCGAAGGTTTCTATAGCGATTGGAACAAAAGTGTATTTCTTCTCTAGCTCAGAATATTTTGTGTGTTTCCTTGTGGCTGCTATCTCCGCCGCTCCTCCAGCTGTGGAAGCTGTTTCGGGGATATAGGAAGCGGCCACTGTGTCCACCACAGTTGCGTCCCCAAGTAAGGTCCGCCCCCCACTCCACGGTATCAGGGTCTGCCCGTCCGGTCTCTTTCCATCTAATCTGGAAAGACCTGACGGTTCCTTGACTGCTGGAATACCGGCTCTGTTGAGGCTGCGATGGATTAGGTCGTTGATATTACAGTGTCTTGCTTGACGGCCAAAGCCCAATGAACAGGACAGGCCATGTGCGCCTCTGGCTGAGACGAAGGCGCCTAGTCTCGCCTGGTCGTAGGGATCCTGTAGCTTTTCTTCTAGTGCAGACAGAACCGCGTTTAACAGCGGTCTGTCAAAGTGGGCTTGTTTATGGCCTGGCGTCGTCGGGGCAGAAGCTTTGGTAAGTTGAAGCCAGGTAGACATCGCCGAGTCGCATGCTGAGTCCGATTTCACCGCTGCTGATTCTAAGATGAGGGACTGGATCTGGAGAGTGCCCGCGGCTGAAGCCAAAAAGGCGGGAAGTGCCAGCGAGGACGCCCTCCTAATTCCCAGTCCTCCCATCCTGATCGGGAGAGTGGCCTGACTCCATTGGTCATCGGTCATCGAAATGTTGAAGATTCGCTCGATCCCTCCTCGCAGCAGATCGTCGTAAGCCCATAGACGCGGGTGGTCGTGGCAAGGGGTGCATCTCAATAAATGCATGAGTTTAGGCGAGCCGATCGAATGTCTAAGGATCAGTAGAGCGTCTTGTCTAGCGATTAGTTGCAACCTGTCGAGGGCAATTCCGAGGTCGGCCACACAGGTATCGATGGCTGAAAGCAGGGCATCCGTCGTGGAAAGCGGAGCCCCTAGGAGCACGGCCGATGATGCATTGACTCGGGCGAACTGTCCTAGGAAGCCTTGACTAACGTCGTTGATATGGACGTCAGAAGATATGAGTTCGCATTTTTTGCGGTTGAGCGTGAGGCCTAGTTGCAGACATCCCTCTTCGATCGAGTTAACATCCGCCTCCACCACCTTAGGATCTCCGCCCAAGGTGAGGTCGTCGAGGTATCCAAAGGCCAATGGCGAAAGCAGGTGGTTAAGGATCGGCTGTAGCGGTAGGCAGAAAAGGAGAGGTCCCAAGGGATCGCCCTGTTGCGAACCTTCTTGCGATTGTATCGTGAATCTCCCGAATTTCAGAGATGTCGCCTCGGCGTAGGCAAGATGGCAATATGCGGATAAATCAGGAATGAGTTCGTCCACTGATGCGAGCATGAAATCTCGGTGCAAGCTATTGAAAGCGTTCGAGATGTCAAGCTTCACCATTATTGAATTCGTGTCCATGCTGGTCAGGAATCGTCTAGCGGCGTGGGTTGCCGCCTCGCAGCCTCCGGGAACGCCAACTCCCAGTTGTTTAGGAGTTAGGTACGGCGTGACACGTGGGACGGCGTATGCGTTGGCGCACTAGATGCGAGTCGACGCCACACGTATCCAATGGCTATTGGTCTTAGACCACCACAGCTTTTACGGAGGGCGAAAAGAGTACCTCCGAATAAGATGGGCCGTATCTCTTGAGGGCAGATGCCGGCCAGTAGTAGATTGATAAGAGCAGTCGTCGCTCTCAGCAGCCCAGGTCCCGCGTCTGGATCTCCAATCAGTTCCGCCACGTGTTGGGGGCGCAGCCCATCAGGGCCGCCGGACGACCCCATCGGGAAAGAGCGCATCATTGTGCGAATCTCCAGCTCTGTCGCCTGGAAGGGTGCGCTTGAGGTCGATCGAAGGATGGCTGGGCGGTCACGCGGCGGGGCAGGATGTTTTTGGCACAGAAGTTCCAGTGTCTCTTCATTAATCGGCGCTGGGGCGTCGCCAGAACAAAGTATGCGAGCTGCCGCACTAATGTTTTCATCCTCCAATTTTGCGGCTACCGCCGCCGCCAGTGCCTGTCTTCCATTCGAGCCCGTAGGCCTCTGCCCTTCGCCGGTGTCCGCGTCTGGTTGGAAGATAGTGTCGGCCAAAGTCAGCCATCCGTCATAAAAATCTGCAATGCGCTTCTTGACGATGGACGTAAGATTGCGGCGTCGGCCGTCCCTCAAAGGAGTTTCCAAAGTTCCCGCACCAAAGGCGAGGAGGCGCCGCCATCCTGCGAGGTTCGTAGGGTCCGCCAAAATGGACTCCATAATGTCGGTTAGAAGGCGGCCAGCTCCTGATCTAGCTCCTTTGGGAAAATGCCTGAGAAGACCTCGTGAGAGGCAAGGGTGTCGCATTGACCTGACAGGTCTCGGGTCCGAATTAGGGGCGGCATCGGTCGTCCGTTCTTCGTCAGTCGTGATTTGTTCGGGATTCGCATTTGTCGCGACGGTCACCGAGCCAAAAGGTGCCAAAGGGAATCCTGAAGATAAGGGCGGCTTATTCGAACCCGGACATGGATTGACCCTGGGCCCGTGTTGGTGGACCATGCCGTCCTTGTTATGGAGTTGGCGAACTGAATGACATACATTGCATGTCCCTTGTGCCTTCTTCTGTTTAAGTTCAAATGTCCCTATCAGGGTCGGTGAATCCGTTCCCTTAGTGATTGTGCGATGTGCTAACTTGTGATTTTGATTCATTTGAGAATTTGGGAAACAGTGATATTGTTTTAATCTTCTGGTTTGATTTCTAGAGATTCAGTTCAGTTTGTTTACAGTTGCGCCGCCATTTAAAAAATAAACGTTGCGTTGCCATTGACGACTATGACGCAGTCGGTCTTTAAACATGGCACACGGCCATCGGCGTAATTATTTAACACTGCGGCCAATGTTGGTGTTGAAAATAAAGTTTAAAAACCCCATATTATTGAAGACTTAGCTGATCAGCTGTAGTTGAAAAAATCCATCGGGTCACGAGACGAAATTCCGTTAGAAGATGTAAAAATCCAACGCTGACGATAACGCGATCCGTAATATTTTTAATTTAAAAGTGGGACTTTAAAATTTGCCACCTACAGCGACGGCTGACGTATATACATATGTTTATTATTATTATTATTATTATTATTATTATTATTATTATTATTATTATTATTATTATTATTATTATTATATATGTTTCACATTATGCTGTTATCGCCCATGATGAGCTAATGGAGTGTTGGCAATGTCCCGAAGAGGCAGACTGCGTTCCCACGCTGAAGAACAACCGAGATACGTTGGAACAGAAATGACGTCTCCATTGGATCGTGGGTTGCAGCACTCGTTCGACTACCCAACTCTGAGATAAACTCCAGTCCTTCACTGCTCCAAGCGCCGCCGGATTCCAAGGAGAGGGCTACGAAGTCGTGGGTGTTGGTTATGGTGGAATACTTGGCCCTCTTCGTCTTAGCTGCGCGTTCGGCTGCTTCGCCAGCTCTGATAGATGTGTCGACAAGATGTGACTTGGCGTAGGTGTCGGGCACTGTCACATCCCATGCCAGACATCGACCACGTGTCCAAGGAATGAGCGTGACGCCGTCCTGTCGCTTTCCATCTTCTCTTAGCAAGCCGAGAGGTTCCTTTTGCGCTGGAATCTTCGCCCTGCCAAGAGCTCTCCAGATGACATCGTTCAACATGCTGTGTCGTTGATGTTTTCCGCTGCCTCTTCTACAAATTAGTCCATGGAGCCCTTTTGCGTCGACGCTCTCTTGACATTGGTGACACAAATGTTGCTCGCAGAGCGTCGTTCCTAGCCTCAACCCGGCTGTCAGTCGTACATCCTCGTTTGAGAGGCGCAGGCCTAGGGCAGTCACAGGGGGCGCTAGCATCCAGTCTCCAGAATGAGGTGCTCGTGAGGCCAGCAGGCGAGCACGGTCGCATGGATTGTTATTGGAATCCAGCAGACCTTTCCATGCCTTGTCTGTGAATCGGAGGTCCCATTCTTTCTGGCTATAACTTGCTGCTCCTGTTGGTGGTTCTGCATCTGTCAGGGTCTTCCAAGCGTTGAGTGCTGAACTCGCGAGTTCATATGGTTCCTGAGCAGACTCTGTTGGTAGGATGCATGCCTGGAGTTCGCTTGTACTAGCAGCAGAAGCCAGAAAGGCAGAAAGTGCCAGCGTAGATGCACAACGAACTCCCAGACCACCATCTCTCACCGGCAAAGAAGCCTGGAGCCAGCGGTCATCGTCAAGGTCCACATTTAAAATGGTTGACAGTCCTTCTCTCAGCAGTTGATCAAACCGAGCCAAGCCCGGGCAATCAGCGCAGACGGCTGTGCGCAGACTGTACAAGAGCTTCGGTACACTTAGACTGTTTCTCAGCAGAACCAGAGCGTCATGTGTATACAGCAAGGACAATCTTCCGATTGCCCTCTCGAGGTCATTGGCCTTTGAATTAACGACCATGTTCACAGCTGGACCTGAAATTAGAGGTGCACCCAACAAGGTCATGTCCTCGAGGGCTATGCTCGTGAACTCTTGGAACGCAGGGTCATTGTTCGGCATCTGGGTGTTGTGACACGCGATTTCGCATTTGCTGCGGTTCAATAGCAATCCCAGATTCTTTGATTCCTGCTCGATTAATTGAACGTCGTCGACCACTGTTTCCTTGTTACCTCCCAATGTCAGGTCATCCAGATATCCGATACGCAGATCCGAACGAAGCTTCATCAGAATCGGTTGCAGCACAAGACAGAATTCCAGAGGTCCCAAAGGATCGCCTTGCTGCGTTCCTTCTTCGGATCGAATTGTGTTTGAACCATAGCGCAACAGTAGACGGTTTGAATAGGCAGCGTGAGCAAAGTGGTAGAGCTCTGGGATCTCTCTAGCAACTGCCTCTAGAAGACAATCTCTGCGCAGAGTGTTAAAGGCATTGGCGAAGTCGAGCTTCACTAGAACGCTGTCCTCAGGCATTGTGGAAATCCAGCGACGTGTCGCATGGACAGCTGCCTCAGCGCCTCCTGGAATGCCTACCCCAAGCTGAATGGGGGCGAGCAGTTGAGACAGCCTTGTTACCGCATGCGAATTAGCGCACTTTGCCGCCAGACGACGCCATGTGTAGCCCACGGCGATCGGTCTTATGCCTCCGTCCTTCTTGCTCAGGGCTAAAAGGTTTGCCCCATAGATGACCTCATTCACCTCTTCGGATAGACCTCCCTTTAGGAGCAGATTGACAAGGTCAGATAGATGTTGCCCGATGTTGTCATCTACTCCATAGGCCATCAGATCCTTTAAGTGTTGTGGAGTAATGCCATCTGGACCACCAGCCGAACCCGCAGGGAAAGAAGAGATTGCCCTGGCGACATCTTCTTTGGAAACTTGAAGCGGGATGAAGCGATCGGAACTGTCTGGATCACATGGGGTTCTCCTGTCCACTGGTGCAGGCGGGTGCTTTTTCTTAAGCGCGGCCAGAGTTTCAGGTGTGTCCAGTGCCGGTTTATCCTCGCTGCAGATGAGACGGATGGCTGCCTTGAAATTGCCTTCCTCCAGCTTGCTTGCAACTGTTGAGGCTAAATACCTGGCGTGGTCGCATTTAGCGGACTTGAGCTTACGACTTGACGTCAGTGGCAATTCATCGTTAGTCGACTGGTCTGGTCCCTGCAGTCCCCATTCAGTAATGCGGGACAAAATCATCTTGGTCATGTTGTGCTTTCGTCCACCTCTTCTTGGCTTCACTAGTACAGTTCCACCGAAGGCCAGCAAATCGAACCATTTTGCAACGCAATTTGGTTCTCTTACAATTGCTTGGATTATATCGGCCAGGAGAGCAGCACAAGATGGCCTTGCTGCTTTTGGGATTCTCTTAATCAGAAGACCGGGTGAAACAGGATGTGAGAGCTGAGAAGCGATCGGTCCAACGTCCGTCGACAGCTCCCGTGAGTAAGAGATCTGCACGCTAGTGGTAGAAGACGACTGTCTTGTGGTATTATGCTTTAAAGGGCCGTCCGCCGGTGGCTGGTCGGAACCTGGACAAGGGGCGGTTCGAGGGCCGTGCCGGTGCATCGTGCCATCTGAGGCATGGGTTTTGAAGGACAACCAACACACCCCGCAAACCCCCTGGCCCTTACAAGGTTTTTGACTCATCTGAGTTTCAAATCGGTTTGTTTTCAAATGCGCCGCCATTTAAACAGTAATCGTTGCCATTGGCAACGTTGACGTCGCTGGCCTTAAAGCATGGCAAGCGGCCATCAATTCAAATGCACGGCTACATATAAGTTGAAACGAAAGTTTGACAAACCAATCGTGTTGTGGTCTTGGCGAATAAGATGTGGTGAATATAATCAATCGGGTCACGAGTTGTTAATCCATTAGACGATGCTAAAATCCAACTCTGACGATTACTCGTTACGCGGTATTTTTGCTAAATAGTCGGACATTAAAAATTTTCCGCCCACCACGTCCGCTACCTCAAATCCAATTATTCAATTGTTATTATTATTATTACTATTATTATTATTAATACTATTATTATTATTCATCATTGGCATTGCCAACGGATCTGTCATCAGGCTATCTGGGTCGCCGCTTGTCAGTGGATTGTAATCTTGACATTATAATAATAATAATAATAATAATTATTATTATTATTATGATTATTATTATTATTTTATTATTATTATTATTATGATTAATATTATTATTTTATTATTATTATTATTTAGGTTTATTTCTTTTCATCAATCGAGTTTTTACGTACACATTACATTATTATTATTATTGTTAGACTATAGCTGCACGAAAGAGCCTCTGAAGGCAACCGCATTGAATTATCATTATTATTATTATTTTTATTATTACTATTATTATGGTTATTATTATTATTATTATTATTATTATTATTAATATTATTATTATTATTGTTGCTACCATTATTAGTACTATTTTTACTATTACTGTTGTCATCATCATTATTGTTAGTAAATTAATTACCTGAGGTACAGTGTTGTATTTGATGTGACTGTTTGGTGCAGGCGAAGATGAGCGAACTAGGCATGGATCAGGGTGACTACATCCAGGTCAGAGGAAAGCGTCGTTGTGAGACGGTCTGTATCCTGCTCCCGGATGAATCGCTTGACAGTGACGATCTCGTTCGGTTTAGTAAATACACCCGCGGAAACATACATGTGAAGACTGGTGACATCGTCAGGTCGGTTGAAGACTGTTCCTTTGAAGAATTGTATTCATAATGCCTGCAGAGTTTATACATTGCTATAACGACCATTTCTAGAGCTGCTTTACATGACAGGGCAACTTATTTAATGCTCAATAGAACATAGAGGCGGGTTTACTGTGAACGGGGCCTAAGAGGGGTTAGGGGTGAGTCATAAACCACCAGATGAAATGACAATGAAAGACAAGACAATTAAAGACAAACAAAGCAATAAAAGACAATGGAAGACACATGTAATACAACAGACGGTTGACAATTATGGGAAAGCAATGCTGAGACAGACTAGCAAATTTTGTGAACTTTCGTTTGTAGTAGGCTAGAGCTAGACAACTCAGAATACAAAAAGTGTATCAGTAAGGCAACATTCTTTCAGACCAGTTAAGACAGCATTACAGAAGCTACGATAACAGTAGCCATCATCCAGCGTCTCCAATAAGAGACCTCATCAATGATTCAAAGCTACAGTTAATTAAAAGTTCTTGCTAGGTAGTACATTTCAGTATTTGCTTCAGAGAGGAGTATAAATATTCATTGATAAGCATAATAGTAATATACAGGGTGGCGCAAAGAAAGTGGGACCTTATCGTGAAATCTTGCGCAAAATATATGAAATTATGTTTTAGGCGGTTTTTTTACTGTAAAATAATCCTTACTCACTAACTCAACGTATGACGTCACTATTTTGTGAAGTTCAGGTCGTCATCTTCATAGTTTAGGTCATTTTTATAGTTTATGTAATTTTTGCACTGTTTATAAAATGACAATAATAACAGCAGAAGATGGTATTCTCATAAAACATTTGCGAATTGAAAAACAATGGGGAGCTAGGCGAATGATTACTGAGTTTCCAAATAAAGCCTGGAGTAAAACAAGTCTTAATCGACTTTGTAAACAAATTGATGCCGATGGTACGACAGCGCGTAAATCTGGAAGCGGCCGCCCGAAGTTCGTTAGAATATATAAAATATGCCGACCGTGTTAAGATGCTGCCAATCGAGGACACAGTCAATGGTGTCACAGGGTGAGTGGCCAACTTCATCTGCTTCTAGAGTATCATCTTAATGCGATGGGGACTTAATTGTAAACTACCCAGTATCTGATTTTGTACCTGTATTAGTCAGACCCGGTTCAAGTCATTTAGCGGCCATAGGGAAAGCTACATTTTGGCGACCCGCCGACCCATAATATTATAATCAGCGATTAAAGAAGACGGTGCGTTGTTCTGAATGAGGTGTAGATAATGGTTTTGTAAAGTATATATTATAATTATAATCGTGATTTTCGTTTAAATTTATACTTAGATTTTATGATTACAAGTAAAGTGTGAACGAATGATGACAGGTCATTACAGGAGTCGAATTGAACTGTTGACAGCCATGCATTGCGACCATTATGCTATAGATCTCATTTTAGCAAAAGCCGCCGCCTAGCGAAAGAAAGACTAGTCAACCTTACTGGGACACGGGTATCAAACTCGGTTCTACAGCTCTGCTCCAGTGTGTTATCAATAACTCAACTTCATCCTCTCTTTATAAATGTTGCTATTGCCTTCGAATTTGCTCGCTATGCAACCTGTGTGTTTTCATCCTAAAATGAATCGATGTAATTAGCTAATTATAGTCGTCCTGTGTGATGACTATAGGTACGATAGGCAGTCTGTGCGTAGGGTATTGTTTAGACTATAATTCACAGCTATAGTACTTTAAAATTCCCACCTCTGTTGTAATATCTAAGCTTCAGTCACTATCTCTCTTCTAACATTGCATTTTTTGTGTGTTTTGATGAATGTAACTAGCTGTGGTTTGCCAGCCTGACATGTTCAATAAACGAAGATACATTATATTGCAGGAGTCTGTTCGACCTCCTACTAAAGACCTACTTCCAAGGAGCCTACCGCCCCCTGACGAGGGGAGACGTCTTCGTTGTACGTGGGGCAATGACCTCCGTAGAGTTCAAGGTCATTCATACTGACCCCTCGCCTTCCGCCATTGTAGGACCGAAGACGAAAATCTTCTGGCAAGGAGCCCCTGTTGCTCGAGAGGTAGGCCAACCATACTTCGATCATTAGTTCATTACTGATACATGCGGTATTGTAACGTCCCTTGAATTTTATATAGCGCCGTGTCATGGCATACCAATCACTAGGAGTTGTTGTCGTGATTTAAAGCTCAGACATCTCTCTCAGCATTGCTAAGAGCCGCGTCTGGGAGACTAGAGTATTACAGGCGCTACATCAATGATTTTTGTAAGAACGATGTTGTTGAGATCAATGTTGGTGACGGGTCATATTCCAAGACGGGAGTTCGGCAATACAATACAATACAACTTTAATTTTAATTGCCCTTCTTACAATTAGCTCATAAGTGCACACACGCCTCGACGGCGCAACTCCAGTTATACTGCGTAGCAATTGTGCGCGAAGGACTTACTCAAGGTCCCTACACAGGGACTAATCAGACAAGGATTGAATCCGCACTCTCCAAGTTACAGGTTGACCGCTCTAACAAAACGCCACAGTGCAACGCGAGCTGGTTTCCTTTTTGTGTGAACTCTGCCTGACACAGTTTAAATGAATACGTTGACCTATAACTGACGGTGTGATATATGACTCCGAGGAGACGACAGGTCATCCGCCCTCACATTCCGAGGTCAAGGTTGTGAAGTCGCTAGCACGGCAGGCCACCGGGCTGCCTATTTGCTAAAGACGCAGTTCTTCCTCTTTAAGGCCCCCGTCACACTAGACCCCGATCTGACTACGCTTCGAACGAACGACCTAGGTTCAAGAATGCTGCCGAACATGGTGAGATCGGGGTCGTTGACTGTTAAATTTCAATTGAAAAACACTAAAAACGCACTTTTCAAAACTTTGTTGCACCGCTGGGAGTTACCCAGTGCGGTCGCTCGTGGTGTCACTCCCACTTAGAAATCCTTCCTTATGGCTTTCAGACCATAGAGAACCGTAATCTCCAAACTTCTAAATCGCCGCTCAAAAGTCAAGCGCACGGCAGCAGCTTATTCACGAGCGTGCATCAAATCAAATGGGTTGTCGAAATGGTAGCCCGAGGAAGGTCAACGTCCGGTCTCCAGAATCACAACGCTCCCATCACGCTCGTAGAGCGTGGTGGAAGCGTGTAGAACGCAGTAGAACAGTTCGATCTTCTATGAACGTATTGCAATCGCGATCGATCGTGGCGCCCTCACCATGAGCGTGGAGCGCATGGTCAAATTTTGAACATGTTAAGCAAAAAGTAGTTGCTTTGTTAATGTCAGTATCATTTGGCTCGGTTAACTGTGTTGGTAAGAGCAGTTTGGTAAGGCTACGTGTTATGAGCCTATTCGCTTCAAGAAGTTGGCTCATAAATATTCTTATGGCTTTCATATTAAAATCAAATAACCTTAATTTAATTTAGAGTAAATTCTGTAACTAATCATACTTTAATTAGCGTAAATAACTAGAACGGCTTCCAGTTTGCACATGATAGGTTACGCAGCACCAGAGTCTCATGAATATTTATGACGGTTGTTGACACCACCCGTACCCCATCGTTACACGTTGTTATAAAAGTTATACTCCACTCAAGTATGACGTCACAAAGCTTTGCACACTCCCCGAAAAACCACATGCCCAGACTGCTACATGGATATGTTCTTATAATAATCCAAAAATATGGCCTAACTATAGCTATACTTGAAACCATATTATGGTCGAACGAATAAAAATGAATAGAGTATAGGCCGTTTTTATTACAACCATTATGCATTCCACAAAATTAAATGCTTTAGTAGAATCATTTTTAAATGTTTAATAACGATAACTCGAAACAATCGAGATTTGATGCTTCTCTATTCTCCATCGGCGAAACAAAATTCTTCTTCATAGAACAATAGGAAGATCTTGGATTTATTTATCGTGTGGAATAGATATTCCATTTGCTTTGTCTACGATTACACTCATTAGTTCACGTTGCCGATGTGGATCGATTCTCTGTGGCCTGAAGCATTTGGGCTTAATTATTGATTTCTGCTTCCAAAACTTAAAAATTGACAGCGAGAATAAAAGGTAAACAATCCAATAATTAAGAATGCAGTAATCATAATTTTAATTAGCGTTGTTAAATTGTGGTAGCAATTGCCGTTATTTAAGTGGAACTTGTTTAATTTAGTGAAATTTCAAAATAAAGTTGCGTAGCTTGGTGTGATGACGTGACGTCACATATCTCAGACACTCTCTTCTTCGTCACAAATGTATGACACCTTCCCTAGGTGCGTGACGTCATTTATAGACGGCCCCTCAGACTCAGTATACAATTTCAGGAGGGCCCCAAAAATGTTTGCGCCTCAGGCCCCGTTTTTTGTAAACGCGCCTCTGTGAGAATCTGATGCAATTTCAATAAGATTTTCGAAATCCTTCGTGGAAAACTGAGTTGGCTTTCTTTTATTTTGAAGGATTACGAGCCCAATTATTTTGTCGTTTACACACAGAAAGTAGACTTATGTGACATAGCTTCCAAGTCATGAACATCAGTAGTATTTATTCTATTTCACTGCTTACACGCCTTGTAGGCCTACAGCTTCACATCTAATTGCTTATATAGCCCTCACCAGTTTGTAAGCTAGAATATACATGTAATATTGTATAGGACGCTTTATAGATATTATGATGATGATAATAATAATAAAAAATAAAATCACAAAAATCCTTGGCACTGGTATTGGTATAACGTTACCGATATAGAAAAATTATAACAGAAAAATGTGTTCACACTGAAAGTTGTCTGCGGAACCATTGTCTTCGCCTCACGGAAGTCTTAAGGCGCTTGCGACAGGCAAGGCTTTGACAGGCTTTGAGAGCAACTGCGTTGTAGCGTTGACTAGTCTTCGAGAAGTCATCCATCCACCGTCTTCTAGGTCTACCCCGTGCTCTTTTACCATCCACGTAGCCCTGTAGTATGAAGGCCGGAAAACCGTCCACTCTGACAATGTGTCCGAAATAGTTCAACTTCCTCCCCTTCACCACCTCCAATAATCTATGGTCCAGTTGTACTTCCTGCTCTGTGCTCCCTCCAGTTGACTTTCAGCATCCTTCTGTATGTCATCATTTCGAAAGCTGGTATTCTTCTTTTGTGAAAGAATTATTATTATTATTATTGTTGTTATTAATATTATTGTTATTATTTTTATTATTATTATTATTATTATTATTATGTTCAGCTGCACCGCCAGGCACTGCCGAAGACAGGTGGATGTAGGAGGCGGCGCATGTGTGGATAGTTGTTGCATCCCAAGCGATGTACTTGCCTCTCGCCCACGGGATGAGTGTCGCTCCATCCGGTTTCTTTCCGTCGCTCCGGATCAAACCCTGTCGCTCCTTCGAGGATGGAACGTCTGCTTTTAAAAGGACTCTCCACACAATATCATTCAAGGAGAAGTGTCGAGCCGCTCTTCCCTTCGAATGTCTGCAAACAAGACCGTGATGTCCTCCCGGGTCAGCGATTTCTCCACACTGGCATTGAAGATGCCAGGGTCGACACCCGTCTAACTCCTAATCCGCAGTCTCTTATCGAAGGTGTGGCTTCTTTCCATTGTATATTGCTGAGCTTGATGTTAAGGATGTTTTCCAATCCAACACGCATTTGGTCGTCCATCTGTTATAGAAGGGGTGTCCCCAGCAGGGCGATGCACGCAGGAGATAAATCAGTTTCGCCGCCCTGAAGCATGGGCGTAGCATAAGTGCGGCCTGAGCCTGGAGGCAGGCCAAGTCCTTCAATTCCAATTCCAGAGAATCACTATGTTTGAGAAGAACTTCATCCAGCGCTTGTCTCTTGAACAGCGGGGCGCCAAGAAGCAGTGAATCCCGTTTCATCCTTCGGAAGTCTTCAAATTCCAAGTCCGATAGTTCGATTTCAGAACAGTATTCACATATATATCTGTTCAGCCTAATGCCGTGCGTATTCTCCAGTTCTTTGACTGCGGTCAAGTCCTGCTGTACTTCCTCCTTCCTGCCCCCTCGCGGGATGTCGTCAGGGTAGCCCAACCTGAACCCGGAACGGAGCGATTGGAGTGTCGACTGTAGCGGCAGACAAAATAACAGACGGCTAAACGGATCCTTCCGTTGCTGCTCCATCTGAGACTGCACCACAAATGGTCCAAACAGTAGTATGGACTTTGCCGGGTACGCTTGATGTATGAACGCGTACTGCCCGCTGCATGACATCTCTTAGCAAGGTATTGAATGCATTGCCGAAGACCAGCTTCACAAAAACGTGATCCCGCGGCATATCCGTGACGAAGCTTCTTGCAGAGTGAACCGCTGCTTCACTGCCGCCCGGTGTTGCAATGCCCATCTGGTGTGGGCCGAAGAAGGACTCTAATCTGCTCAAGGCATGTTTGTTTGCGCATTTCGCAGTCACCCATAGCCAAACGTAGCCAATCACGATTGGTCTGAGACCTGATTTTTTGTTAAAGGGCGATGAGGGCGCCTCCGAAAAGAAGTTCTCGTATTTCCAGTGGGCGCTCACCCCTTAGCAACACATTGATGAAGACGGTCAACGGTTGTAGGAGAGTCTCAGCTGATTCTCGGTTGTTGAGCAGGTCGAGTTAGTGCTGAGGTCGCATACCATCCGGTCCCCCAGATGATCCAGCCGGGAATGACCGTATCGCGTCCTCGACCTCTCTCTCCGTGACCTGGAAATGGACGGCCTGCGTCACTTCCGGCAAGTCAGCCAGGTTGGCAGCCCAGTTGTCTGTCGAATGCCTGTCCTGCATAGCTGCCAAAGAATCGTGTGTCCCCTTGACTGGACAGTCTTGACTGCAGAGGATGCGAGTGGCGGCACGAATGTTGTCCTCAAGTTTGGCCCCAACCGTAGCCAGGCGTAGATCCTTAGCACTGAAGCATCTTGCAATGCCAACATCCTCCTGCTCCGTCTCATCCCTCGTCCGCAGAACTGCCTGGCTGTCAATGCGTTTCTTGATTACATTTTTTTGGCCATATTTCGTCTAATTTTCCCCTATAATGTTAGCTGGATGTAGTTTTGACCTGTAGAAGTGTACATGATAGTGACATGTCTACCTTATATCTTATTCAATTGGCGAATATATTGCATATTCATCCATCCATCCATCCATCCATCCATCCATTCATCCATCCATCCATGCATCCATCTATTCATCAATCCATCCATGCATTCATCCATCCATCCATCCCTCCATCTATGCATGCATCCATCCATTGATCTATAACGCCCCTGTTTGGGCGACTATGTGTGATCAGCCCTTGACTACCCGTATGTATACTCGTGGGGTTATGCTTATCGCAAGGACCTACGCTATCCTAGGAATGAACTATACTTCAGCTACCTAGTTGGAAACTCTAATCGATACCTGAGCTGTAGACGCCAGATATTCTGTCGATGTAGATGGACGGGGAAACTAGCCTTACGTTACCTTACGTGCTACTCGCTAACGCTATGGGCATCCATCCGTGGTAGAACAAACTCCAGATTAGTAAGTGTATTACAGACAACTATATAGCACAACATACAGTACGCGAGTGATTAACAACTACTTTTATACGTCAGAAATGTTTCAATTGTCGACAGTTCACAGTATGGATAAGGATAATGATCGAACATTTAGAAAGAATAGCAGAGTACCTGAAGATATATGTCGTCCAAGAATATCCACAGATCACGGGAAACTGTAGTACCTGAGATCGACTCCACTAGACTCCAAGCATCTTTTCTCCACTTTTACCATTCACCACCGCGTTTTAATCCCTTCAACCCCTCCTCTCTTCTCTCCTCTCACCCTTCACTCTCGGTGAGACTCTGGGCTCCACAGGGGTAGGGGTATAAGTATTCACTCCATGGAAGGCCTGCATAGAGCAGCACCTAGAAGGACCTAATGAATATTAATGCCTAAAAGATGGAACTAATAATATATATATATATATATATATATAGAGAGAGAGAGAGAGAGAGAGATTATAGGGTTACATACCCCCAACTGTGAAAGAAAGCGGTCGCCTGATCGCTTTAGGAAGGATGACAGACAAGTAACGGGAAAAACGAACGAAAGGACCGAATAAACTAATGACAAAATGCAGACAAAGAAAACCTCTAAAACGTTAACTACGAATATGCGAAAAGTAACATGTGAAGTATAACTAACGAACATAAGAGATAATGATCACACGTAAACGAAGGCAAAAAAACGCGGAGACAGAGGGAAAGAGGAAGAAGGGCACTCGACTGTCTTCAGCGATCGACGAATGTACAAGTGTCAGAAAGCCTCTCGCGAAGATGAACGCGAGGGTACAAGGGTAGTCGTATGTAGGCGACACGACAACGAGGATCATAGAAGATCCCGCCCTTGTCCAGCGAGACAGGATCGAGGCGAGTCGAATACGAGCGCCATGTGAGAGCGTAGACAACGAGACGCACATTATGAGGACGACAACACGGTCCGGCAGGACACAGTACGACCAAAATCGTAGAACACGTGTGAATGATGCTTGTCCTGATGAACGGACAGCAGCGTCCCTGTTTCCACGTTGTCTTCGCTCGTCGCAAAATCCCGAATACATGAAAAGGATATAAGAAAAACACATATATGAAGCGTAAAATGAAAATCAGAGCAAAACAAAAAGGAATAATATGTACGGTAATGTAACGACGAAATAACGCCAACAAGGCATGCATATACTGAATAAAGGGGGATAAAATCTAGGACGCTGTGAAGCAGGACATCTAAATTCGCGTGAACGTAAGATAAACTGAAGCAAACGAAACTATGTGGTTAGAAGCCACAACTGATACTAATTATAAAATAGAATTAGGAACATAAACCAAAAGAGATCCGGTAACACAACAACAAACGGCGCTAATCGGTCGGTCCCGACAAACGCTAATGGATAGCTGGCGGACTGCCCTAAAACACATTAATCCAACGTTGTAATCGGGAAACCGCTGGCAAGAACACATGGCTAGAGATATCAAAGGAACACGTTAATATCGAGAAGAACAACAAGCCACAGCGCTATGCTGGAAGTACGTAAAACAAATAATTTGAACCCTAAGGTTCGTAAGATGATAATGACGACTAAACGAATGATGGCACCGATTGATGAAGCTGATACACACAGCAGACAATAATTAAACTGAGAAATGAAACATACATATAGCCCGTGTATATATATAGACGCATGGAAAGGAACATACCAGAACACTGAGCGGAATAAAAGCACAAAAGTAACGAAATATTGAAGCAACAAGTTAAGCACAGGAATACAAACCAGATAATAACAATTAGATTAAACCTCTAGACATGATATGTTGTGACGATGTAAACGCTATGATCTAGGCATGTATGCCTCATGACACTGATGTTTGGTGACCGAAATAACGCGACTCTGTGACGTGATAATCTGTCTGTAATACTGTCGCTGACCTGCTGCACTTCCAAAGCTGTAGGCCTACGCCCACGTGACGCTGAATAAAGGACACACTCGAACGAAAGTTCATGAGGTGACTTAGAAATCAATCTCGCAATAAAGCAGCAGTAGAGGCTAAAAGACATTGTAATTACTATGCCGTTACAACTGAACTGTAGAGACAAGGCTGTCTGCCTTCGAGAACTGTAGCCCTCGCCTAGGCCTCGGTTATATGAAACGAATACCATGATTGAACCTAAAGGCGTGAAACCACGTGACTATAGAGTCATGACAGAACTTGGCGCTAATGAGCCCCACTGTGAAAATAACCAAAACGATGCAGTCACTGAGAACGAAAATTACTCGTAATCCGAAAGGAAGAAAGAAAAAAAATGCTGAAATTATAATCAATTAGAAACAGTAACTCTACTGTTGCAAGCGGCTTAAGCTGATCGTATATATACTGTACTTCGATGAGCTTAAAATAAACTCTTACTAATAAGCGACATGACAGCATAATAACGAGGAAACCTTCAGACGTTGTCACAACGACCTAGGAGCGCAAAGTAGTCATGAATAATATAATTTTAAAGTAGATAAGAAATGATGGAAATATTGTGAACAATAATAGGCCTGAAGGGAGGACAAATTGGAAACGGTGATCTGTGTTACGCGAAATCTGGCAATCAAAAGAGACAACTCGATTACGGCCGATAGTCGAGCCGCTCAAAGATTACCAGACGTAACGTAAGACATAAAATTTAGAGTTGCACGTGCACGTGACTGAATAAAAACAGAAAATGGTGGGAAATATGATACGTAATAAGAAGTAATGAAAAAGTAAATTAATAAAGAATTAATATAAATGACTACTGTTTCCAAACTGGCCTTTTGCGGCGTTTGCCCTGAAGCGTGTAATCTAGGTGGAAAGAATGCTTAAGCGCAGTAGAAATATCATGCTCCATCTGCCAAGATGGGGGAGAAGCCGAATCTTCCCATTGGACCAAATAATGCCTCTGGTCATTAATCATTTTACACCCCTTGAGTAGTTTAACGGGATACCATTGGGTATCGCTGACTGACGGGCCAGTCGCAGGGACTGAAGGAAGAGGGTCAGGGACGGGAGTGGGCCCTGGGGATGGAGGGACGTCGTCGAGGAGGACCTGATGAAGCGGGTCCTGGGAGGGATCGATGGCGTCTGTAGCTGGCGGAACCGTGTGACAGGGTGTAGATTCCTCCGTTAGCGTGGGAGGGTCTGCTGACAAATCTGGCGCTACCGGCGGGGAGGTCAGAATGTCTGGATATTTGGCGAAGAGGAGGTCAAGATGATCAAAATGGGGTTTCAAACGGTCAATATGGACCGGGGCTCTGAGAGTCTGATTGGTAAGTGCGTTGCACAGAAGATACGTATCTCTTGGTCCGCACTGTACGATGTAGAATGGTCCGATGAATTTCCGTCTGAGCTTGTTGGATGAGCCGGGTGGATTGTGTTCGTCTTTGAGCCACACAAGGTCTTCTGGCGCATAAGAAGCTGGACGCTGATTGACATCGTGGTGATGTTTACAGTGAACCTGCGCGTCTAGGATGTTGTCGCGAGCTATCTGACGTGTGATCTGAAGCTTGGGAAGAAGTTGGGTGATGTAAGAATCGCCTGTCAATCGTCCGGTGGAGGGAGGGATCATTGCTGTTTGAAGCGGTAGGTCCATCTCTCGGCCATAGGCCAGAAGACTTGGAGAAAACTTTGTAGACAGTGAAGGTGTAGCTCGGAGCGCATGTAAAACTGCTGGAATGAATTGGTCCCATTCCTGCTGATGGAGACAGTAAGAACGTAGCGCTGCCCACACTGTTCTCCAATAACGCTCACATTGATAATTTGCGCAAGGCCGGTAAGAAGGGGTCAATAGACGAGTGATCTTGAACCTCGCACACAAATCTTTGACCACCGCTGCCACGAAGGCCTTCCCGCGGTCACTTATTAGCAATTGTGGCGCTCCGTAACGAGTGATGATATGGGTATACAATGCCGGTGCTGACTGATCTTTTGTAGGGACCACTTGTGTGAACTTAGTCAGTGAGTCCACGAACAAAAGAATGTACTTATGACCTTGTGCCGTTGCTGGCAATGGTCCTGCGAAGTCTAGATGCCATTTTTTAAAGGGTCCAAAAGTCTGTAATGGATGCAGAGAAGCCTTGGTCGCTCTGGGTCCTTGTTTAGCCCTCTGGCAAACGTCAGAGCTGGCAATAAATTGACTTAGGTCTGAATACATGGCGGCCCAGTGAAATCGGCTACGTAAGACGAGAAAACAACGGTCGATCGCAGCATGTCCTGAATGTTCGTGGCAGTGTTGGAGGACCATCTTACGCAACACGACTGACACGGCTACTTGATGGATCAGTTCACCCTGAGTATGTGAACGCTTAGATCTAGGTTGGAATAGACGCATTAAAACGTCGCTGTCATTTATAATAAAATGTTCAGCTCTGAGAAGCGTTTTCCTCGCTACACTGGTATCGCATGGCAAAGTGCCCGAAGTTAAATATTCAACTAACGGCTTAAGTTTACGGCACTGAGATTGGTATTTGCGAATGTCTAGATCGTCATTAAATAATACGTAATCTCTACAATTGTTTGCCTTGTCGATTAACTCCGAATGCACTTGTTCAGCCATGAGACTAGAATCGGCGTTAAAAACGTCAAGTGATTCGTCGGATGGCGCCATGGGCCTGAGATATACAGTCATCGTGAAATGTCGGATCTGCCGGGAATTCGTCAGGCATCATTTCTGGGTAAGTACGCCGGGACAGAGCGCCTGTGGCGCCGTTTAAACGCCCTGCTCGATGGATGATCTGAAAACTGCAAGGCTGCAACAACAGGCTCCAACGACTGAGACGAGAACTGTTGATTTTCATCTGATTTAACCATTTTAACGAAAAATGATCGGTCACCACTCGAAATGTGTTATTTATTAAATAAGGATGAAATTTTTGAACCGCAACAATTAATCCCAACCCTTCTAACTCGCTGATGGAAAAGTTAAACTCCCCTCCTTTCAGCGATCTGCCGGCATACTCTACGGGTCTCTCTACCCCATTTGGTGCTGTTTGACTAAGTATGAACCCAATCGCCTGTCCGCTTGCGTCGATGGTGATCGTAAACGGGTGTGAAAAGTCCGGAAATCCTAAAACTGGCGTTGAGGTCAAAGCCTCTTTCAATGTGAGAAAAGCATCATTGCAAGACTTGGTCCAGATGAACTTTGTATCCTTGTGGAGCAGCTGGCTGAGGGGAGCTGATATCTCGGCGTACCCCTTGATGAAACGACGGTGGTAATCAGTGAGGCCAAGATATTGACGGACTTGTGTGATTTTCTGAGGTTGAGGAAATTCGGTGACGGCTTTGATCTTGCCTTTATCGATCGCTATTCCCTCGGAAGACAACAAGTGACCCAAGAACTTGATTCTTGTTTCGTCTTGGACCACTGGCACTTACCCGGGTGAAGGCGAAGACGTGCCGATCGAAACCTGTCGAAGGCTTGACGCAAATGGATGAGGTGCTGAGGAAAGTCATGTGAAAAAATAATGACGTCATCAATGTAACACAGGACGTGAGAGTTCAATTGACCGCGAAAGACCCTATTCGTGAGGCGCTGGAAGGTCTGGCACGCTCCAGCCAAGCCAAATGCCATTCTATTAAAATGAAACGACCCTTCTGACGTAACGTAGGCCGTTTTTTCTTTAGAGGACTCGTCGAGACGTACTTGGAAGTATCCCGACTTTAAATCAATGGCCGTGAAAAACCCAGGCTTTTTCTCTCCAAGTAGATCGAGAATGTTATTGAGATTTGGTAATGGAAAAGCAGTTTGAGTTGTAACAGCGTTCAGTCTGCGATAGTCTACGACGAAACGCGGAGAAACTTCACATTTTTTGACACTAAGATGACTGGAGCCGTTCATGGAGACGAGCTGTGAGATACGACGCCGGACCTGAGCATGTCCTCCGTCTGTCTCGAGATCTCCGCACGAGTGGCATGGGAGCGACGGTAGGTTCGTTGTCTGGTAGGCGGACCTGTGGTTTCAATGTGGTGAAAACTTCAGTTGTTCCTGGTAACTGCGCTACATCAGTTGCAAAGAGGTCTTTGTTTTGAAAGATTAGGTCGGAAAGTTGGTTGAACTGTACGCTTTTGAGATGATCCCTTTCTATCTTCAGACCCAAGTCCACGAGAATCCGGTCCCGTGACTGCGAATCAGGAGGAAGGTCTGGCGACGGCGGCTGAGGTACGATCGGAGTTGTTGCTTCGGGTAACGTCGATGGATCGGCGAAGGAAATGAGCCCGATGGGGTAACCCCTGGGTAAATCTATCTCTTTGTTAGTAGGGTTGAGGACATTTATCCTAGATGTACCAGAATCTGGTTCAATTAGGATATTAGCTACCAGAAACTCCTGTTGTGGGGCGGGGGCAATGGTTGAACCAGACCCGGGTGTCCCCTGTAAGTGGGCGGAATTCTTACCGCTGCTAAAAAAACTGAACGTGCTGGTATCTTAACTGGGGCTTGTAGCCTTAAAAGAGCAGTTTGGTCATTTGCTGATTTAACTCGAAGGCCTATTGTGACAAAATCTTTGAAGAATGTAACGGTGCGATCACTGTAGCTAGTGACAGCCTGTGTGAAGTTTAAAAAATCTGAACCAAGGCTTATACTGTTGACTACTCCCGGTATAACAATAAAATCGAACTGAAATATCAGGCCTTGAATTTGCAAGGGCAAGGTCACTTTGCCAAGCAATTTGATGGGAAGCTTGTTCGCTCCAACGAGCCGTAAATTGTCAACGGGCTCCAATTTCTGATAGTTCTTAGGTAAATGATTGTAGGTATTACTGCCAAGAGCGGAATGAGCCGCTCCGCTGTCCAAAAGCGCCCCCTTGGGGTGGCCGAGGAGATGAATTGTTATTTCGCCCATTTGATTAAATTGCTGAGACACGATGTGCCTCGGAGGTTGCGATAAAGCTGAATCTCGTTGCGCGTAAGACTGAGAAATTATCTCTGCATTCTGCGATGATATTGTTGATGCGGAATCATTAACTATATCAGCGGTTTTCAACCGGTGGTACGCGTACCCCTAGGGGTACGCCAGCTGTTGCCAAGGGGTACGCAAGAAAAAATATTATAAAAAAATATTTTTGCAAAAACAGATAAAACAAATACTTTCTTGCTATTATTTTAATCCATGTTTAGCTATTCTATGTTTTTCATAAAATTACGTCACAGTTTCATGATACATATAAATAAAATAAATACTTTCTCGCTAACATTTTAATTCTTGTTTAGCTATTCTAGGTTTTTCACAAAATAACGTCACAGCTTCGTCATGGATTTAAATAAAATAAATAATTAAAAATTAAATAAGAAACAATATAGAATTTTAGATTTAAAGTTTTAAACTGTCAAATTATAGAAAAAAATATTGTAAAATAAATTAATAAAATACCATGGATAGATGGCTCAAACAACAACCATTAAAAAGAAAGTTATCCTCTGACATCGCTACAGTAAGCAGCGAAACAACAGAGACAGTCACTGCAAACGTCCGTGCAGATTCAGACTCCGATGAGGAAAATCAAAAACTTAGGAAGGTTAGGCGATATGATGAGAATTATTTGTCTTTTGGATTCTCATGGTGTGGTGAAGAAAAAGAACCGAAACCCCAGTGTGTCATATCTAATGAAAAATTATCAAATCATTCGATGAAGCCTTCATTACTTCAACGTCACTTCAATACAAAACATGCTCTTCTCAAAGATAAACCACTCGAATTTTTTAAAAGGAAAGAAGTTGAATTGAAACACGGTAAGAGCACATTAAAATCATTCACAACGGCTAACTCACAAGCTTTAACGGCGTCTTATTTGGTAAGCCTGAGAATTGCTAAAACTGGGAAACCACACACTATTGGGGAGAGTCTTATATTGCCTGCAGCTAAAGATATTGTGTCATCCATTCTAGGACAAGCTGCTGCCAAAAAACTTGATGTCGTTCCCTTGTCAGACAATACGGTTTCTCGAAGAATTCATGATTTAGCATCACAAGTAAAAACAATTCTTATTAAAAGAATCAAGCAAAGCAAATATTTTGCAATTCAGCTGGATGAAAGCACCGACGTTACAAATTTTGCACAGCTTATGATGTATGTCAGGTATGAATTTGAACAGTCAGTTGAAGAAGAATTTTTGTTTTGTGAGCCTTTATCTGGGCGGACAACAGCGACAGAAATATTTAAGAAAGTTGATGATTTCATGACTTCGAATGAAATAAATTGGCAAAATTGTGTTGGTGTTTGTTCCGACGGTGCAGCTGCGATGACTGGCAAACACGGGGGAGTTATACCACAAATTAAACAAGTTGCACCACAAGCAAAGTTCACACATTGCAGTATCCACCGTGAAGCTCTTGCTACCAAAGCCATGCCCACCAGTTTAAAAACTGTTTTGGACCAATCTGTAAAAGTTGTTAATTTTATAAAAGCTCGGGCTCTCAACTCTCGATTGTTTTCAATAATGTGCAATGAAATGGGGAGTGACCATAAAAAGCTTCTTTTGCACACAGAAGTAAGATGGTTGTCACGTGGAAAAGTGTTATCTCGACTTTTTGAACTTCGCTCAGAAGTTCAAATATTTCTCACAGACAGTGAATTTCAAACAGCTGATTTATTTCTCAATGAGTTATGGTTAATGAGGTTGGCGTATTTAGCAGACATTTTTGGTAAACTGAACGAGTTAAATTCTAGCATGCAAGGACGAAATATAACTCCATTCGTTGTGGCTGACAAAATAAATGCAACAATTAAGAAGCTTCAGTTCATGTTGTCAGATGTTGAACAACTTAAAGTAACTGCATTTCAATCACTGCAAACTTTCTTGACAGAGAACGAACTTCGACTGCATCCTGACATGGTTGAAGATATTAAGAAACATTGTTCTCAATTAATTTCAAATTTTCAGACCTACTTTCCTGAACAGTTTGATGACAAGAGTTGGATACGAAATCCTTTTTCCGAAGTTGCATTGCCAGCTGATTTTTCTGTCCAGGAAAGAGATCAATTCATTGAACTTTCATGTGATGGTGGATTAAAAAGCGAATTCAACAAGGACTTTTTGAGTGATTTTTGGCTTAAAAGAAGAGCAGAATATGGATTGATTTCCGACAGAGCTTTGAAATGTTTGATCCCTTTCAGTACGTCAGTACGTCTCTGTGAAACTGGATTTTCTGCAATGCTTGCAATTAAAAACAAATACAGATCGAAACTTGAACTTGAGTCAGACTTACGTCTAAAATTGACATTAATAAAGCCTGATATTGCAGACTTGTGCAAATCCAAGCAAGCCCAGTGCTCGCATTAAAATGATTAAACTTCCATTTGACTGATTAGTTAGCGGCTATTTGCATGCTATTCGAAAATATTAAAAATAAAATAACAAAATTTTCAATTAAACTGATTTTATTTGTGTGCAACAATAATAATTTCAATATAATTATAATATATTTAGCAAAATTCATATGATATCAACTTATGAATATAGGATTTCTTTAATATATAGGAGGATAGAACCAATTAACTAAAAGTTGTCAAATAACTAAAAAACGTTTTGAAAAGTTTTTTTCTGATGGGGTACCCACCCAAATAAAATTTTAGTTTGGGGGTAAAACAAAAAAAAGGTTGGGAACCGCTGAACTATATGATTATTGGCAATGGTGTCTGCTCTTTGATTAACAAAGTCGGCGGATGATGAGCATGAACGCGGATGACCCAGATGAAAGCGACGGCCGCTAGATGACGCGCGCGCTGTTGTTGATCTGACGGGCGCGGCTGCAGCTGCCCCGTCGGCTGCCAAGTTAGGTGCTGCGGCGTGTGACGCTGAGAGCAATGTCGGCGTTGATGATGATACTTGGACTACTAAAGAATGTCTGTTGTCGTTGTTGTGTGAGAATGTATGATGATGAATGCTTTGGTTGGTGAAATGATCGCTGCGGCCACCTATGGATGGTAGGGAGGTAGCCTGTAATTGCTATTGGGAGTGGTGCTGAGGTCTCCTGCTTGACATACAAAGCTTGGCCACGTGGTTCTGACGACCGCACGCAAAACAGGTCAAACCCCTAGCTCTGCATTCGAAACGTGGATGAACAGTGCCACAATTTGAACATTTAGTGCCCATATTGTCTTGCTGCTCAATGGGAAAGTGCTGTGCAGATTGATCTGTCGGTGGCGCCCTCTGTTGTGAACGAGTGTATCCAAAACGAGGTCTGTATTGCGTGTGGAATGACAGCGTCGTCTGTCTGTAAGCACGGTGATCGGCTTGTCCTCGGGAAGGCAAGTATGATTGTGGGGAAGATTGACTGTATGATCGTGTTAACTGTGGATAGAGTGGCGGTGTCCTGTTATAATACGTCGTGACGTCCCGGTGACGTGCTGGTGACGCGAGTGGTTGATCAAATGATTCGGTGTATGTCTGCTGTAAGGGCCGATAAGGTCGAGCTTCAGGTCTATCAAACTGGGTATGATTCGGCTGTAGAAACGGTGGGTGGGAATCCCGTGGTTGACCCTTAATGGCCGCCTGTGAAGACGCTGAGGTCAGTTGTTTGAGCTGCTCTTGCATAACTTGCAAAGATTGCACAATTTGAGATGACTGCTGAACGTCGGAGCCCATAGCGGACTCGCACAAAGTTGCCGCAGATAACAGCTGGTCAACGGTATTAGCTTTATTCTCCAATACAGAGTAACGGACCAAAGGTGGTAGGTCTTGAAGAATAGCCAAGAATGTCTGATGGTCATCCAGATTCAATCGGTTAGCCTGCGTGAGCATGCGAGTGGTGTAATAGGATACGGATTCAAGGGAACCTTGCTTGTCGGCCCAAATGTTGGAGAGAAGTTGAAATTCATGCTCTCCCAGGGTGAAGCGTTTAATAAACTTTCTGCGAGTTGATAAAAAGTATTTAAAATGTCGAGCGGCTTTGCATGGTACCAAGCACTGTCACGAAGGCTAAGTGCAAAGGTAGACCTAGCATCAGAATCTGTTAGATCGTGGAAATTTACCCATTGACGAAACGTTTGAACAAAGGCGCGAGGATCATCAGAGGTCTTACCTTCAAACGATTGTGGTAGAAAGAGACCGGATTTCGTAATATGCGCTTTAGAAGCTGGTGCTGCCGGTGGTGGTGATAGGACCGAGGCGCTGGGCGCAACATTAACTTGGCCTCCGTTGTCTGTAACAAATTAACCTACGAAGACGGCGCAGTAGAAGTCATTTTTGCAGAGACTTTTGTCTGCGTGAACGAAGTAGTTAAATTCTGAAGTGGTAACCGTTGAATTAATGGATTCTCATGTGCAATCATTGCGACCACCGACGGCGCTGGAAGAGGTCAAGCAACAGTATTGCGAGTTTGCCAACTCACCAGCGCACCTCTGCAGTTATCTTGTCTTCTATAGAGCCGAACTATAATTAAGATATATTATCATCATCATCGCCATCAATGTGTTTGTCATTGACGTGCATAAGCCAACGAACTAAGTTTGAGACGCCACTGGTCGAAAACCCAAGCCTCACATTTGAAGATCTTGGTGGACTCGAGGAGGTCAAACAACAGCTAAGCGAGTTTGCCAACTCTCCAGTACACCTAAGAAAATATGGTATCAAACCACCAATGGGAATGCTTTTCTACGGCCCCCCGGATGTGGAAAAACTAAAATCGGCAGGGCATTTGCGGGCCAGTTTCAACTTAGCTTTATCTACATCTCTAGTACAAGTATTCTGACCACCGATGCCGCTGAGTCTGAAGAAAGAGTGAAAGCAATCTTCACGCAGGTTGGCCATCGTAATCGTTATCGCAATTTGAACCTCCAAACTTCTGAAGCGCAACTCCAAAACCAAGCACATAGTACCATATTATTTATCGTCGCCACTGCAGTTATCTTGTCTTCTATAGAGCCGAACTATAATTAAGATATATTATCATCATCATCGCCATCAATGTGTTTGTCATTGACGTGCATAGGCCAACGAACTAAGTTTGAGACGCCACTGGTCGAAAACCCAAGCCTCACATTTGAAGATCTTGGTGGACTCGAGGAGGTCAAACAGCTAAGCGAGTTTGCCAACTCTCCAGTACACCTAAGAAAATATGGTATCAAACCACCAATGGGAATGCTTTTCTACGGCCCCCCGGATGTGGAAAAACTAAAATCGGCAGGGCATTTGCGGGCCAGTTTCAACTTAGCTTTATCTACATCTCTAGTACAAGTATTCTGACCACCGATGCCGCTGAGTCTGAAGAAAGAGTGAAAGCAATCTTCACGCAGGTTGGCCATCGTAATCGTTATCGCAATTTGAACCTCCAAACTTCTGAAGCGCAACTCCAAAACCAAGCACATAGTACCATATTATTTATCGTCGCCACTGCAGTTATCTTGTCTTCTATAGAGCCGAACTATAATTAAGATATATTATCATCATCATCGCCATCAATGTGTTTGTCATTGACGTGCATAGGCCAACGAACTAAGTTTGAGACGCCACTGGTCGAAAACCCAAGCCTCACATTTGAAGATCTTGGTGGACTCGAGGAGGTCAAACAACAGCTAAGCGAGTTTGCCAACTCTCCAGTACACCTAAGAAAATATGGTATCAAACCACCAATGGGAATGCTTTTCTACGGCCCCCCGGATGTGGAAAAACTAAAATCGGCAGGGCATTTGCGGGCCAGTTTCAACTTAGCTTTATCTACATCTCTAGTACAAGTATTCTGACCACCGATGCCGCTGAGTCTGAAGAAAGAGTGAAAGCAATCTTCACGCAGGTTGGCCATCGTAATCGTTATCGCAATTTGAACCTCCAAACTTCTGAAGCGCAACTCCAAAACCAAGCACATAGTACCATATTATTTATCGTCGCCACTGCAGTTATCTTGTCTTCTATAGAGCCGAACTATAATTAAGATATATTATCATCATCATCGCCATCAATGTGTTTGTCATTGACGTGCATAGGCCAACGAACTAAGTTTGAGACGCCACTGGTCGAAAACCCAAGCCTCACATTTGAAGATCTTGGTGGACTCGAGGAGGTCAAACAGCTAAGCGAGTTTGCCAACTCTCCAGTACACCTAAGAAAATATGGTATCAAACCACCAATGGGAATGCTTTTCTACGGCCCCCCGGATGTGGAAAAACTAAAATCGGCAGGGCATTTGCGGACCAGTTTCAACTTAGCTTTATCTACATCTCTAGTACAAGTATTCTGACCACCGATGCCGCTGAGTCTGAAGAAAGAGTGAAAGCAATCTTCACGCAGGTTGGCCATCGTAATCGTTATCGCAATTTGAACCTCCAAACTTCTGAAGCGCAACTCCAAAACCAAGCACATAGTACCATATTATTTATCGTCGCCACTGCAGTTATCTTGTCTTTTATAGAGCCGAACTATAATTAAGATATATTATCATCATCATCGCCATCAATGTGTTTGTCATTGACGTGCATAACCCAACGAACTAAGTTTGAGACGCCACTGGTCGAAAACCCAAGCCTCACATTTGAAGATCTTGGTGGACTCGAGGAGGTCAAACAACAGCTAAGCGAGTTTGCCAACTCTCCAGTACACCTAAGAAAATATGGTATCAAACCACCAATGGGAATGCTTTTCTACGGCCCCCCGGATGTGGAAAAACTAAAATCGGCAGGGCATTTGCGGGCCAGTTTCAACTTAGCTTTATCTACATCTCTAGTACAAGTATTCTGACCACCGATGCCGCTGAGTCTGAAGAAAGAGTGAAAGCAATCTTCACGCAGGTTGGCCATCGTAATCGTTATCGCAATTTGAACCTCCAAACTTCTGAAGCGCAACTCGAAAACCAAGCACATAGTACCATATTATTTATCGTCGCCACTGCAGTTATCTTGTCTTCTATAGAGCCGAACTATAATTAAGATATATTATCATCATCATCGCCATCAATGTGTTTGTCATTGACGTGCATAGGCCAACGAACTAAGTTTGAGACGCCACTGGTCGAAAACCCAAGCCTCACATTTGAAGATCTTGGTGGACTCGAGGAGGTCAAACAGCTAAGCGAGTTTGCCAACTCTCCAGTACACCTAAGAAAATATGGTATCAAACCACCAATGGGAATGCTTTTCTACGGCCCCCCGGATGTGGAAAAACTAAAATCGGCAGGGCATTTGCGGGCCAGTTTCAACTTAGCTTTATCTACATCTCTAGTACAAGTATTCTGACCACCGATGCCGCTGAGTCTGAAGAAAGAGTGAAAGCAATCTTCACGCAGGTTGGCCATCGTAATCGTTATCGCAATTTGAACCTCCAAACTTCTGAAGCGCAACTCGAAAACCAAGCACATAGTACCATATTATTTATCGTCGCCACTGCAGTTATCTTGTCTTCTATAGAGCCGAACTATAATTAAGATATATTATCATCATCATCGCCATCAATGTGTTTGTCATTGACGTGCATAACCCAACGAACTAAGTTTGAGACGCCACTGGTCGAAAACCCAAGCCTCACATTTGAAGATCTTGGTGGACTCGAGGAGGTCAAACAACAGCTAAGCGAGTTTGCCAACTCTCCAGTACACCTAAGAAAATATGGTATCAAACCACCAATGGGAATGCTTTTCTACGGCCCCCCGGATGTGGAAAAACTAAAATCGGCAGGGCATTTGCGGGCCAGTTTCAACTTAGCTTTATCTACATCTCTAGTACAAGTATTCTGACCACCGATGCCGCTGAGTCTGAAGAAAGAGTGAAAGCAATCTTCACGCAGGTTGGCCATCGTAATCGTTATCGCAATTTGAACCTCCAAACTTCTGAAGCGCAACTCCAAAACCAAGCACATAGTACCATATTATTTATCGTCGCCACTGCAGTTATCTTGTCTTCTATAGAGCCGAACTATAATTAAGATATATTATCATCATCATCGCCATCAATGTGTTTGTCATTGACGTGCATAACCCAACGAACTAAGTTTGAGACGCCACTGGTCGAAAACCCAAGCCTCACATTTGAAGATCTTGGTGGACTCGAGGAGGTCAAACAGCTAAGCGAGTTTGCCAACTCTCCAGTACACCTAAGAAAATATGGTATCAAACCACCAATGGGAATGCTTTTCTACGGCCCCCCGGATGTGGAAAAACTAAAATCGGCAGGGCATTTGCGGGCCAGTTTCAACTTAGCTTTATCTACATCTCTAGTACAAGTATTCTGACCACCGATGCCGCTGAGTCTGAAGAAAGAGTGAAAGCAATCTTCACGCAGGTTGGCCATCGTAATCGTTATCGCAATTTGAACCTCCAAACTTCTGAAGCGCAACTCCAAAACCAAGCACATAGTACCATATTATTTATCGTCGCCACTGCAGTTATCTTGTCTTTTATAGAGCCGAACTATAATTAAGATATATTATCATCATCATCGCCATCAATGTGTTTGTCATTGACGTGCATAAGCCAACGAACTAAGTTTGAGACGCCACTGGTCGAAAACCCAAGCCTCACATTTGAAGATCTTGGTGGACTCGAGGAGGTCAAACAACAGCTAAGCGAGTTTGCCAACTCTCCAGTACACCTAAGAAAATATGGTATCAAACCACCAATGGGAATGCTTTTCTACGGCCCCCCGGATGTGGAAAAACTAAAATCGGCAGGGCATTTGCGGGCCAGTTTCAACTTAGCTTTATCTACATCTCTAGTACAAGTATTCTGACCACCGATGCCGCTGAGTCTGAAGAAAGAGTGAAAGCAATCTTCACGCAGGTTGGCCATCGTAATCGTTATCGCAATTTGAACCTCCAAACTTCTGAAGCGCAACTCCAAAACCAAGCACATAGTACCATATTATTTATCGTCGCCACTGCAGTTATCTTGTCTTCTATAGAGCCGAACTATAATTAAGATATATTATCATCATCATCGCCATCAATGTGTTTGTCATTGACGTGCATAACCCAACGAACTTAGTTTGAGACGCCACTGGTCGAAAACCCAAGCCTCACATTTGAAGATCTTGGTGGACTCGAGGAGGTCAAACAACAGCTAAGCGAGTTTGCCAACTCTCCAGTACACCTAAGAAAATATGGTATCAAACCACCAATGGGAATGCTTTTCTACGGCCCCCCGGATGTGGAAAAACTAAAATCGGCAGGGCATTTGCGGGCCAGTTTCAACTTAGCTTTATCTACATCTCTAGTACAAGTATTCTGACCACCGATGCCGCTGAGTCTGAAGAAAGAGTGAAAGCAATCTTCACGCAGGTTGGCCATCGTAATCGTTATCGCAATTTGAACCTCCAAACTTCTGAAGCGCAACTCCAAAACCAAGCACATAGTACCATATTATTTATCGTCGCCACTGCAGTTATCTTGTCTTCTATAGAGCCGAACTATAATTAAGATATATTATCATCATCATCGCCATCAATGTGTTTGTCATTGACGTGCATAACCCAACGAACTAAGTTTGAGACGCCACTGGTCGAAAACCCAAGCCTCACATTTGAAGATCTTGGTGGACTCGAGGAGGTCAAACAGCTAAGCGAGTTTGCCAACTCTCCAGTACACCTAAGAAAATATGGTATCAAACCACCAATGGGAATGCTTTTCTACGGCCCCCCGGATGTGGAAAAACTAAAATCGGCAGGGCATTTGCGGGCCAGTTTCAACTTAGCTTTATCTACATCTCTAGTACAAGTATTCTGACCACCGATGCCGCTGAGTCTGAAGAAAGAGTGAAAGCAATCTTCACGCAGGTTGGCCATCGTAATCGTTATCGCAATTTGAACCTCCAAACTTCTGAAGCGCAACTCCAAAACCAAGCACATAGTACCATATTATTTATCGTCGCCACTGCAGTTATCTTGTCTTCTATAGAGCCGAACTATAATTAAGATATATTATCATCGCCATCAATGTGTTTGTCATTGACGTGCATAGGCCAACGAACTAAGTTTGAGACGCCACTGGTCGAAAACCCAAGCCTCACATTTGAAGATCTTGGTGGACTCGAGGAGGTCAAACAGCTAAGCGAGTTTGCCAACTCTCCAGTACACCTAAGAAAATATGGTATCAAACCACCAATGGGAATGCTTTTCTACGGCCCCCCGGATGTGGAAAAACTAAAATCGGCAGGGCATTTGCGGGCCAGTTTCAACTTAGCTTTATCTACATCTCTAGTACAAGTATTCTGACCACCGATGCCGCTGAGTCTGAAGAAAGAGGGAAAGCAATCTTCACGCAGGTTGGCCATCGTAATCGTTATCGCAATTTGAACCTCCAAACTTCTGAAGCGCAACTCCAAAACCAAGCACATAGTACCATATTATTTATCGTCGCCACTGCAGTTATCTTGTCTTTTATAGAGCCGAACTATAATTAAGATATATTATCATCATCATCGCCATCAATGTGTTTGTCATTGACGTGCATAAGCCAACGAACTAAGTTTGAGACGCCACTGGTCGAAAACCCAAGCCTCACATTTGAAGATCTTGGTGGACTCGAGGAGGTCAAACAACAGCTAAGCGAGTTTGCCAACTCTCCAGTACACCTAAGAAAATATGGTATCAAACCACCAATGGGAATGCTTTTCTACGGCCCCCCGGATGTGGAAAAACTAAAATCGGCAGGGCATTTGCGGGCCAGTTTCAACTTAGCTTTATCTACATCTCTAGTACAAGTATTCTGACCACCGATGCCGCTGAGTCTGAAGAAAGAGTGAAAGCAATCTTCACGCAGGTTGGCCATCGTAATCGTTATCGCAATTTGAACCTCCAAACTTCTGAAGCGCAACTCCAAAACCAAGCACATAGTACCATATTATTTATCGTCGCCACTGCAGTTATCTTGTCTTCTATAGAGCCGAACTATAATTAAGATATATTATCATCATCATCGCCATCAATGTGTTTGTCATTGACGTGCATAACCCAACGAACTAAGTTTGAGACGCCACTGGTCGAAAACCCAAGCCTCACATTTGAAGATCTTGGTGGACTCGAGGAGGTCAAACAACAGCTAAGCGAGTTTGCCAACTCTCCAGTACACCTAAGAAAATATGGTATCAAACCACCAATGGGAATGCTTTTCTACGGCCCCCCGGATGTGGAAAAACTAAAATCGGCAGGGCATTTGCGGGCCAGTTTCAACTTAGCTTTATCTACATCTCTAGTACAAGTATTCTGACCACCGATGCCGCTGAGTCTGAAGAAAGAGTGAAAGCAATCTTCACGCAGGTTGGTCATCGTAATCGTTATCGCAATTTGAACCTCCAAACTTCTGAAGCGCAACTCCAAAACCAAGCACATAGTACCATATTATTTATCGTCGCCACTGCAGTTATCTTGTCTTCTATAGAGCCGAACTATAATTAAGATATATTATCATCATCATCGCCATCAATGTGTTTGTCATTGACGTGCATAACCCAACGAACTAAGTTTGAGACGCCACTGGTCGAAAACCCAAGCCTCACATTTGAAGATCTTGGTGGACTCGAGGAGGTCAAACAACAGCTAAGCGAGTTTGCCAACTCTCCAGTACACCTAAGAAAATATGGTATCAAACCACCAATGGGAATGCTTTTCTACGGCCCCCCGGATGTGGAAAAACTAAAATCGGCAGGGCATTTGCGGGCCAGTTTCAACTTAGCTTTATCTACATCTCTAGTACAAGTATTCTGACCACCGATGCCGCTGAGTCTGAAGAAAGAGTGAAAGCAATCTTCACGCAGGTTGGTCATCGTAATCGTTATCGCAATTTGAACCTCCAAACTTCTGAAGCGCAACTCCAAAACCAAGCACATAGTACCATATTATTTATCGTCGCCACTGCAGTTATCTTGTCTTCTATAGAGCCGAACTATAATTAAGATATATTATCATCATCATCGCCATCAATGTGTTTGTCATTGACGTGCATAACCCAACGAACTAAGTTTGAGACGCCACTGGTCGAAAACCCAAGCCTCACATTTGAAGATCTTGGTGGACTCGAGGAGGTCAAACAACAGCTAAGCGAGTTTGCCAACTCTCCAGTACACCTAAGAAAATATGGTATCAAACCACCAATGGGAATGCTTTTCTACGGCCCCCCGGATGTGGAAAAACTAAAATCGGCAGGGCATTTGCGGGCCAGTTTCAACTTAGCTTTATCTACATCTCTAGTACAAGTATTCTGACCACCGATGCCGCTGAGTCTGAAGAAAGAGTGAAAGCAATCTTCACGCAGGTTGGCCATCGTAATCGTTATCGCAATTTGAACCTCCAAACTTCTGAAGCGCAACTCCAAAACCAAGCACATAGTACCATATTATTTATCGTCGCCACTGCAGTTATCTTGTCTTCTATAGAGCCGAACTATAATTAAGATATATTATCATCATCATCGCCATCAATGTGTTTGTCATTGACGTGCATAACCCAACGAACTAAGTTTGGACGCCACTGGTCGAAAACCAAAGCCTCACATTTGAAGATCTTGGTGGACTCGAGGAGGTCAAACAGCTAAGCGAGTTTGCCAACTCTCCAGTACACCTAAGAAAATATGGTATCAAACCACCAATGGGAATGCTTTTCTACGGCCCCCCGGATGTGGAAAAACTAAAATCGGCAGGGCATTTGCGGGCCAGTTTCAACTTAGCTTTATCTACATCTCTAGTACAAGTATTCTGACCACCGATGCCGCTGAGTCTGAAGAAAGAGTGAAAGCAATCTTCACGCAGGTTGGCCATCGTAATCGTTATCGCAATTTGAACCTCCAAACTTCTGAAGCGCAACTCCAAAACCAAGCACATAGTACCATATTATTTATCGTCGCCACTGCAGTTATCTTGTCTTCTATAGAGCCGAACTATAATTAAGATATATTATCATCATCATCGCCATCAATGTGTTTGTCATTGACGTGCATAGGCCAACGAACTAAGTTTGAGACGCCACTGGTCGAAAACCCAAGCCTCACATTTGAAGATCTTGGTGGACTCGAGGAGGTCAAACAGCTAAGCGAGTTTGCCAACTCTCCAGTACACCTAAGAAAATATGGTATCAAACCACCAATGGGAATGCTTTTCTACGGCCCCCCGTATGTGGAAAAACAAAAATCGGCAGGGCATTTGCGGGCCAGTTTCAACTTAGCTTTATCTACATCTCTAGTACAAGTATTCTGACCACCGATGCCGCTGAGTCTAAAGAAAGAGTGAAAGCAATCTTCACGCAGGTTGGCCATCGTAATCGTTATCGCAATTTGAACCTCCAAACTTCTGAAGCGCAACTCCAAAACCAAGCACATAGTACCATATTATTTATCGTCGCCACTGCAGTTATCTTGTCTTTTATAGAGCCGAACTATAATTAAGATATATTATCATCATCATCGCCATCAATGTGTTTGTCATTGACGTGCATAAGCCAACGAACTAAGTTTGAGACGCCACTGGTCGAAAACCCAAGCCTCACATTTGAAGATCTTGGTGGACTCGAGGAGGTCAAACAACAGCTAAGCGAGTTTGCCAACTCTCCAGTACACCTAAGAAAATATGGTATCAAACCACCAATGGGAATGCTTTTCTACGGCCCCCCGGATGTGGAAAAACTAAAATCGGCAGGGCATTTGCGGGCCAGTTTCAACTTAGCTTTATCTACATCTCTAGTACAAGTATTCTGACCACCGATGCCGCTGAGTCTGAAGAAAGAGTGAAAGCAATCTTCACGCAGGTTGGCCATCGTAATCGTTATCGCAATTTGAACCTCCAAACTTCTGAAGCGCAACTCCAAAACCAAGCACATAGTACCATATTATTTATCGTCGCCACTGCAGTTATCTTGTCTTCTATAGAGCCGAACTATAATTAAGATATATTATCATCATCATCGCCATCAATGTGTTTGTCATTGACGTGCATAACCCAACGAACTAAGTTTGAGACGCCACTGGTCGAAAACCCAAGCCTCACATTTGAAGATCTTGGTGGACTCGAGGAGGTCAAACAGCTAAGCGAGTTTGCCAACTCTCCAGTACACCTAAGAAAATATGGTATCAAACCACCAATGGGAATGCTTTTCTACGGCCCCCCGGATGTGGAAAAACTAAAATCGGCAGGGCATTTGCGGGCCAGTTTCAACTTAGCTTTATCTACATCTCTAGTACAAGTATTCTGACCACCGATGCCGCTGAGTCTGAAGAAAGAGTGAAAGCAATCTTCACGCAGGTTGGCCATCGTAATCGTTATCGCAATTTGAACCTCCAAACTTCTGAAGCGCAACTCCAAAACCAAGCACATAGTACCATATTATTTATCGTCGCCACTGCAGTTATCTTGTCTTCTATAGAGCCGAACTATAATTAAGATATATTATCATCATCATCGCCATCAATGTGTTTGTCATTGACGTGCATAAACCAACCAACTAAGTTTGAGACGCCACTGGTCGAAAACCCAAGCCTCACATTTGAAGATCTTGGTGGACTCGAGGAGGTCAAACAACAGCTAAGCGAGTTTGCCAACTCTCCAGTACACCTAAGAAAATATGGTATCAAACCACCAATGGGAATGCTTTTCTACGGCCCCCCGGATGTGGAAAAACTAAAATCGGCAGGGCATTTGCGGGCCAGTTTCAACTTAGCTTTATCTACATCTCTAGTACAAGTATTCTGACCACCGATGCCGCTGAGTCTGAAGAAAGAGTGAAAGCAATCTTCACGCAGGTTGGCCATCGTAATCGTTATCGCAATTTGAACCTCCAAACTTCTGAAGCGCAACTCCAAAACCAAGCACATAGTACCATATTATTTATCGTCGCCACTGCAGTTATCTTGTCTTCTATAGAGCCGAACTATAATTAAGATATATTATCATCATCATCGCCATCAATGTGTTTGTCATTGACGTGCATAACCCAACGAACTAAGTTTGAGACGCCACTGGTCGAAAACCCAAGCCTCACATTTGAAGATCTTGGTGGACTCGAGGAGGTCAAACAGCTAAGCGAGTTTGCCAACTCTCCAGTACACCTAAGAAAATATGGTATCAAACCACCAATGGGAATGCTTTTCTACGGCCCCCCCGGATGTGGAAAAACTAAAATCGGCAGGGCATTTGCGGGCCAGTTTCAACTTAGCTTTATCTACATCTCTAGTACAAGTATTCTGACCACCGATGCCGCTGAGTCTGAAGAAAGAGTGAAAGCAATCTTCACGCAGGTTGGCCATCGTAATCGTTATCGCAATTTGAACCTCCAAACTTCTGAAGCGCAACTCCAAAACCAAGCACATAGTACCATATTATTTATCGTCGCCACTGCAGTTATCTTGTCTTCTATAGAGCCGAACTATAATTAAGATATATTATCATCATCATCGCCATCAATGTGTTTGTCATTGACGTGCATAACCCAACGAACTAAGTTTGAGACGCCACTGGTCGAAAACCCAAGCCTCACATTTGAAGATCTTGGTGGACTCGAGGAGGTCAAACAACAGCTAAGCGAGTTTGCCAACTCTCCAGTACACCTAAGAAAATATGGTATCAAACCACCAATGGGAATGCTTTTCTACGGCCCCCCGGATGTGGAAAAACTAAAATCGGCAGGGCATTTGCGGGCCAGTTTCAACTTAGCTTTATCTACATCTCTAGTACAAGTATTCTGACCACCGATGCCGCTGAGTCTGAAGAAAGAGTGAAAGCAATCTTCACGCAGGTTGGCCATCGTAATCGTTATCGCAATTTGAACCTCCAAACTTCTGAAGCGCAACTCCAAAACCAAGCACATAGTACCATATTATTTATCGTCGCCACTGCAGTTATCTTGTCTTCTATAGAGCCGAACTATAATTAAGATATATTATCATCATCATCGCCATCAATGTGTTTGTCATTGACGTGCATATCCCAACGAACTAAGTTTGAGACGCCACTGGTCGAAAACCCAAGCCTCACATTTGAAGATCTTGGTGGACTCGAGGAGGTCAAACAACAGCTAAGCGAGTTTGCCAACTCTCCAGTACACCTAAGAAAATATGGTATCAAACCACCAATGGGAATGCTTTTCTACGGCCCCCCGGATGTGGAAAAACTAAAATCGGCAGGGCATTTGCGGGCCAGTTTCAACTTAGCTTTATCTACATCTCTAGTACAAGTATTCTGACCACCGATGCCGCTGAGTCTGAAGAAAGAGTGAAAGCAATCTTCACGCAGGTTGGCCATCGTAATCGTTATCGCAATTTGAACCTCCAAACTTCTGAAGCGCAACTCCAAAACCAAGCACATAGTACCATATTATTTATCGTCGCCACTGCAGTTATCTTGTCTTCTATAGAGCCGAACTATAATTAAGATATATTATCATCATCATCGCCATCAATGTGTTTGTCATTGACGTGCATAACCCAACGAACTAAGTTTGAGACGCCACTGGTCGAAAACCCAAGCCTCACATTTGAAGATCTTGGTGGACTCGAGGAGGTCAAACAACAGCTAAGCGAGTTTGCCAACTCTCCAGTACACCTAAGAAAATATGGTATCAAACCACCAATGGGAATGCTTTTCTACGGCCCCCCGGATGTGGAAAAACTAAAATCGGCAGGGCATTTGCGGGCCAGTTTCAACTTAGCTTTATCTACATCTCTAGTACAAGTATTCTGACCACCGATGCCGCTGAGTCTGAAGAAAGAGTGAAAGCAATCTTCACGCAGGTTGGCCATCGTAATCGTTATCGCAATTTGAACCTCCAAACTTCTGAAGCGCAACTCCAAAACCAAGCACATAGTACCATATTATTTATCGTCGCCACTGCAGTTATCTTGTCTTCTATAGAGCCGAACTATAATTAAGATATATTATCATCATCATCGCCATCAATGTGTTTGTCATTGACGTGCATAACCCAACGAACTAAGTTTGGACGCCACTGGTCGAAAACCAAAGCCTCACATTTGAAGATCTTGGTGGACTCGAGGAGGTCAAACAGCTAAGCGAGTTTGCCAACTCTCCAGTACACCTAAGAAAATATGGTATCAAACCACCAATGGGAATGCTTTTCTACGGCCCCCCGGATGTGGAAAAACTAAAATCGGCAGGGCATTTGCGGGCCAGTTTCAACTTAGCTTTATCTACATCTCTAGTACAAGTATTCTGACCACCGATGCCGCTGAGTCTGAAGAAAGAGTGAAAGCAATCTTCACGCAGGTTGGCCATCGTAATCGTTATCGCAATTTGAACCTCCAAACTTCTGAAGCGCAACTCCAAAACCAAGCACATAGTACCATATTATTTATCGTCGCCACTGCAGTTATCTTGTCTTCTATAGAGCCGAACTATAATTAAGATATATTATCATCATCATCGCCATCAATGTGTTTGTCATTGACGTGCATAGGCCAACGAACTAAGTTTGAGACGCCACTGGTCGAAAACCCAAGCCTCACATTTGAAGATCTTGGTGGACTCGAGGAGGTCAAACAGCTAAGCGAGTTTGCCAACTCTCCAGTACACCTAAGAAAATATGGTATCAAACCACCAATGGGAATGCTTTTCTACGGCCCCCCGTATGTGGAAAAACAAAAATCGGCAGGGCATTTGCGGGCCAGTTTCAACTTAGCTTTATCTACATCTCTAGTACAAGTATTCTGACCACCGATGCCGCTGAGTCTAAAGAAAGAGTGAAAGCAATCTTCACGCAGGTTGGCCATCGTAATCGTTATCGCAATTTGAACCTCCAAACTTCTGAAGCGCAACTCCAAAACCAAGCACATAGTACCATATTATTTATCGTCGCCACTGCAGTTATCTTGTCTTTTATAGAGCCGAACTATAATTAAGATATATTATCATCATCATCGCCATCAATGTGTTTGTCATTGACGTGCATAAGCCAACGAACTAAGTTTGAGACGCCACTGGTCGAAAACCCAAGCCTCACATTTGAAGATCTTGGTGGACTCGAGGAGGTCAAACAACAGCTAAGCGAGTTTGCCAACTCTCCAGTACACCTAAGAAAATATGGTATCAAACCACCAATGGGAATGCTTTTCTACGGCCCCCCGGATGTGGAAAAACTAAAATCGGCAGGGCATTTGCGGGCCAGTTTCAACTTAGCTTTATCTACATCTCTAGTACAAGTATTCTGACCACCGATGCCGCTGAGTCTGAAGAAAGAGTGAAAGCAATCTTCACGCAGGTTGGCCATCGTAATCGTTATCGCAATTTGAACCTCCAAACTTCTGAAGCGCAACTCCAAAACCAAGCACATAGTACCATATTATTTATCGTCGCCACTGCAGTTATCTTGTCTTCTATAGAGCCGAACTATAATTAAGATATATTATCATCATCATCGCCATCAATGTGTTTGTCATTGACGTGCATAACCCAACGAACTAAGTTTGAGACGCCACTGGTCGAAAACCCAAGCCTCACATTTGAAGATCTTGGTGGACTCGAGGAGGTCAAACAGCTAAGCGAGTTTGCCAACTCTCCAGTACACCTAAGAAAATATGGTATCAAACCACCAATGGGAATGCTTTTCTACGGCCCCCCGGATGTGGAAAAACTAAAATCGGCAGGGCATTTGCGGGCCAGTTTCAACTTAGCTTTATCTACATCTCTAGTACAAGTATTCTGACCACCGATGCCGCTGAGTCTGAAGAAAGAGTGAAAGCAATCTTCACGCAGGTTGGCCATCGTAATCGTTATCGCAATTTGAACCTCCAAACTTCTGAAGCGCAACTCCAAAACCAAGCACATAGTACCATATTATTTATCGTCGCCACTGCAGTTATCTTGTCTTCTATAGAGCCGAACTATAATTAAGATATATTATCATCATCATCGCCATCAATGTGTTTGTCATTGACGTGCATAAACCAACCAACTAAGTTTGAGACGCCACTGGTCGAAAACCCAAGCCTCACATTTGAAGATCTTGGTGGACTCGAGGAGGTCAAACAACAGCTAAGCGAGTTTGCCAACTCTCCAGTACACCTAAGAAAATATGGTATCAAACCACCAATGGGAATGCTTTTCTACGGCCCCCCGGATGTGGAAAAACTAAAATCGGCAGGGCATTTGCGGGCCAGTTTCAACTTAGCTTTATCTACATCTCTAGTACAAGTATTCTGACCACCGATGCCGCTGAGTCTGAAGAAAGAGTGAAAGCAATCTTCACGCAGGTTGGCCATCGTAATCGTTATCGCAATTTGAACCTCCAAACTTCTGAAGCGCAACTCCAAAACCAAGCACATAGTACCATATTATTTATCGTCGCCACTGCAGTTATCTTGTCTTCTATAGAGCCGAACTATAATTAAGATATATTATCATCATCATCGCCATCAATGTGTTTGTCATTGACGTGCATAACCCAACGAACTAAGTTTGAGACGCCACTGGTCGAAAACCCAAGCCTCACATTTGAAGATCTTGGTGGACTCGAGGAGGTCAAACAGCTAAGCGAGTTTGCCAACTCTCCAGTACACCTAAGAAAATATGGTATCAAACCACCAATGGGAATGCTTTTCTACGGCCCCCCCGGATGTGGAAAAACTAAAATCGGCAGGGCATTTGCGGGCCAGTTTCAACTTAGCTTTATCTACATCTCTAGTACAAGTATTCTGACCACCGATGCCGCTGAGTCTGAAGAAAGAGTGAAAGCAATCTTCACGCAGGTTGGCCATCGTAATCGTTATCGCAATTTGAACCTCCAAACTTCTGAAGCGCAACTCCAAAACCAAGCACATAGTACCATATTATTTATCGTCGCCACTGCAGTTATCTTGTCTTCTATAGAGCCGAACTATAATTAAGATATATTATCATCATCATCGCCATCAATGTGTTTGTCATTGACGTGCATAACCCAACGAACTAAGTTTGAGACGCCACTGGTCGAAAACCCAAGCCTCACATTTGAAGATCTTGGTGGACTCGAGGAGGTCAAACAACAGCTAAGCGAGTTTGCCAACTCTCCAGTACACCTAAGAAAATATGGTATCAAACCACCAATGGGAATGCTTTTCTACGGCCCCCCGGATGTGGAAAAACTAAAATCGGCAGGGCATTTGCGGGCCAGTTTCAACTTAGCTTTATCTACATCTCTAGTACAAGTATTCTGACCACCGATGCCGCTGAGTCTGAAGAAAGAGTGAAAGCAATCTTCACGCAGGTTGGCCATCGTAATCGTTATCGCAATTTGAACCTCCAAACTTCTGAAGCGCAACTCCAAAACCAAGCACATAGTACCATATTATTTATCGTCGCCACTGCAGTTATCTTGTCTTCTATAGAGCCGAACTATAATTAAGATATATTATCATCATCATCGCCATCAATGTGTTTGTCATTGACGTGCATATCCCAACGAACTAAGTTTGAGACGCCACTGGTCGAAAACCCAAGCCTCACATTTGAAGATCTTGGTGGACTCGAGGAGGTCAAACAACAGCTAAGCGAGTTTGCCAACTCTCCAGTACACCTAAGAAAATATGGTATCAAACCACCAATGGGAATGCTTTTCTACGGCCCCCCGGATGTGGAAAAACTAAAATCGGCAGGGCATTTGCGGGCCAGTTTCAACTTAGCTTTATCTACATCTCTAGTACAAGTATTCTGACCACCGATGCCGCTGAGTCTGAAGAAAGAGTGAAAGCAATCTTCACGCAGGTTGGCCATCGTAATCGTTATCGCAATTTGAACCTCCAAACTTCTGAAGCGCAACTCCAAAACCAAGCACATAGTACCATATTATTTATCGTCGCCACTGCAGTTATCTTGTCTTCTATAGAGCCGAACTATAATTAAGATATATTATCATCATCATCGCCATCAATGTGTTTGTCATTGACGTGCATAGGCCAACGAACTAAGTTTGAGACGCCACTGGTCGAAAACCCAAGCCTCACATTTGAAGATCTTGGTGGACTCGAGGAGGTCAAACAGCTAAGCGAGTTTGCCAACTCTCCAGTACACCTAAGAAAATATGGTATCAAACCACCAATGGGAATGCTTTTCTACGGCCCCCCGGATGTGGAAAAACTAAAATCGGCAGGGCATTTGCGGGCCAGTTTCAACTTAGCTTTATCTACATCTCTAGTACAAGTATTCTGACCACCGATGCCGCTGAGTCTGAAGAAAGAGTGAAAGCAATCTTCACGCAGGTTGGCCATCGTAATCGTTATCGCAATTTGAACCTCCAAACTTCTGAAGCGCAACTCCAAAACCAAGCACATAGTACCATATTATTTATCGTCGCCACTGCAGTTATCTTGTCTTCTATAGAGCCGAACTATAATTAAGATATATCATCATCGCCATCAATGTGTTTGTCATTGACGTGCATAGGCCAACGAACTAAGTTTGAGACGCCACTGGTCGAAAACCCAAGCCTCACATTTGAAGATCTTGGTGGACTCGAGGAGGTCAAACAACAGCTAAGCGAGTTTGCCAACTCTCCAGTACACCTAAGAAAATATGGTATCAAACCACCAATGGGAATGCTTTTCTACGGCCCCCCGTATGTGGAAAAACTAAAATCGGCAGGGCATTTGCGGGCCAGTTTCAACTTAGCTTTATCTACATCTCTAGTACAAGTATTCTGACCACCGATGCCGCTGAGTCTGAAGAAAGAGTGAAAGCAATCTTCACGCAGGTTGGCCATCGTAATCGTTATCGCAATTTGAACCTCCAAACTTCTGAAGCGCAACTCCAAAACCAAGCACATAGTACCATATTATTTATCGTCGCCACTGCAGTTATCTTGTCTTCTATAGAGCCGAACTATAATTAAGATATATTATCATCATCATCGCCATCAATGTGTTTGTCATTGACGTGCATAGGCCAACGAACTAAGTTTGAGACGCCACTGGTCGAAAACCCAAGCCTCACATTTGAAGATCTTGGTGGACTCGAGGAGGTCAAACAGCTAAGCGAGTTTGCCAACTCTCCAGTACACCTAAGAAAATATGGTATCAAACCACCAATGGGAATGCTTTTCTACGGCCCCCCGGATGTGGAAAAACTAAAATCGGCAGGGCATTTGCGGGCCAGTTTCAACTTAGCTTTATCTACATCTCTAGTACAAGTATTCTGACCACCGATGCCGCTGAGTCTGAAGAAAGAGTGAAAGCAATCTTCACGCAGGTTGGCCATCGTAATCGTTATCGCAATTTGAACCTCCAAACTTCTGAAGCGCAACTCCAAAACCAAGCACATAGTACCATATTATTTATCGTCGCCACTGCAGTTATCTTGTCTTCTATAGAGCCGAACTATAATTAAGATATATTATCATCATCATCGCCATCAATGTGTTTGTCATTGACGTGCATAGGCCAACGAACTAAGTTTGAGACGCCACTGGTCGAAAACCCAAGCCTCACATTTGAAGATCTTGGTGGACTCGAGGAGGTCAAACAGCTAAGCGAGTTTGCCAACTCTCCAGTACACCTAAGAAAATATGGTATCAAACCACCAATGGGAATGCTTTTCTACGGCCCCCCGGATGTGGAAAAACTAAAATCGGCAGGGCATTTGCGGGCCAGTTTCAACTTAGCTTTATCTACATCTCTAGTACAAGTATTCTGACCACCGATGCCGCTGAGTCTGAAGAAAGAGTGAAAGCAATCTTCACGCAGGTTGGCCATCGTAATCGTTATCGCAATTTGAACCTCCAAACTTCTGAAGCGCAACTCGAAAACCAAGCACATAGTACCATATTATTTATCGTCGCCACTGCAGTTATCTTGTCTTCTATAGAGCCGAACTATAATTAAGATATATTATCATCATCATCGCCATCAATGTGTTTGTCATTGACGTGCATAACCCAACGAACTAAGTTTGAGACGCCACTGGTCGAAAACCCAAGCCTCACATTTGAAGATCTTGGTGGACTCGAGGAGGTCAAACAACAGCTAAGCGAGTTTGCCAACTCTCCAGTACACCTAAGAAAATATGGTATCAAACCACCAATGGGAATGCTTTTCTACGGCCCCCCGGATGTGGAAAAACTAAAATCGGCAGGGCATTTGCGGGCCAGTTTCAACTTAGCTTTATCTACATCTCTAGTACAAGTATTCTGACCACCGATGCCGCTGAGTCTGAAGAAAGAGTGAAAGCAATCTTCACGCAGGTTGGCCATCGTAATCGTTATCGCAATTTGAACCTCCAAACTTCTGAAGCGCAACTCCAAAACCAAGCACATAGTACCATATTATTTATCGTCGCCACTGCAGTTATCTTGTCTTCTATAGAGCCGAACTATAATTAAGATATATTATCATCATCATCGCCATCAATGTGTTTGTCATTGACGTGCATAGGCCAACGAACTAAGTTTGAGACGCCACTGGTCGAAAACCCAAGCCTCACATTTGAAGATCTTGGTGGACTCGAGGAGGTCAAACAACAGCTAAGCGAGTTTGCCAACTCTCCAGTACACCTAAGAAAATATGGTATCAAACCACCAATGGGAATGCTTTTCTACGGCCCCCCGGATGTGGAAAAACTAAAATCGGCAGGGCATTTGCGGGCCAGTTTCAACTTAGCTTTATCTACATCTCTAGTACAAGTATTCTGACCACCGATGCCGCTGAGTCTGAAGAAAGAGTGAAAGCAATCTTCACGCAGGTTGGCCATCGTAATCGTTATCGCAATTTGAACCTCCAAACTTCTGAAGCGCAACTCGAAAACCAAGCACATAGTACCATATTATTTATCGTCGCCACTGCAGTTATCTTGTCTTCTATAGAGCCGAACTATAATTAAGATATATTATCATCATCATCGCCATCAATGTGTTTGTCATTGACGTGCATAGGCCAACGAACTAAGTTTGAGACGCCACTGGTCGAAAACCCAAGCCTCACATTTGAAGATCTTGGTGGACTCGAGGAGGTCAAACAGCTAAGCGAGTTTGCCAACTCTCCAGTACACCTAAGAAAATATGGTATCAAACCACCAATGGGAATGCTTTTCTACGGCCCCCCGGATGTGGAAAAACTAAAATCGGCAGGGCATTTGCGGGCCAGTTTCAACTTAGCTTTATCTACATCTCTAGTACAAGTATTCTGACCACCGATGCCGCTGAGTCTGAAGAAAGAGTGAAAGCAATCTTCACGCAGGTTGGCCATCGTAATCGTTATCGCAATTTGAACCTCCAAACTTCTGAAGCGCAACTCGAAAACCAAGCACATAGTACCATATTATTTATCGTCGCCACTGCAGTTATCTTGTCTTCTATAGAGCCGAACTATAATTAAGATATATTATCATCATCATCGCCATCAATGTGTTTGTCATTGACGTGCATAACCCAACGAACTAAGTTTGAGACGCCACTGGTCGAAAACCCAAGCCTCACATTTGAAGATCTTGGTGGACTCGAGGAGGTCAAACAACAGCTAAGCGAGTTTGCCAACTCTCCAGTACACCTAAGAAAATATGGTATCAAACCACCAATGGGAATGCTTTTCTACGGCCCCCCGGATGTGGAAAAACTAAAATCGGCAGGGCATTTGCGGGCCAGTTTCAACTTAGCTTTATCTACATCTCTAGTACAAGTATTCTGACCACCGATGCCGCTGAGTCTGAAGAAAGAGTGAAAGCAATCTTCACGCAGGTTGGCCATCGTAATCGTTATCGCAATTTGAACCTCCAAACTTCTGAAGCGCAACTCCAAAACCAAGCACATAGTACCATATTATTTATCGTCGCCACTGCAGTTATCTTGTCTTCTATAGAGCCGAACTATAATTAAGATATATTATCATCATCATCGCCATCAATGTGTTTGTCATTGACGTGCATAGGCCAACGAACTAAGTTTGAGACGCCACTGGTCGAAAACCCAAGCCTCACATTTGAAGATCTTGGTGGACTCGAGGAGGTCAAACAGCTAAGCGAGTTTGCCAACTCTCCAGTACACCTAAGAAAATATGGTATCAAACCACCAATGGGAATGCTTTTCTACGGCCCCCCGGATGTGGAAAAACTAAAATCGGCAGGGCATTTGCGGGCCAGTTTCAACTTAGCTTTATCTACATCTCTAGTACAAGTATTCTGACCACCGATGCCGCTGAGTCTGAAGAAAGAGTGAAAGCAATCTTCACGCAGGTTGGCCATCGTAATCGTTATCGCAATTTGAACCTCCAAACTTCTGAAGCGCAACTCCAAAACCAAGCACATAGTACCATATTATTTATCGTCGCCACTGCAGTTATCTTGTCTTTTATAGAGCCGAACTATAATTAAGATATATTATCATCATCATCGCCATCAATGTGTTTGTCATTGACGTGCATAACCCAACGAACTAAGTTTGAGACGCCACTGGTCGAAAACCCAAGCCTCACATTTGAAGATCTTGGTGGACTCGAGGAGGTCAAACAACAGCTAAGCGAGTTTGCCAACTCTCCAGTACACCTAAGAAAATATGGTATCAAACCACCAATGGGAATGCTTTTCTACGGCCCCCCGGATGTGGAAAAACTAAAATCGGCAGGGCATTTGCGGGCCAGTTTCAACTTAGCTTTATCTACATCTCTAGTACAAGTATTCTGACCACCGATGCCGCTGAGTCTGAAGAAAGAGTGAAAGCAATCTTCACGCAGGTTGGCCATCGTAATCGTTATCGCAATTTGAACCTCCAAACTTCTGAAGCGCAACTCCAAAACCAAGCACATAGTACCATATTATTTATCGTCGCCACTGCAGTTATCTTGTCTTCTATAGAGCCGAACTATAATTAAGATATATTATCATCATCATCGCCATCAATGTGTTTGTCATTGACGTGCATAACCCAACGAACTAAGTTTGAGACGCCACTGGTCGAAAACCCAAGCCTCACATTTGAAGATCTTGGTGGACTCGAGGAGGTCAAACAACAGCTAAGCGAGTTTGCCAACTCTCCAGTACACCTAAGAAAATATGGTATCAAACCACCAATGGGAATGCTTTTCTACGGCCCCCCGGATGTGGAAAAACTAAAATCGGCAGGGCATTTGCGGGCCAGTTTCAACTTAGCTTTATCTACATCTCTAGTACAAGTATTCTGACCACCGATGCCGCTGAGTCTGAAGAAAGAGTGAAAGCAATCTTCACGCAGGTTGGCCATCGTAATCGTTATCGCAATTTGAACCTCCAAACTTCTGAAGCGCAACTCCAAAACCAAGCACATAGTACCATATTATTTATCGTCGCCACTGCAGTTATCTTGTCTTCTATAGAGCCGAACTATAATTAAGATATATTATCATCATCATCGCCATCAATGTGTTTGTCATTGACGTGCATAAACCAACCAACTAAGTTTGAGACGCCACTGGTCGAAAACCCAAGCCTCACATTTGAAGATCTTGGTGGACTCGAGGAGGTCAAACAACAGCTAAGCGAGTTTGCCAACTCTCCAGTACACCTAAGAAAATATGGTATCAAACCACCAATGGGAATGCTTTTCTACGGCCCCCCGGATGTGGAAAAACTAAAATCGGCAGGGCATTTGCGGGCCAGTTTCAACTTAGCTTTATCTACATCTCTAGTACAAGTATTCTGACCACCGATGCCGCTGAGTCTGAAGAAAGAGTGAAAGCAATCTTCACGCAGGTTGGCTATCGTAATCGTTATCGCAATTTGAACCTCCAAACTTCTGAAGCGCAACTCCAAAACCAAGCACATAGTACCATATTATTTATCGTCGCCACTGCAGTTATCTTGTCTTCTATAGAGCCGAACTATAATTAAGATATATTATCATCATCATCGCCATCAATGTGTTTGTCATTGACGTGCATAACCCAACGAACTAAGTTTGAGACGCCACTGGTCGAAAACCCAAGCCTCACATTTGAAGATCTTGGTGGACTCGAGGAGGTCAAACAGCTAAGCGAGTTTGCCAACTCTCCAGTACACCTAAGAAAATATGGTATCAAACCACCAATGGGAATGCTTTTCTACGGCCCCCCCGGATGTGGAAAAACTAAAATCGGCAGGGCATTTGCGGGCCAGTTTCAACTTAGCTTTATCTACATCTCTAGTACAAGTATTCTGACCACCGATGCCGCTGAGTCTGAAGAAAGAGTGAAAGCAATCTTCACGCAGGTTGGCCATCGTAATCGTTATCGCAATTTGAACCTCCAAACTTCTGAAGCGCAACTCGAAAACCAAGCACATAGTACCATATTATTTATCGTCGCCACTGCAGTTATCTTGTCTTCTATAGAGCCGAACTATAATTAAGATATATCATCATCGCCATCAATGTGTTTGTCATTGACGTGCATAGGCCAACGAACTAAGTTTGAGACGCCACTGGTCGAAAACCCAAGCCTCACATTTGAAGATCTTGGTGGACTCGAGGAGGTCAAACAGCTAAGCGAGTTTGCCAACTCTCCAGTACACCTAAGAAAATATGGTATCAAACCACCAATGGGAATGCTTTTCTACGGCCCCCCGGATGTGGAAAAACTAAAATCGGCAGGGCATTTGCGGGCCAGTTTCAACTTAGCTTTATCTACATCTCTAGTACAAGTATTCTGACCACCGATGCCGCTGAGTCTGAAGAAAGAGTGAAAGCAATCTTCACGCAGGTTGGCCATCGTAATCGTTATCGCAATTTGAACCTCCAAACTTCTGAAGCGCAACTCCAAAACCAAGCACATAGTACCATATTATTTATCGTCGCCACTGCAGTTATCTTGTCTTCTATAGAGCCGAACTATAATTAAGATATATTATCATCATCATCGCCATCAATGTGTTTGTCATTGACGTGCATAACCCAACGAACTAAGTTTGAGACGCCACTGGTCGAAAACCCAAGCCTCACATTTGAAGATCTTGGTGGACTCGAGGAGGTCAAACAACAGCTAAGCGAGTTTGCCAACTCTCCAGTACACCTAAGAAAATATGGTATCAAACCACCAATGGGAATGCTTTTCTACGGCCCCCCGGATGTGGAAAAACTAAAATCGGCAGGGCATTTGCGGGCCAGTTTCAACTTAGCTTTATCTACATCTCTAGTACAAGTATTCTGACCACCGATGCCGCTGAGTCTGAAGAAAGAGTGAAAGCAATCTTCACGCAGGTTGGCCATCGTAATCGTTATCGCAATTTGAACCTCCAAACTTCTGAAGCGCAACTCCAAAACCAAGCACATAGTACCATATTATTTATCGTCGCCACTGCAGTTATCTTGTCTTCTATAGAGCCGAACTATAATTAAGATATATTATCATCATCATCGCCATCAATGTGTTTGTCATTGACGTGCATAACCCAACGAACTAAGTTTGAGACGCCACTGGTCGAAAACCCAAGCCTCACATTTGAAGATCTTGGTGGACTCGAGGAGGTCAAACAGCTAAGCGAGTTTGCCAACTCTCCAGTACACCTAAGAAAATATGGTATCAAACCACCAATGGGAATGCTTTTCTACGGCCCCCCGGATGTGGAAAAACTAAAATCGGCAGGGCATTTGCGGGCCAGTTTCAACTTAGCTTTATCTACATCTCTAGTACAAGTATTCTGACCACCGATGCCGCTGAGTCTGAAGAAAGAGTGAAAGCAATCTTCACGCAGGTTGGCCATCGTAATCGTTATCGCAATTTGAACCTCCAAACTTCTGAAGCGCAACTCCAAAACCAAGCACATAGTACCATATTATTTATCGTCGCCACTGCAGTTATCTTGTCTTCTATAGAGCCGAACTATAATTAAGATATATTATCATCATCATCGCCATCAATGTGTTTGTCATTGACGTGCATAGGCCAACGAACTAAGTTTGAGACGCCACTGGTCGAAAACCCAAGCCTCACATTTGAAGATCTTGGTGGACTCGAGGAGGTCAAACAACAGCTAAGCGAGTTTGCCAACTCTCCAGTACACCTAAGAAAATATGGTATCAAACCACCAATGGGAATGCTTTTCTACGGCCCCCCGGATGTGGAAAAACTAAAATCGGCAGGGCATTTGCGGGCCAGTTTCAACTTAGCTTTATCTACATCTCTAGTACAAGTATTCTGACCACCGATGCCGCTGAGTCTGAAGAAAGAGTGAAAGCAATCTTCACGCAGGTTGGCCATCGTAATCGTTATCGCAATTTGAACCTCCAAACTTCTGAAGCGCAACTCCAAAACCAAGCACATAGTACCATATTATTTATCGTCGCCACTGCAGTTATCTTGTCTTCTATAGAGCCGAACTATAATTAAGATATATTATCATCATCATCGCCATCAATGTGTTTGTCATTGACGTGCATAACCCAACGAACTAAGTTTGAGACGCCACTGGTCGAAAACCCAAGCCTCACATTTGAAGATCTTGGTGGACTCGAGGAGGTCAAACAGCTAAGCGAGTTTGCCAACTCTCCAGTACACCTAAGAAAATATGGTATCAAACCACCAATGGGAATGCTTTTCTACGGCCCCCCGGATGTGGAAAAACTAAAATCGGCAGGGCATTTGCGGGCCAGTTTCAACTTAGCTTTATCTACATCTCTAGTACAAGTATTCTGACCACCGATGCCGCTGAGTCTGAAGAAAGAGTGAAAGCAATCTTCACGCAGGTTGGCCATCGTAATCGTTATCGCAATTTGAACCTCCAAACTTCTGAAGCGCAACTCCAAAACCAAGCACATAGTACCATATTATTTATCGTCGCCACTGCAGTTATCTTGTCTTCTATAGAGCCGAACTATAATTAAGATATATTATCATCATCATCGCCATCAATGTGTTTGTCATTGACGTGCATAACCCAACGAACTAAGTTTGAGACGCCACTGGTCGAAAACCCAAGCCTCACATTTGAAGATCTTGGTGGACTCGAGGAGGTCAAACAACAGCTAAGCGAGTTTGCCAACTCTCCAGTACACCTAAGAAAATATGGTATCAAACCACCAATGGGAATGCTTTTCTACGGCCCCCCGGATGTGGAAAAACTAAAATCGGCAGGGCATTTGCGGGCCAGTTTCAACTTAGCTTTATCTACATCTCTAGTACAAGTATTCTGACCACCGATGCCGCTGAGTCTGAAGAAAGAGTGAAAGCAATCTTCACGCAGGTTGGCCATCGTAATCGTTATCGCAATTTGAACCTCCAAACTTCTGAAGCGCAACTCCAAAACCAAGCACATAGTACCATATTATTTATCGTCGCCACTGCAGTTATCTTGTCTTCTATAGAGCCGAACTATAATTAAGATATATTATCATCATCATCGCCATCAATGTGTTTGTCATTGACGTGCATAGGCCAACGAACTAAGTTTGAGACGCCACTGGTCGAAAACCCAAGCCTCACATTTGAAGATCTTGGTGGACTCGAGGAGGTCAAACAACAGCTAAGCGAGTTTGCCAACTCTCCAGTACACCTAAGAAAATATGGTATCAAACCACCAATGGGAATGCTTTTCTACGGCCCCCCGGATGTGGAAAAACTAAAATCGGCAGGGCATTTGCGGGCCAGTTTCAACTTAGCTTTATCTACATCTCTAGTACAAGTATTCTGACCACCGATGCCGCTGAGTCTGAAGAAAGAGTGAAAGCAATCTTCACGCAGGTTGGCCATCGTAATCGTTATCGCAATTTGAACCTCCAAACTTCTGAAGCGCAACTCCAAAACCAAGCACATAGTACCATATTATTTATCGTCGCCACTGCAGTTATCTTGTCTTCTATAGAGCCGAACTATAATTAAGATATATTATCATCATCATCGCCATCAATGTGTTTGTCATTGACGTGCATAGGCCAACGAACTAAGTTTGAGACGCCACTGGTCGAAAACCCAAGCCTCACATTTGAAGATCTTGGTGGACTCGAGGAGGTCAAACAGCTAAGCGAGTTTGCCAACTCTCCAGTACACCTAAGAAAATATGGTATCAAACCACCAATGGGAATGCTTTTCTACGGCCCCCCGGATGTGGAAAAACTAAAATCGGCAGGGCATTTGCGGGCCAGTTTCAACTTAGCTTTATCTACATCTCTAGTACAAGTATTCTGACCACCGATGCCGCTGAGTCTGAAGAAAGAGTGAAAGCAATCTTCACGCAGGTTGGCCATCGTAATCGTTATCGCAATTTGAACCTCCAAACTTCTGAAGCGCAACTCCAAAACCAAGCACATAGTACCATATTATTTATCGTCGCCACTGCAGTTATCTTGTCTTCTATAGAGCCGAACTATAATTAAGATATATTATCATCATCATCGCCATCAATGTGTTTGTCATTGACGTGCATAAGCCAACGAACTAAGTTTGAGACGCCACTGGTCGAAAACCCAAGCCTCACATTTGAAGATCTTGGTGGACTCGAGGAGGTCAAACAACAGCTAAGCGAGTTTGCCAACTCTCCAGTACACCTAAGAAAATATGGTATCAAACCACCAATGGGAATGCTTTTCTACGGCCCCCAGGATGTGGAAAAACTAAAATCGGCAGGGCATTTGCGGGCCAGTTTCAACTTAGCTTTATCTACATCTCTAGTACAAGTATTCTGACCACCGATGCCGCTGAGTCTGAAGAAAGAGTGAAAGCAATCTTCACGCAGGTTGGCCATCGTAATCGTTATCGCAATTTGAACCTCCAAACTTCTGAAGCGCAACTCCAAAACCAAGCACATAGTACCATATTATTTATCGTCGCCACTGCAGTTATCTTGTCTTCTATAGAGCCGAACTATAATTAAGATATATTATCATCATCATCGCCATCAATGTGTTTGTCATTGACGTGCATAGGCCAACGAACTAAGTTTGAGACGCCACTGGTCGAAAACCCAAGCCTCACATTTGAAGATCTTGGTGGACTCGAGGAGGTCAAACAACAGCTAAGCGAGTTTGCCAACTCTCCAGTACACCTAAGAAAATATGGTATCAAACCACCAATGGGAATGCTTTTCTACGGCCCCCCGGATGTGGAAAAACTAAAATCGGCAGGGCATTTGCGGGCCAGTTTCAACTTAGCTTTATCTACATCTCTAGTACAAGTATTCTGACCACCGATGCCGCTGAGTCTGAAGAAAGAGTGAAAGCAATCTTCACGCAGGTTGGCCATCGTAATCGTTATCGCAATTTGAACCTCCAAACTTCTGAAGCGCAACTCCAAAACCAAGCACATAGTACCATATTATTTATCGTCGCCACTGCAGTTATCTTGTCTTCTATAGAGCCGAACTATAATTAAGATATATTATCATCATCATCGCCATCAATGTGTTTGTCATTGACGTGCATAGGCCAACGAACTAAGTTTGAGACGCCACTGGTCGAAAACCCAAGCCTCACATTTGAAGATCTTGGTGGACTCGAGGAGGTCAAACAACAGCTAAGCGAGTTTGCCAACTCTCCAGTACACCTAAGAAAATATGGTATCAAACCACCAATGGGAATGCTTTTCTACGGCCCCCCGGATGTGGAAAAACTAAAATCGGCAGGGCATTTGCGGGCCAGTTTCAACTTAGCTTTATCTACATCTCTAGTACAAGTATTCTGACCACCGATGCCGCTGAGTCTGAAGAAAGAGTGAAAGCAATCTTCACGCAGGTTGGCCATCGTAATCGTTATCGCAATTTGAACCTCCAAACTTCTGAAGCGCAACTCCAAAACCAAGCACATAGTACCATATTATTTATCGTCGCCACTGCAGTTATCTTGTCTTCTATAGAGCCGAACTATAATTAAGATATATTATCATCATCATCGCCATCAATGTGTTTGTCATTGACGTGCATAACCCAACGAACTAAGTTTGAGACGCCACTGGTCGAAAACCCAAGCCTCACATTTGAAGATCTTGGTGGACTCGAGGAGGTCAAACAACAGCTAAGCGAGTTTGCCAACTCTCCAGTACACCTAAGAAAATATGGTATCAAACCACCAATGGGAATGCTTTTCTACGGCCCCCCGGATGTGGAAAAACTAAAATCGGCAGGGCATTTGCGGGCCAGTTTCAACTTAGCTTTATCTACATCTCTAGTACAAGTATTCTGACCACCGATGCCGCTGAGTCTGAAGAAAGAGTGAAAGCAATCTTCACGCAGGTTGGCCATCGTAATCGTTATCGCAATTTGAACCTCCAAACTTCTGAAGCGCAACTCCAAAACCAAGCACATAGTACCATATTATTTATCGTCGCCACTGCAGTTATCTTGTCTTTTATAGAGCCGAACTATAATTAAGATATATTATCATCATCATCGCCATCAATGTGTTTGTCATTGACGTGCATAACCCAACGAACTAAGTTTGAGACGCCACTGGTCGAAAACCCAAGCCTCACATTTGAAGATCTTGGTGGACTCGAGGAGGTCAAACAACAGCTAAGCGAGTTTGCCAACTCTCCAGTACACCTAAGAAAATATGGTATCAAACCACCAATGGGAATGCTTTTCTACGGCCCCCCGGATGTGGAAAAACTAAAATCGGCAGGGCATTTGCGGGCCAGTTTCAACTTAGCTTTATCTACATCTCTAGTACAAGTATTCTGACCACCGATGCCGCTGAGTCTGAAGAAAGAGTGAAAGCAATCTTCACGCAGGTTGGCCATCGTAATCGTTATCGCAATTTGAACCTCCAAACTTCTGAAGCGCAACTCCAAAACCAAGCACATAGTACCATATTATTTATCGTCGCCACTGCAGTTATCTTGTCTTCTATAGAGCCGAACTATAATTAAGATATATTATCATCATCATCGCCATCAATGTGTTTGTCATTGACGTGCATAAACCAACCAACTAAGTTTGAGACGCCACTGGTCGAAAACCCAAGCCTCACATTTGAAGATCTTGGTGGACTCGAGGAGGTCAAACAACAGCTAAGCGAGTTTGCCAACTCTCCAGTACACCTAAGAAAATATGGTATCAAACCACCAATGGGAATGCTTTTCTACGGCCCCCCGGATGTGGAAAAACTAAAATCGGCAGGGCATTTGCGGGCCAGTTTCAACTTAGCTTTATCTACATCTCTAGTACAAGTATTCTGACCACCGATGCCGCTGAGTCTGAAGAAAGAGTGAAAGCAATCTTCACGCAGGTTGGCCATCGTAATCGTTATCGCAATTTGAACCTCCAAACTTCTGAAGCGCAACTCCAAAACCAAGCACATAGTACCATATTATTTATCGTCGCCACTGCAGTTATCTTGTCTTCTATAGAGCCGAACTATAATTAAGATATATTATCATCATCATCGCCATCAATGTGTTTGTCATTGACGTGCATAAACCAACCAACTAAGTTTGAGACGCCACTGGTCGAAAACCCAAGCCTCACATTTGAAGATCTTGGTGGACTCGAGGAGGTCAAACAGCTAAGCGAGTTTGCCAACTCTCCAGTACACCTAAGAAAATATGGTATCAAACCACCAATGGGAATGCTTTTCTACGGCCCCCCCGGATGTGGAAAAACTAAAATCGGCAGGGCATTTGCGGGCCAGTTTCAACTTAGCTTTATCTACATCTCTAGTACAAGTATTCTGACCACCGATGCCGCTGAGTCTGAAGAAAGAGTGAAAGCAATCTTCACGCAGGTTGGCCATCGTAATCGTTATCGCAATTTGAACCTCCAAACTTCTGAAGCGCAACTCGAAAACCAAGCACATAGTACCATATTATTTATCGTCGCCACTGCAGTTATCTTGTCTTCTATAGAGCCGAACTATAATTAAGATATATCATCATCGCCATCAATGTGTTTGTCATTGACGTGCATAGGCCAACGAACTAAGTTTGAGACGCCACTGGTCGAAAACCCAAGCCTCACATTTGAAGATCTTGGTGGACTCGAGGAGGTCAAACAGCTAAGCGAGTTTGCCAACTCTCCAGTACACCTAAGAAAATATGGTATCAAACCACCAATGGGAATGCTTTTCTACGGCCCCCCGGATGTGGAAAAACTAAAATCGGCAGGGCATTTGCGGGCCAGTTTCAACTTAGCTTTATCTACATCTCTAGTACAAGTATTCTGACCACCGATGCCGCTGAGTCTGAAGAAAGAGTGAAAGCAATCTTCACGCAGGTTGGCCATCGTAATCGTTATCGCAATTTGAACCTCCAAACTTCTGAAGCGCAACTCCAAAACCAAGCACATAGTACCATATTATTTATCGTCGCCACTGCAGTTATCTTGTCTTCTATAGAGCCGAACTATAATTAAGATATATTATCATCATCATCGCCATCAATGTGTTTGTCATTGACGTGCATAACCCAACGAACTAAGTTTGAGACGCCACTGGTCGAAAACCCAAGCCTCACATTTGAAGATCTTGGTGGACTCGAGGAGGTCAAACAACAGCTAAGCGAGTTTGCCAACTCTCCAGTACACCTAAGAAAATATGGTATCAAACCACCAATGGGAATGCTTTTCTACGGCCCCCCGGATGTGGAAAAACTAAAATCGGCAGGGCATTTGCGGGCCAGTTTCAACTTAGCTTTATCTACATCTCTAGTACAAGTATTCTGACCACCGATGCCGCTGAGTCTGAAGAAAGAGTGAAAGCAATCTTCACGCAGGTTGGCCATCGTAATCGTTATCGCAATTTGAACCTCCAAACTTCTGAAGCGCAACTCCAAAACCAAGCACATAGTACCATATTATTTATCGTCGCCACTGCAGTTATCTTGTCTTCTATAGAGCCGAACTATAATTAAGATATATTATCATCATCATCGCCATCAATGTGTTTGTCATTGACGTGCATAGGCCAACGAACTAAGTTTGAGACGCCACTGGTCGAAAACCCAAGCCTCACATTTGAAGATCTTGGTGGACTCGAGGAGGTCAAACAACAGCTAAGCGAGTTTGCCAACTCTCCAGTACACCTAAGAAAATATGGTATCAAACCACCAATGGGAATGCTTTTCTACGGCCCCCCGGATGTGGAAAAACTAAAATCGGCAGGGCATTTGCGGGCCAGTTTCAACTTAGCTTTATCTACATCTCTAGTACAAGTATTCTGACCACCGATGCCGCTGAGTCTGAAGAAAGAGTGAAAGCAATCTTCACGCAGGTTGGCCATCGTAATCGTTATCGCAATTTGAACCTCCAAACTTCTGAAGCGCAACTCCAAAACCAAGCACATAGTACCATATTATTTATCGTCGCCACTGCAGTTATCTTGTCTTCTATAGAGCCGAACTATAATTAAGATATATTATCATCATCATCGCCATCAATGTGTTTGTCATTGACGTGCATAACCCAACGAACTAAGTTTGAGACGCCACTGGTCGAAAACCCAAGCCTCACATTTGAAGATCTTGGTGGACTCGAGGAGGTCAAACAGCTAAGCGAGTTTGCCAACTCTCCAGTACACCTAAGAAAATATGGTATCAAACCACCAATGGGAATGCTTTTCTACGGCCCCCCGGATGTGGAAAAACTAAAATCGGCAGGGCATTTGCGGGCCAGTTTCAACTTAGCTTTATCTACATCTCTAGTACAAGTATTCTGACCACCGATGCCGCTGAGTCTGAAGAAAGAGTGAAAGCAATCTTCACGCAGGTTGGCCATCGTAATCGTTATCGCAATTTGAACCTCCAAACTTCTGAAGCGCAACTCCAAAACCAAGCACATAGTACCATATTATTTATCGTCGCCACTGCAGTTATCTTGTCTTCTATAGAGCCGAACTATAATTAAGATATATTATCATCATCATCGCCATCAATGTGTTTGTCATTGACGTGCATAAGCCAACGAACTAAGTTTGAGACGCCACTGGTCGAAAACCCAAGCCTCACATTTGAAGATCTTGGTGGACTCGAGGAGGTCAAACAACAGCTAAGCGAGTTTGCCAACTCTCCAGTACACCTAAGAAAATATGGTATCAAACCACCAATGGGAATGCTTTTCTACGGCCCCCCCGGATGTGGAAAAACTAAAATCGGCAGGGCATTTGCGGGCCAGTTTCAACTTAGCTTTATCTACATCTCTAGTACAAGTATTCTGACCACCGATGCCGCTGAGTCTGAAGAAAGAGTGAAAGCAATCTTCACGCAGGTTGGCCATCGTAATCGTTATCGCAATTTGAACCTCCAAACTTCTGAAGCGCAACTCGAAAACCAAGCACATAGTACCATATTATTTATCGTCGCCACTGCAGTTATCTTGTCTTCTATAGAGCCGAACTATAATTAAGATATATCATCATCGCCATCAATGTGTTTGTCATTGACGTGCATAGGCCAACGAACTAAGTTTGAGACGCCACTGGTCGAAAACCCAAGCCTCACATTTGAAGATCTTGGTGGACTCGAGGAGGTCAAACAGCTAAGCGAGTTTGCCAACTCTCCAGTACACCTAAGAAAATATGGTATCAAACCACCAATGGGAATGCTTTTCTACGGCCCCCCGGATGTGGAAAAACTAAAATCGGCAGGGCATTTGCGGGCCAGTTTCAACTTAGCTTTATCTACATCTCTAGTACAAGTATTCTGACCACCGATGCCGCTGAGTCTGAAGAAAGAGTGAAAGCAATCTTCACGCAGGTTGGCCATCGTAATCGTTATCGCAATTTGAACCTCCAAACTTCTGAAGCGCAACTCCAAAACCAAGCACATAGTACCATATTATTTATCGTCGCCACTGCAGTTATCTTGTCTTCTATAGAGCCGAACTATAATTAAGATATATTATCATCATCATCGCCATCAATGTGTTTGTCATTGACGTGCATAACCCAACGAACTAAGTTTGAGACGCCACTGGTCGAAAACCCAAGCCTCACATTTGAAGATCTTGGTGGACTCGAGGAGGTCAAACAACAGCTAAGCGAGTTTGCCAACTCTCCAGTACACCTAAGAAAATATGGTATCAAACCACCAATGGGAATGCTTTTCTACGGCCCCCCGGATGTGGAAAAACTAAAATCGGCAGGGCATTTGCGGGCCAGTTTCAACTTAGCTTTATCTACATCTCTAGTACAAGTATTCTGACCACCGATGCCGCTGAGTCTGAAGAAAGAGTGAAAGCAATCTTCACGCAGGTTGGCCATCGTAATCGTTATCGCAATTTGAACCTCCAAACTTCTGAAGCGCAACTCCAAAACCAAGCACATAGTACCATATTATTTATCGTCGCCACTGCAGTTATCTTGTCTTCTATAGAGCCGAACTATAATTAAGATATATTATCATCATCATCGCCATCAATGTGTTTGTCATTGACGTGCATAACCCAACGAACTAAGTTTGAGACGCCACTGGTCGAAAACCCAAGCCTCACATTTGAAGATCTTGGTGGACTCGAGGAGGTCAAACAACAGCTAAGCGAGTTTGCCAACTCTCCAGTACACCTAAGAAAATATGGTATCAAACCACCAATGGGAATGCTTTTCTACGGCCCCCCGGATGTGGAAAAACTAAAATCGGCAGGGCATTTGCGGGCCAGTTTCAACTTAGCTTTATCTACATCTCTAGTACAAGTATTCTGACCACCGATGCCGCTGAGTCTGAAGAAAGAGTGAAAGCAATCTTCACGCAGGTTGGCCATCGTAATCGTTATCGCAATTTGAACCTCCAAACTTCTGAAGCGCAACTCCAAAACCAAGCACATAGTACCATATTATTTATCGTCGCCACTGCAGTTATCTTGTCTTCTATAGAGCCGAACTATAATTAAGATATATTATCATCATCATCATTGCCATCAATGGCAATGTATGTGTTTGTGTGTTGTATGCCTGTGTATGTGTTTTTCTCTAAAATTTAACATTGCTGTTTCTTCCACCATCTTTTGCTCAGAAGTGCATACACATGTCTCTACGGTTCAATTGCAGTTGTATTGCAGAGCAATGGTGCGCGAAGGACTTGCTCAAGGTCCCTACACAGCGACTCCCCGGGCGAGGTCGAACCCACTCACTCAGCGCACACTAAACGTTACGGGCCGACCGCTCTAACCGATCGGCCACCGTGCATTATGTCTATGTGCGTCAGTCTGTGTCCGTGTGTGTTAGTCTGTGTGTATGTCTGTGCATCCATGGGTGTCTGTCTGTGTATGTGTGTATATATATGTGTGTGTCAATGATTCTGTGTTTGTCTTTGTCTGCCTATGTGAGTGTCTTTGTGTTTGCAAGTGATTATCAACACGTTTGTTGTTCCTGTAGGCGCGTGCATCCTCGCCCTGCGTCGTATTTTTTGACGAGTGTGAGACAACGGTTCCCCAGCGTGACATGCTGCACGCCTCAGATAGATTCAGAAATACATCCAATGTTCCATATACCAATATGCACACATCCTAGCACACATACACGTTCTACTCAGCATACAAGAAAATGTCTGCCTAGATACTATTAAACGAACTTATCGATGTTTGGCAGCATCAACAACAAAGATTATAGTAGTCGCAATGGCAATAGATGTTAATGGTTATCATTACCCCAGGTTTCTGCAGGTCATTCATGTAGAGACGGCAAGGTAGATGACTGGAAACCTTGAAGGAGCGCTATATAAATGTTCTATTACATTACTTGCTCATACGCGGGCACCAAGAAAACGAGGTCGCCACCACTTCAAATCCAAAGTCAGCACCTCAGAAATAGCTCAATGGCCTGCTGCTCTTCTCCTTTTCCTGGCTTTCTTAAATTCTTATACGCCGTATCCGTGGCGAGTATAATTAAATGTGATGCAATGTAATCAATGGCGTAACTATCGTGGTAGCAGCTACAGCCGTGCTGCGGGGCCCGGCCGTTTGGGGGGGGGGCCCGGCCCGACCAAGAAAAACAAAAATTATGAGCAGCTGAGCACAGGCAGTCAGTCAGTCAGAAGAACGTGATGCGATGTGATAAATTTCTAGTTACGAAGTTAACATTATGGACATTACAAACGAATAGATGTCGCCAAAAATTCGATTACTGTCTTAGCTGTACTTCATAATATATTATGAATACGTTATTACTATACTTCCTGCTTTGTGACGTAATAATTATGACGTCAATTGTTTATTTTAATGTGCAGTAAAAAACTTAATTAACGTTTGAATCTAGAAGCTAAAAATTTAGTTTTAATTATAATATTTGGAAATAATTTTAAATTTCAAGATATTAACAAAATAAAAAGCAGCCCAAAATGTCATATCAACACACAAGTGGAGCAACAAAATGTAAAAAAAAGCGTGAGGAGATGTTAAGCTTAAGGAAACTACAAAAAATAGATCATTTTTGTAATCCAGCACCTAAGCAAAGTGAATCTGCCTCTGCCGAGTTGAAAAGTCAACCGAGTCAAGATGGTTGTAACGTCGCAGGTAGAACGCCAGACACTACTGCGTTAATGAAGGAAATGTTGAAACTCAGCCATCGATTTCGGAAGGATGTAGTACTAGTTCTACGGTTACTAATTCAGTCGAAGCGTTTGATCCAAACACTATCGAAGCTAAAAATGTTGAAACTGCAAACAAATTGGATGTTATTCCAGTCGAAACTGAAGACATCAGCAACATAGTGATTTTAGGTCAATTCCCAACGGACAGAGCAAACTATTCTGTTAATGTAAGTGACAATAGCATCAAACGGTTTGTCGTGGAACGTGGACCATGCCAGCCCAAAGGTCCTTTTCCTAGGGATCCGAATCAAAACAACAGGAGCTTTTCAGAAAAGTATTATGAGAGGACAACTAAAGCTGGTTTGAAATTACCAGTTACTTGGTTGTGTTATTCACAGAAACTTGATTCTGTGTATTGTGAGCCATGTTGGCTTTTTGGTGATCGTACAAAACTTGGAAATGAACCTGCATGGGCAAAAGGAATTCGTAAATGGAAGTCGTTAACAAGTAAACTTCGTATGCATGAAGATTCAGATGGGCATGCTGAAGCTTGTGTGGTTTTTGATCACTGGAGGCTTCATAAAACTATTGATGAAGAAAACGAGAAGCAAGTGTTAAAAGAAAGGAACTTTTGGAGGCAAATTGTACATCGTGTTGTGAACGTTACTCTTACTTTAACGACGTGCGGACTCGCTTTCAGAGGCCATAGGGAAAAGTTGGGAAATGTGAATTCTGGAAATTTTTTATCGGTCATTGAACTTTTGGCGGCATATGACCCAGTGTTGAAAGAACTTATTGAACGACCTGGTGGAACAACCAAATATTTAAGCCCTACAGTGCAGAATGAAGTAATAGAGATACTTTCTACTCATTTGCAAAATGCTTTAATAGATCTGATAAAGCAGGCTCCTTTTTTTACAGTCATCATAGACACCACTCAAGATATTTCCAAAGTTGATCAAATGAGTGAAGTATTTCGTTATGTGACAATAGAGACTGACCCTGAAACTGGAAAACGAACCCACATTCAGATCAATGAAAGTTTTCTAGGCTTCCGTGCGATTCATAATCAAAGTGCTGCAGGAATTGAAGGCGAAATTGTAAAGTGCATAAAAGATAAAGGGTTGGATCTGTTGAAATGCAGGGGCCAAGGCTATGACGGTGCTGCCACAATGAGTGGTGTCTACTCTGGAGACCAATCACGTATTTTGGAAAAAGTGCCAAACGCTTTATACGTTCATTGTGTTGCACATAATCTGAACTTGGTTCTGAATGATGCAGCTTCTCAAGTACACGAAGTATCACAATTTTTTTATGTTATTCAGCGGATTTACACGTTCTTCGGTTCCAGCATCAAACGATGGGACATTCTGTCATCGTTTACAACTAAGTCGAATATCAAACTCAAGGCATTGTGCCCAACAAGATGGTCGTCCCGTGAAGAGTGCATAGTAGCAGTGCGCTATCGTTATGTAGATATATTGAAAGCATTAATAAATATAAATCTGGTCGAGAAAAAAAAAGATATAATTGCTGAAGCACTCGGACTTCAAAGGAAATTAGAATTCTTAATCTGTTTCTTAGGGATTGATGCATCAGGCATTATTATAATGGCACTATACTCATTCATTCACTATGAAACCTCTTTCAAGGTTGCTACTCATAAGTGCTGCAGACCCAGTCCTGGCTGAAAAGAATGGTCTTCAGGGTAATGTTAGCGTTAATGGTAAGAGAGCATTGGACAACTCTGAGTTGGTGCAGCTGACACTAACAGTTGCTCCAGAATGTTTTATAATGATAACAATGTTGTAAATAAACATTTTGCAGTTCAGACTAGGCTATCAGTCTGCCTCCCAATCAATCAAATCATTCAGTTCATCCAAATAAGATCAATATGTACAATTCAATTATAAACAGGAAAGCTAACAACTCTAAGCTCATTTGAACACCCTCACAGCCTCAAGAATATGGCGCATATTGATGCCTCGTTGTCTACAATGAACATGACTTAAAAGAAACCGACCTACACAGGTGATCACCCATATACCAGCATTACTCCAAGCCTTTATCACAAGGTCAAGGTGAAGCAGAATGTGTGCTGTAAATGTGAGCCCCTGATCTAAAATGACACCAAGATTGCGAATAGTGGTAGAAAATGTGAACTGTGGGAACTCAGAGGCAAGGCCTGTAAGATTGATTTTAACTAGCTGTTTTAGCAGGCTATAAAAGTTATTAAGTTAATCAAACGATTGCTACTGTGTAGATTTCATAATGCTCAAGGCACCAGTCGATGATTGCTTCGAGTGAAACTGTAGTCAAATCCAAAAAATCAGACTAAATGCATGAATCAATCAGTTAAACAAAGAACACGAAACTGTCTACCAGTAGTGATTTTGGCCAGAGATTTCCTTGCAGCAGACGACTTCAGCGCAACGAATGGTCTCTTGACCATCAGCCTTGCCTTTGCTGAAAAGTTGCTCACACTTCCAGAAAGCAGACACCGAATTATCTTCCTCGTGATCTCAGACTCCTTTTTCTGAACATAGCAACATCACATATTATTATGGTAAAATGTTTAAGTTAAAAATTTTAGACAGTTTCAAGAGTCTAAAATTAAGGGTCTCACATAACTAGTTTTTACATGTGGCTAAAGAATACCACTCAAGATCAGTATTTTTGGGAGGTTCTCAAAGGTGCTATATAGATGTTTTGATACAGCACCTTATATTATTCAATTACTACACAGACATCACGTGAAGCACTTACTTGCAATGCATCTGTTGTGAAAAAAGGCCAATGTTGCAAACAGAGATAAGCTTCTGTACAACTGCTTAAATTCTGTTTGAAAAAATATTAATCAGTGCAGAATTGATTGATTATAATTTTATTACAGCTTTGGCAGAGGGTAACAAACTACAGCTGATTGACACAGAAGACTTTATCAACAGAATAGACATGTCGTGAAATGCTTCAAGATTTATATTGGAAAAAAGTGTAGTCAGGACATACAGAAATTACAATTAGAATGAAGCCAATCTGTGTTGACCTCTGAATCTGCCAAACAAACCGCATCCTAAAACCATGTTATATCATAATTATAATCAGTGTCATAACACTACATGTCACAGAAGAGGTCCAATGTACTCGAGATATAAAAATGAGACCCATTTAAGAAAATACAAACCACATAAATCCGTTTCTTCACATCACCCTTTTTACAACTGATCTCCAACTTTGGATTAGCATTCAGAGATTCGTCCTCGACATTCTCTTCCTCCTGATCTTCAGTATCCGCTCTCCTTATGGGCATGCAAACAGACAGGCCATATTAGTTCTTACTTATACGTGTTTTTACCTAAGAAATCATTAATTTAGATACAAAGAGGAAACTACAGCCTTAATGGTTCAGACATCTCTCATTGACAATCCCATGTACAGTTTGTTCCTTGATCTTTTCCTATATGTGAACTGCCACAAAATATACTCTGATTAAATAAGTCTTGAACTGATTGGCTAATTTAATCTATAGTATAAATATAATATACATCAATGCAAAGTTAACAAAACATGCTACACCAGGAGCAGAGATCAGAGAGTCTGTGCCTGGTTGAAGCTTCTACAAACATACAATGTCATATATACATGCATATTTACACAGTTTGAGCTGACTGCTAAAGAGAGATTAGCTACTTTACATCTGTATAGCATACTGCAAGTCTTATAAAACTGAGACATGAAAGAGACCATCACATTTATTTTTTAAACTTTCTAGGGCTCAAGATCTACATAGCGCATTTCTAAAAACTCCTCCACAAAAGTGACAATACTCACAAGCACAAGTTATGAATGGTTACAAGAAACCGAAAGGCCTCCTGGCGATCAGAAAATCCAATTCCAACAAATGCCTCTTGATCTAAAACAGTAAAAATCTATTTCATATAACTGCATATTTAGTGCTAATTATTCAGCTCAAAAGTAAAGTCAACAAGATCACATCAATTTATTTAATAAATAAAAAAACCGATTCTCAAATCAAAGCAAGGAGAATTTCATAGGGACATCTCAGTAATTGCAGCAGTCTCCTTTTTCCAATAAAGAATATACTTACTTTCCTGGACTGCAGTGCAACGTATTATCTCAGCATAATCTATGAACAATAAGTGTGCCAAAACACGATGAGGGAAATGCTCATGTCATTTAAGGCTTAAACCCTAGTTGGTATACAGATCATTCTGACATCTAGAAGATCAGTCTGGTATCCAGATGATCGGTCCAATTATCATCTGCCAGAGCCTGCAAGTGGTGATTTTCCAGTAATCTCACGATGAACCCTTGTTCCCAAGTAATGATGATAATAGCATCGCTTAGGCCAGCGTTTCCCAATGTTTTTTGGCCGTGGAACCCTTTTGACCTTAAATTTTTATGACGGAACCTCATCCAAGACTAAAGATAGGCCCTAATTCTGTCGTAGGTACAAACGCTTGAGAATGTAGGCAATTACGGGTTTAAACCAAGATTAGAATGAAAATAACACAAATTTATATCGATGACAATGACATATGAATTCTCTTTCGTATGAGGCTATACGCTTATGTCAAGTAAAAAGCCTCCATTTATTCACACTGAAAGTTATCCACGGAACCCTTGTCTTCACCTCACGGAACCCTAGGGTTCCACGGAACACAGTTTGGGAAACGCTGGCTTAGGCTAATGAGCATCACTTGTCCTATAGCAAGTGGCTCAGTAACTATGCAATTGCTTAATAAAATAATCATCAGAACTGACCTGTTCTATGTTGCAGACACAAGACAAAATAGCAACTCGAATCAATCGCCTGAGATATGAAATCTGAGGGAAATGCGTTGACATGACACTCGGCGTACATTTCACTAGATGTCTGGTCTTCAAATTGAATCAGGCATTCACCAAGTCTGCCGACCACCTTCACGTAACTAGTCCAATCCGACTCAATGGACTTCAATTCAATCGCCCTAAACAACGTAACCACACAGGTTAACAACATGCATACAGTGTCAGAGATATTTGAATTAATATGTAATATATGATACATGTATGTACATATGTATGCATGCAAAAACTACATTAGAACACTTAAATCATTTCCCCAAATGTCAACAAGTCCCTGCAAATGTAAAGCTGGTAAAGAGACAGAGCAGCTGTAAAGACACGTCGTCGTCTGAGAATTAACTTGGCGAATCTCCAAAATCGAAAATTATTAACGAGTGTTTTCGTTTAAATGTTCATAGATATAGTGATAATATTTTAAGAAAAAGTTTTAAATTGTCTGGATATACCGCACTATGATCTGGCCTGTTGAATCTCGTGAGTCCATGAACCTTTTATGGACATATGACAAAGACACTGCTAAAACGTGCAAACTCCATACAGCTCTGGAGGTACGATAAACGGTATCTGGAAACAGGAGATACGACAGTTAGTTTTCGATGAATATCTTTAAAACGATATGTCGTATCTCTTAGTTATTTAAACTGAAGAAAGATAACATAACTGCCCGCTACATCGCAACTCTAAACGAATTTTTGAAAAAAGTGGAGATACGACAAGATCAAGAATTGGAGGGTTGAAAATCAAATGACTCAGAGCAGGAGTTCTTGGAGAGATTAAAAACACTGCTGTCATCATATCGCTAAATAAAAATTCAGCAATGACCAAATTCATGAGTCTGTGTAGTGCGTACTAGGCAGAAACTTGCCAAGGTTAACTTGGATGACTTGGTTACAAAATTATATACTAACAATTCTTCAACTACAGCCAGTGCATGACCTTGGTATCCTGTTGGATCAAATTAGCTTTAAACCTGACATCTGAAGCACCTCAGTCATCATTGTCATTATAAACTGCATCAACCCCATATTGTCTCACATTTGCCAACGTACAGCGCTGCAATTACTCTTGTCCATATCTTTATTACGGCATGGCTTGATTATAGTTTAACGCTCTATTCTGGTCTGAGAGCTAGTAGGTGGTCTTGATCAGGGACCTTGAGCTGCACTGAGCTATATCAAATACCAAATATAAATATGGTCATGTCACCAGCTATGATCTGTTAGAGGATCTGCATAGTGCATTGAGTATAGAGTTGTTTTTCTAGTCTGACAACAGCCAATGCCAACAAGGATCTGAATGCAGGGCAATGCAGTTAAAATGAGTTGACTGCAGGCAATTTTTGGCTACAAACATAAGAAACGATGATATAAAACAATCATGCAAAATCGAAAAGCTTTGTTAGACAAAGTTGTTCAACAAGGACATCGATGATTCAGTTATCGGAATAGATAATCAAAATGAGGACAAAAGCTCACTCGGACTGGCACTAAGTACAGCAATGGCTCGACAAACAACAGAAGACAATCGAGATAATTTTTAAGTAACCATCACTGCCAAATGGCTGACATCAGGGACAGACGATGATACAATAATTTCAATATTATAAGTGTAGATGAGCAATCTAACACATTCTACGGGTGAACCAAGTGTCAATTTTTTGCTGAGTCTGAGTTTCGTTTAATGATTAGAGTTGTACCAAGTCCAGGTTTTGAATATTTAAAAAGTCTCATTCTCTGCTGAGTCTGAGTTCCGTTAAACAGTTTGCAAAAATTTTATGAACTATTTGTTTTGCTTCAGTTTACACTAGAAGGCAGTAACTAGTAAGCATTGCTAGTAACAGAATTTGTGTTTTTAGTTAGGTGACATTCGCTTTGTAAATAAGAAAATCCGATTTTCGCTCTCAAAAGATAAAAATTGGACGAGCCAAACTTTAGAGCCGGTTTTCGTTTCATCCATCCCTAACACATTCCCACCAGAAAGCATATTTTCATTCAGCGTAAGCTATGTCAAACAATCTTCTGTTAGTAAAACCTATGTAAAATGTCTGTGATAAATAACACCCCAAAAGCAATAACTGTATCTTGACCTACCAGAACTCAGAGACCGATGTATCTTCTGGCAGACAGTGAACCAGCATCTGGCTTATAAACATCACTTTGTCTTCACATTGATCTTCAGACTTCTGAGTTGGCCAAGGCCTGCCAAACGACTATAATAGTTCTTACTTATATGCATATTACCTAAGTAACCATTTATTAAAGTACAAAAAGGTAATTACTGCTTTAATGGTTCAGACAATCTCCCATTGACATTTCCAAACATAATTTGTTCCTTTTACATGTTGTCAGCACATTTCAAATCGAGCATCTCAGCATCTTAATTTTGGGGCCACACACTAATTTTGCATAAACATTTCCAGCCAACAAATTAGCTAAGCAAGAGAAGGCTGTCCAATACCAATTCAACTCAGGGCATACAATGATGCATCCATCATACCCATATGTACACATAAACATATATATATATATATATATAAATATATATATATGTGCTCACAGAAAAAACATTCACATCATCTAATTCACCTCATTACATTTCATGGATTGAACTAATCAAATTCACAATGTGTGAAATCATTATACATTAAAATTTACTAAATTAATAACAAATATAGAGTGTCTAACCAAACATACAATATTACAATCTAAATAAACAGTCTGCAACAATACTAAATTGTCCTTTTTGATACTTAAAGTCTTCAACATCTAAATTTTGTGGTGCAAAAGCCCAATGTGAAAAGCGTATAGAAGACTTTGACATTGATCCACTAAGACGAGTAAAAGGATTGTGATCAATGTCCATCACTGCTTGTACTCTGACAGCATAAGTCCCAAGCCTGCATAAAGGAGAAGAGCGACACTAATGATCTTGTCATGACACTAATGATCTTGTCATCACATCGTGTGGTTAAATTGAAATTACTAGTACTCTCTGAGTAGTCACCTTGAAGAGGCACTATGCACAATGAATATTGTACAATAAGTAACATTCTATAAATTGATGACAATAATATATTGTAAGTACTATTCTATTATCATATATATATATATATATATATATATGTATATATATATATCAGCATTAGCACTGCTCCAGCAGCCTTGCTGCAAAACCACTACCATCACATTACAAATTAAATGGTTTACTAACAACATAAACACATAAAACAACTTTACAGCAAAAATAATCCTTAAGTAAATCAAATAACTGTAGGTTTTCATCAGTCCAAACAATCTTCATAAACACGCTTGTCTGTAAAGTAGGATTTGCAATCTGTGCAAAATCTATTGGATCTATCTATTAAACTATTGGTAATAAAAATCTGTGCAATTGCTTAACTTGCTTATCTGTCACTTTGTCAAATTAATAAAGCAGTACAAAAATTTGGATTTATCTGTATCTTAAGACAACCCATGGCAAATTCCATGAAAAGTGCACCTCACCTCAATCTCACCAATAACACATAATCTTCAAATTCAAAGTAACGTTACGCAATTTCACTTGTATCAAAAAGGTATCTCAATGTTGTAAATGAACCTTCAATCACCAGGATGCACAGCAGTAACGTCCTAAGAATAGTTATGGTAACGTCCACATGATAATGGTTGAACCAAATCATTTACTGTCCTGAATTTATCATTCCAAAACAAACTCAAAACGCTATAATTGTGTGCATAACGATACTGCACTTTCGTCCTAGGACCTATGTTGTATCAGTTTTGTGCTGTGTCATTGTATCAAAACATACTTAAGATACTATGCGACTGTGAATAAGCGGGAGCGACTTCGCTTTTGTAGGCGCTCTAGAATGTTGAGATTACGATTACGATTACTAACACATCAACTTTCTGTCTTTTCGCTGGTCTCCTCTTCCCCGCCATATTTTTGGCTGTTTTAGGCATTTTTTGTTATATAACGATGTGTTTTATTAATACTCTTTAGAAATTTAACAAGATAAGATTATGCACGAAGTTCTGACGTCATTCTCGCAATAACACAGATTCGAGACAAGCATTTATGTCTTTAATGAGGTTTAAAGCGACGCCTGCTAACTAACTATAAATGATTGTAATAATGACAAACAATTATGAAAGTCATAAGGATAGTCATAATTATAATAATAATAATAATAATAATGATAATAATAATAATAATAATAATAATAATAATAATAATAAAAAGGTCTGCTGGAGTCCAATAACAATCCATGTGACCGTGCTCGCCTGCTGGCCTCACGAGCACCTCATTCTGGAGACTGGATGCTAGCGCCCTCTGTGACTGCCCTAGGCCTGCGCCTCTCAAACGAGGATTACGAATAGCAGCCGGGTTGAGGCAAGGAACGACGCTCTGCGAGCCACATTTGTGTCACTAATGTCAAGAGAGCGTCGACGCAAAAGGGCACCATGGATTATTTTGTAGAAGAGGCAGCGGAAAACATCAACGACATAGCATGTTGAACGATGTCATCTGGAGAGCTCTTGGCAGAGCGAAGATTCCAGCGCAAAAGGAACCTCTCGGCTTGGTAAGAGAAGATGGAAAGCGACCGGACGGCGTCACGCTCATTCCTTGGACACGTAGTCGATGTCTGGCATGGGATGTGACAGTGCCCGACACCTACGCCAAGTCACATCTTGTCGACACATCTATCAGAGCTGGCGAAGCAGCCGAACGCGCAGCTAAGACGAAGAGGGCCAAGTATTCCACCATAACCAACACCCACGACTTCGTAGCCCTCTCCTTGGAATCCGGCGGCGCTTGGAGCAGTGAAGGACTGCAGTTTATCTTAGAGTTGGGTAGTCGAACGAGTGCTGCAACCCACGATCCAATGGAGACGTCATTTCTGTTCCAACGTATCTCGGTTGTTCTTCAGCGTGGGAACGCCGCCTGCCTCTTCAGGACATTGACACCTATATATATATCTATATATATATATATATATATATATATATATATATATATATATATATATATATATATATATATATATATATATGCTCTCTTAGCTCGCCAACATGGGCGATAACAGCATAATATAATAATAATAATTAATAATAATAATAATAATAATAATAAATAATAATAATAATAATAACAATAATAATAATAATAGTAATAATAATTATTAATAATAACTACCGGTGACACCCGAGAGACAAACTTCCTTTTCCAGAACTTGTCGGCATTGATCCAACGTTTCAATGCGGTGGCTTTTCAGGGCACTATGTCAAGATTACAATCCACTGACAAGCGGCGACCCAGATAGCCTGATGACAGATCCGTTGGCAATGCCAATGATGAATAATAATAATAATAATAATAATAATAATAATAATAATCACAATAATAATAATATAATAATAAGAATAAGAATAATAAGAATAATAGGTCTCAATAATAGGTCATCTCTAAGTCCCTTTGGGGAATAAAGTACCTCAGGGCAAAAAAAATAATAATAATAACAACAAGAACCCAACGGCCATCACGGATTGTCTTGCGACAATTAAAGGAGCGGGAGGGCAACAACGCCACGGCAGGATGAACGACGTGATCTAGCGAGCCTTCGCCAGAGCCAAAATTATTCCGGCCATCAAAGAACCCAACGGTTCTCCAGGACTCTCCAGACCCGGCGGCAAAAGACCCGACGGTGTCACTCACCATCATACCCTGGTCAAGAGAACTTTGCCTGACGTGGGATGTCACGGTCCCCGACACATTTGCTGTTTCGTATGGGCATTGAACGTCGCAAAAGGTTTCTAAATCAGTTCTTAAAGTGTGCCTGGACGGTCATGGACGACGTCCAGGCACTTGTTACTGCGTCCAGACACTTGTTTTCAAGGCTGGACGCCGTCCTGCCACTTATTTGTCTAGCAGAGCATTGGACGCCGTCCATGATCGTCCATCAACAGTGCAATTCCACTACGTACGTTTTTTGTTAACAGTATTTAATTATCTACAATTCCAAAAATTCATATTTTTATTCGACCTACTTATTATCCGAAGTAGCCCATGTATATAATGGATGTCTATTATTATTCGTGTTATACATTCTAATTACCTTTTCATCAAATTAATTTTTGTCTTATATATATATATATATTCATAAATTTATTTATGCTGATCGTAATAATTAATCCTATTATTTATGTATACATAAAAGAAACAACGCGGTAACCGCTCTTGACGAGCCGAAATTTACATGCATAATTTGCTTATTGTTTTGTGGGCGTGATCATCGGAGTATAGTGATAGAAGCAAGCAGAAGATATATGCTTGAATTAAGCAAATAGCTACTTCGAATAGGATATAGCCTACAGCAGTTAATGTGCGTATTAAGGTTCCGAGGATTCCTGCAAATCAGGCGGAGGCGCAATATACTCCTATTAAGGATAGAACAATATGACCGGCTCTCATATTTGCTGCTAGACGAAATGATAGGGTAAGGGGACGTACTAAAACTCTTGTTGTTTCAATTAACACTAAGAATGGATTTAATCAGTCAGGTGCCCCATCCGGCAAGAAGTGAGCGGTAGATTTTTTTCGGCTGTGGGAGAATCTAGATAAAATCAGTCTGAGTCAAATAGGTAAGCCGAGGGTTAGGGTAAAGATGAGATGTCTTGAGGTTATGGAAGTGTAAGGGACTAAACCCATTAAGTTTACTATAACTAATAAGACGAAGATTGCTGAGAGTGTAGTAGACTTGCCTTTCAAGTGAAGGCCGGATATTCGTGACAGTTGAGTAAAGATTGTATTTTTTACAGGTGCTTTTATACTTGATGAAGGGGAACTTATTGTTCAGAAAGAGGATTGGATTATTAGGATAATTAGGGTATTTGTTATTAGAAACATTGAATTAGATGGAAAAAGAGTGTTGTATATATATGGGTCAAAAGAGGAAAAGATGTCTCGTATCATGTCAAGACTTGAGATTAACTCATTTAAAACTTTGAAGGTTTTTAGTTTACTTAACTTAAAGTCTTAGGGTTTGATGGCTTGGTCTCAGTTACTTGTAATTAGGGGGTTTGATAAGAAAAAGATGAAATATATACATGTAAAGATTTGACCAATGGAAATAAAAGGATCTTCTACTGGACGACCTCCAATTCAGATGAGAATAAGTCAAGAGGCTACAAGAATTCAGAATATAATTTGATTAATTGGGTAGAATGTTAATCTTCGCTTATTTATGATATAGGTTAGAGGAGGAATAAATAGAATTAGAATTGCGGCAAATAGTGCTAACACACCCCCTAACTTATTAGGAATGGATCGAAGGATGGCATATATTCATAGGAAGTACCATTCTGGTTTGATATGAATGGGGGTTACTAAAGGGTTTGCTATCAGGAAGTTGTCTGGATCTGTAAATAGGTTAGGTTCGAATAACACTATGAGAGAAAGGCCTGTGATTGCTAAGGTGTAGCCTAAGGCATCTTTAATAGAGTAGTAGGGATGAAATGGGATTCGATCGGAGTCGGCGTTTTCGCCTACAGGGTTGTTTGAACCTGATTGGTGGAGAAATATGATGTGTAAGATAGTGGCCCCTATGATGGTGAAGGGTAAAATAAAGTTGAAAGCGAAGAATCGATTTAGGGTGGCATTGTCAACGGCAAAACCCCCTCAGATTAACTCTACTAACGATTTTCCAATATATGGGATAGCTGAGAATAAATTGGTAATCACTGTAGCGCCTCAAAATCTTATTTGGCCTCAAGGCAGGACGTACCCTATGAAAGCTGTTGCTATGGTTAGGAGAAATAGGATTACCCCAATGTTTCATGTTTCTCTTAGAGTATAAGATCCGTAGTATAGTCCACGGCCGGCATGTAAGTAGATAAAGAAGAAGAATATTGATGCTCCATTTGCGTGAATGGAACGAAGGAGTCATCCATAATTTACATCTCGAGAAATATTTGCCACAGATGAAAAGGCTATTTCGATATTAGGCACATAATGTATACTGAGAAATAGGCCAGTAATTACTTGGATTACTAAGCATAGACCTAGAAGGGATCCATAGTTTCATCAGATTAAGATGTTATTTGGAGCAGGTAGATCGATTAGAGATCTATTAATAATTTTGATTGCTGGGTGTGTGGTTCGTATAGGCTTGAACATAATTAAATGGTCGTAAAGGACCTTTAGACCGTAGTGTTAATTTTACCATAATAATTATTGTTAATAATAGAATTAGAGCTAAGAGAATAATAAAAGGGGCTGTGTTTGTTAGGTAGAGAGATGTATTTCCTTGAAGGAATTCTCTTATTGGGGGGATATTAATGTTGGATACGTATAATAGAGTTCTGAAAGTAATTATAGAGATTAGGCCGTATTTTAAATTATTAGAGTTGGGTATTTGTTGATTTGGGGTTAATGCTAGAAAGTAGGCAAATATAACTAACATTCCCCCACATAAATTAAAAAGATTAAGAAAGCAAATCATGAGCTTATGAAGGAGGCAAAAACTACGGATAATAATAAGGATATTACCAGGATATTTATTCCTGATATGATTTTAGTTGAAGCTAAATATAGCGTGAATGTTGTGGTAATTATTAGCAGTATATGTAGGGTTAAAATCATTTATGGCTGTGAGAATTGAACTCAATCTATTGGCTTCAAAGGCCTATGTGCACCTTACACTAAGTTATATAGTACCCCATCAGTAGATGCATAAATATAAACAAATTCAGACTACGTCTACAAAATGTCAGTATCATGCTGCTGCTTCAAATCCAAAGTGGTGGCCAGCAGAAAAGTCGTGAGCTCATGTGCGAATTAAACAAATGGTAAGGAATGATGAACCAATTAGAACATGAAGGCCGTGAAAGCCTGTAGCTACGAAGAATGTAGTTCCGTATACCCTATCGGCGATGGTAAATGGTGCTACAATATATTCGCCGGCCTGAAGAAACGTGAAATACCCTCCTAAGCACACTGTTAAGATTAGTGCTTGAAGGGCGTCAGTTCGTTTACCTTCTATTAGTCTGTGATGGGCTCAGGTTACTGTTACCCCGGATGCTAGAAGAACAGCTGTATTTAATAGGGGGACTCTGAATGGGTTAAGAGGGTGAATTCCGGAAGGTGGCCAGCAGCAACCGATTTCAGGTGTTGGGGATAGACTTCTATGAAAAAATGCTCAAAAGAAAGCTAAGAAGAATATTACTTCGGAAGTAATAAATAGGATTATCCCTCAGCGAAGTCCTGTAGTTACATGTCTAGTATGATGTCCTAGGAAGGTTCCTTCACGGATCACATCACGTCATCATTGAACTATGGAGATAATAATAAGAATTGAGGCAATAATAAGACAGGTGGTTCCATGATTGTGAAATCATCTAGCAAGTCCGATTGCTAAGGTAAAGGCTCCTATAGAGGAAGTTAAAGGTCATGGGCTGTAATCAACAAGGTGAAATGGTTGACGAATCATTTATGTATTTTACTCGGATAATCTTTTTACTTGGAAGGTAAATGTACTTGATATACTAAAAACATACAAGAGGGTATAACCCGTTTTTAAATTTACAGTTTAATGTCTAATCTCGACCATCTCGTAATAGTCATTTTCAGGAGTTATCTATAGATAAATTGTTATATTTTGTAGAAGATGAGAACAAGTGGGATTCAGATCATCAGAAAGTAGAGGCGAGCAATGATACAGATAGTCAAAACATGATAATGGATGTAATTCATCCTATCGGCGATAAATGTGGCATGGGGATACACCATCGGTAATTATGCCTTGACAAGGCATTGTTATGATTTTAACTAGTAGTTCATTATTTAGTAAAGTTTGAAACTCATTTTATAAAAGATTTTGTATTAATGGCTTCTACTGCAATAGGTATGAATGAATGGTTAGCACCACAAATTTCTGAGCATTGACCATAGAAAACTCCTGGCTGTGTGATAGTAAACCCAATTTGGTTTAGTCGTCCAGGCACGGCGTCTACTTTTACACCTAGAGCAGGTACCGTTCATGAGTGAATAAGATCTGCAGCAGTAATAAGTATTCGAATTTCCAATTGTATGGAGGTAACTATTTGATTATCAGCTTCTAATAGTCGGTAGTCCCCCGGAGCTAGATCGGATGTTGGTATTATATACGAATCTATCTCCACATTTATAAAGTCTGTATATTCGTATCTTCAGTATCATTGATGGCCGATAGTTTTGATTGTTAATGAGGGTTGTCTTACTTCATCTGTAATATAGAGAATGCGAAGTGATGGGAGGGCTAAAACAAGGAGGATGAGTGCAGGAAGGATTGTTCACACTGTTTCTACTGTTTGAGCTTCTAAAATATGATCTGTGAAGGTTGACTCTCAACAAAGTCTATCTACATCGCCGTTTCGTGCTGTTCTTGAACGAAACCGATTCCGCCTTCGACGGGAAAGGTAGGCTTGCTCATGCTAGGCCTACTGTGAGGGAGGAAATAGAGTAGCTCTAAGTTAATATTTGCGCCAAATTCTACTCCAGTTCTGAAGCTGGTTGTAATAGAATAGGCCTTAATCTTATCAAATTATGACAGCAGCAGCTTACTTACTTAGTCCTTCCTGTGTAGGTCTACATATCGGACTACACACTTCCTCCATTCGTCTCTATCCAAAGCCAGTGTCTCAGCCTCCTCCCACGATATCTCCAAACATTTTAGGTCGTCTCCTATGGTCTTTGGTCAGTTTTTTCTCGGGGAATGGAAGAGAAGAAATCGATAAAAGTCTACAACCGGGCGCAGCTGACTGCTTCATGCGTAATTATATTGAAAAACTTGGTTCAGGTTACGACCGCGAACAGTTGAACGTCACGCTAAGAGATTTAGCAACGGCTGGCAGTGATACGACGAAGAACACCCTGTTGTGGTTCGTTCTTACTCTTGCCAATTTCCCCGATGTTCAGATGCGTCTGCAAAGGGAAATAGAAGATGTTGTGCCTCGCGATAGACTGCCATCTGCCGAAGATCAGAGTAGACTGCCTTTTGTGCAGGCAACCATTTTGGAGGTTATGAGATGGAAGACCGTACCCATAATATCAATACCATCCACCCAGGTAAAACACAAGCTTGCAACTTAACCATCGCAACAATTTCAATCGCCACACTGTTGTATGGATCGGAGACGTGGTCAATGACGGTGGGAAACAGGAAGAGACTGGAGGCGGCTCATCACAGATGGTTGCAAAGAATCTTGCATATATCACGGAGAGACAAGATAACCAACAAGATTGTACGAGAGAAAACGAGACAAGAAGACATCGAGAGAAACATCAGAAGGAGATGTCTAAGGTGGATGGGGCATGTCTGTCGCATGGAGGAGGAGAGAAGAGCCAAACAGGTGATGTCCTTGTGTGCGGGAGAGCTACGGAGATGAAAACCGAGAAAAAAACTGGCCAGAGACCATAAGAGACGACCTAAAATGTTTGGAGATATCGTGGGAGGAGGCTGAGACACTGGCTATGGATAGAGACGAATGGAGGAAGTGCGTTGCCCGATGTGTAGACCCCGTGCGCTGTTTACATGTAGACGCAATTTCCTCCCGTAATAAGGAATGAATCGTACCATAGGAGCAACTCCGAAAGCATTGTTCTTTCCTTCAAAGAATCCTTTAACCTGATGAGCCAGTTCAGTTGCTCCGTCTTCGTAATCACGACGGCGTCCAAAGACAATGTTGTTGATGACGCTAGTTGCTGCTAGCGTAAGCAGATCTTCTGGATCGAATGCGTTTCCTTTTTTCTTTTGGACGTATTCCGTTATGGCTTCCACTTCCATCAGGATTCTCGCTTCCATTGTGCTTCTGACTCCGAAACCGAATTCTCTTAGGATGGTCAGTTATAGCTGGTGGCACTTCTTTCATTCCGACGAGGGGTGGGGAACACATTAGCACATGTCGATGACTGGCAGCAGTGGTTAAATTCAGATTCCACCGGATCTTTGATCTGGAGCCTCAGATTTCAGATCCGCCATCTCAACCATGAGGTCCGCCACCCAACAGATGAGATTCATCACCAATATACATACTCTGTTTAAAACATTAACCGTGCACACCTTGTAACACACGTTTTATGCTTGTCCGAATAGCAAATAGCGATTATGTTTTAGATTCGCCACTGAACCTGATTTGGGCTTAAATTATTGATTTATAAACATGTAGAGGTACTCCTGGATGAGAAATTTAACTTCTGACTAGCAGCGTGTCACTAGGAGCATAGATGACGACGAAATCGAAGACAACGACCCATGTGTGAGTGATATCCGTTCTGTTCGACTGAACCCGCTCGTTGAAACGGAACGAAAGCACAACGTAACTCTTACCCAGTGAGATGGAAATGGTTGCCTATACTGAAAGAAATTTTCAAAAATAATGAATAGGTTATAGGAACGGTGCTTCGCCAGATTGTATGCATTTGACAAGACGCTAAGCAGCAGCGAATGAAAAAGCATCGACTGCTTGGGTAGAGTTCCTAGACTAAAACTCATTTCAACGAGCTGGTTCAGCCATGGAGGTTTTGAACGGCTCAAGGCATCCGACAATTAGCTGATTGTTGCTGTTTAGGGTAGAAATCGTTACCGCTTTTGACCAGTTTGTCCTCCGACCGTGATGAGGTGAAAGCCATGACAGTTTCATCGTCGTTTGACAGTGACCGACTTGAACGTCGCAGCAGCAATGCTTGATCCGTCTCAGTGAGCTTTAAGCTCCGTCCATTATTACCTAATTGAACAGGATAAGACGGCAATTGACTAACTGAAAGCAGTGCTGCATAAGTAGGCCTACGTCGGAGAAGTGGTAGCAATGACTCTGAGTCAGTTTACCAAATAACAATTCGGTGATCGCTTTCTACCTTGGATGAAAACCAATTTCGAATTAAAAACGTGAAACCAGCAAAACTTCAGAGTCATCCGTCCAACGAGAAATTCAATAGTTCAGATATTGGAATATTTCTTCGGTAGATTCTTTGACCCGGTGGAGTATGCTAAATGATTCAATCAATGGTTGCAACCAGCGCGCCATCAGAAAGGTTTTGCTCTCGTTTTTGCAGATCTTGCAGTTGCTGCGAAGCGAAATTCTCACCGTCCTTTGCTGACAAAATTTTATTCATTTACGAAAGTTCTGATATTTCGATGGCGGCCCGCCTACCTGAGTTTTTTGGTCAGAGCTTAAAGTGTGAAAAAGTGCCTGGACGCTGCTGTCGAAAAGTTCAGAACTAAAGATTGCAAACGCAGATCAAAACCATGGAAATTGGATTGGTGAAAATAGTGATGTTTGAATAAAAGTTGGACTGGTGAACGAAATTCTTCTAAATAGATGATAATTATATATAGGACAATAATGCTTGCTGAACTATACATTGGATTATTGAAACTAATTTTTGCTTAAATAGAGGCTGGATCAATAAAAATAGCTCGTGCTGAAGCAGAAGCTGAACCTAGCATCATTTAATTATAACTTCTTTTTGAACTTTGCCGCCACCGGCACATTGAAAGCAATTTCACTTAAACCATCAAATCATTACCCGGCACCTCGGTGCCGGGTAATGATTTGATGGTTTATGTATATATATATATATATATATATACATATATATATGTATATATATATATAATATGAGTCACTGTTAACTTAGTCTATACAGGATGACAAACCGCATCCTGGAACATGTGGAAAAGAATCAAGAATTAGGCCTACTATCTTATTGTTCCCTGTGGAAGTTCAGTTAAGACCATTGTTTTCTTTTATATAGGCCTACTATTGTTTAAAAACCATCCAGGGCCTATATAATTTGGACCAGTTCAAGGTAAGTCTCGCTGAAATTTTTTGAGCAAATGGCCACAAAACAATAGGCAATTTGCCACTTAAAATTAAATTATAATGTCTGGGACAAATATGGAAATGTTATGAAGCCGAAAAAACTCGGTCATTGACCTACATTATGTGTGTGACTACATACTGGAATTTTGCATGATTAATCGGTAATCGTGTCTGTTTTTGTTGACGAAATAAAACGACTCAATATATAAAACTTGCAATTTAAATAAAAGTTTTTAAAGGTAATTTGTTTGGCTGGAGAAGCATAAATTTATAAGACTTTTCAGCGATTATATGTTGAAAGTTATCAAGACCGGTACCCGGATGTAACTTTATTCAACACAAATAGTCGACCACAATGTATCAGACAAGGCGATCACTGATTGGTTGACTCGGTGCGGCATCATATCCCCTCCATATTAGTCCCAGCTAATATCCACACAACACATGATTGCAGCTGTAGTTCATGAGTTAGCTGTGATAAGACGCATTCATGCATCAAACACGTGCAGTACGCATACTCCCATCATACAAACGACTCACCAATGCATATTAATAAAAAAAATTACGCCGTAAAGTAGGCCTATATAACTCGGATGAAATCGCAATTGCCCCAAAAAGAGGTCAGGTCTGTCTCTGATGCAAGAGACGCTGTGTGTCTGTGTAGGTGTGTGTTGTAAACTTCTGTTCGTCTATTCGGCAATGTGTTTAGTTCAAATGGTTGAACTTGTTTAAAAATACGGTCGCACAGACGTAAATCTGTACGCGCCGTCAGTCAGACACTAACCAGTCGGTACCCCGACAATAAAGTCCCAGATAAAATAAGCCCAGACAAAATATCACCAAACACAATATCCCCAGTCGCAATAGCCCCAAGCCCAATGTCCTCAGACAGAGCAGCCTTAGACAAAACAGGCTAAATGTGTCATTCCTTAAAAACAGTGTTAACGAATACTAAGGTCAAACTGACATCACAGCATAGAATATAAAACAACTGTGCAAATGTCTAAATTTTCAACAAACTGTCAGCGAAAGGAGCATTGCTATTTTGCCATTTTCAAAAATGCATCGAATAATGCTGTTTTCGGATTAGTTCGTAGGCTTACTTCTAATTCTTGAATAATACTTGATAACTTTTTCTTTAAAGTACTTCTTGTTGAACGATTTTTTAAATATGAAGAATTTATCCCTAAATTTTTTCACCTGGCTTAATCCTGATAACAGACTTTAAACACTTTAAATCAGCAAAAAAAGCTGCAATGCAGGCAACATGTTTAACAATTCACCTTACCCTTGATCCGACATCTTAACGACGATATGTCCTGGGTTTTGACCAGTATCTTCAATTTATCAGATAAAAACGACAGCAATGTTGCTTTATAAGAAAACCACCCGCAAAACCTGATCCCTTTTGTCTCAATATTTTTCAAACCAAGGTCAGTTTTGATCTCAAGTTCTCCAACTGAACCGAAGTTTAGTGCTGAAAAGCAAGCCGAAATAAAGAAGTTGGCATCTCAGAGAATAAAACAGCATTTGTTGATAACTGGTTTGATTAAAAGAAAAACAATTGAATGAAATGTCACTTGTGGACAATGTTTTTCGGGGTTATGCTTATTCCCACTTATCATTTTGAGTAGCCTATTATTAAACTTTAGTTATTTCTATCCGTCTTCAGCCGATCTCTGCTTCCTTTGGCCTCCTTGGCAAAACCCTTGGGGTGGATTTGTTCTTTCCTTTCAGATCGCACTAACTGTGTTATTGTTGGATCTTCTATAGGTCCCACTGGGTTCCAAACCCTTTCGGTTAACCTCAGGGATCGGTCTTGGGTCAGTTGCTCTATATTTCGTACACATCTCATGTCAGCTCTCTGTTGCGGTCGTGTGATCTCTTGTGCCAGCTGCATGCAGATAATACCCAAGCATACCTTCACTGTCGTCCAATCGATGCAGTGTTCACTCACTACCGAGACGATGGTGCGGACAGTCGATGAAGGTCTCCTGCGATCGGTTGTGACAAGAAGTACACATGTCTTAAGTTCGATATTCCCACCAGTAGCTGAAAATCGTCATGATCTTAGACCTAGGCCACATAAATTCAGACTGTCTGTCAAAGATGACAAAAACTTCATCCTTCGAGTCCCATACAGAACACTTGTGTAGAATCTCCCAACGAATTCTCTTTATTATAATAATTTATTATAATATCATCTAAAACTCGATTGAATCAGACTCTGGTACTAAACAATTAACATATTGTAATGGTTTGCGGTGTGACATCCCATATATTCAATAAACGAATACTTATTATTTAGTAACTGTGGGGCTTACATGCATGTTTCGTTCCACTGATGCCCTTTCGGGCTGAATTATCTCACATCGCCTACTTTTAAATTCATCCAAACCCCCAGTTCGTTTGGATTGGTGGTCGTAGGCAGTTAGCTCGTCTGAAGAGTTGCCGGTTAGCCGAGGGCTTCCCTTGGTTACCTTCTCCCTTACTGTTAGTTGCCTTGATGTGACGATAACATGTTAACTTGGTTATGTGAGGGTGTTACTATCAGCTTCGTCAGTTGCGTGTTGTTCTGCGTTACCTCCCCGTGATGTTGCCGTAATCCTTGTTCACGCTTTTGTCACCAGCAGTGTTGATCACTGTCACCACCTACCATGATTGGCCGACTCTGTGGACTCTAGTTTTGCGAGTCGCCTTCAAGACTGTCTTTAAAATAATTCTTATTATTACTATCATTTCCTCAGATACGATTATACCAAGAAGGTTAAGCAACATAACACAATCAATACTTTATTGTTCACGAACGAAATACATGACACATAATATTATAGTAACAGTACAACAACTAAACATGCAGTGAGCAATGGGAAATCCCAAAGGAACGGACCGTTCCGCTATTAGAGGTCACCCAAACTTTAATTTGCCACATGCATTAGCTAACAATGGTTTTATCCAAATGTCACGGTTGTCAATAACTTCGGCAATATCACTGCAAGTACTTTCTTTTGTTAAGAAGATTCGAAAACAGTACAAAAAACTTTTAAAATTTCTATTTTTATTTATGTAGCAGATTCTCCCTTAACCTCAGCTTCTGCAGCCTACAAAAAGGAAATCAGAACATTGATGTTTTCAACTCGTACCATTTCGTGTCCTTTCTCTTCCGAAGAGGATGAGGTTTTTTGGGCACTATATCAATACGTTGCAAAATTTGAGTTTGCTTTAAAATACAAGAATAATCTGAACGATAGAGTCTAGTTTATCAAGTTGGCTTTTCCTTAGGCTTCTCGAGGAATCATCCGGAGAGTAAATGGCAGCGAACTCAGAGTTGTTCCAACAACTGGTTTGTCGTCAATCTTCAGTCCGTCTGCTGCCGTCTGAATATTGAATCGTTGCAACCAACCAGAAAGGAACAAGAAAATCTCCTGACGAGCCAACATTTCTCCGAGACACGACCTACGACCTGCGGAACAGATGAAAGATACATCAATACTTCATTTTTGGAGACACTGGGCTGAGATACTCTAGATAACAACATGGCATTCATACTAAAGAACACAAAACTTGAAACTGGTAGGTTCTTTTCAAAATACAAGTATAAGTAATAATCAATGTTTGAATATCTTTTGCAAATACAAAAGAAAATATTTGATCACAAATATACATTTTGAAGAGCCTTCCGCGTACAGCATAGTATGAAGTGCAAGGCTCTAATGCTGTGTTGCAAATGTACGCCATTTATTATTATTATTATTATTATTATTATTATTATTATTATAATTATTATTATTATTATTACTATTATATATGTTTCACATTATGCAATTATCGCCCATGATGAGCTAAGTGAGTGTTGGCAATGTCCCGAAGAGGCAGACTGCGTTCCCACGCTGAAGAACAACTGAGATACGTTGGAACAGAAATGACGTCTCCATTGGATCGTGGGTTGCAGCACTCGTTCGACTACCCAACTCTGAAATGAACTCCAGTCCTATTATTATTATTATTATTATTATTATCATTATTATTATTATCATTATTATTATTATTATTATAAATATTATTATTATTATTATTATTATTATTATTATTATTATTATTATTATTATTATTATTATTATTATTATTAGCATTTGGTTAAACTACAGCTACACAAAAGAGCCTCTGAAGGCAACTGCGTTGAAGCGCTGGATGCACACTGACAATCGTTGGAACAAGTAGCTTGTCTCTCTAGGGTCTCTGGTGACATGTGTCAAAAGGCGACCCATTATTATTATTATTATTATTATTATTATTGTTGTTGTTGTTATTATTATTATTATTACTATTATTATTAATAATATTATTATTATATTATGCTGTTATCGCCCATGTGGGCGAGCTAAGTGAGTGGTGGCAATGTCCCGAAGAGGCAGGCGGCGTTCCCACGCTGATGAACAACCGAGATACGTTGGAACATAAATGACGTCTCCATTGGATCGTGGGTTGCAGCACTCGTTCGACTACCCAACTCTGAAATGAACTGCAGTCCTTCACTGCTCCAAGCGCCGCCGGATTCCAAGGAGAGGGCTACGAAGTCGTGGGTGTTGGTTATGGTGTTGGTTGTTATTATTATTATTATTATATTTATTATTATTATTATTATTATTATTATTATTATTGTTATTATTATTATTACTATTATTATTATTATTATCATTATTGTCATTATTATATTATTATTATTATAATATTATTATTATCTGTGCGATTAATGCCCAATTATTATTAGTATTATCATTATATTATGGTCTTCAATGTTAATTAATGGTGATGTCGTCCGGAGTAGCCCTGCTCGTTGGACTCCATAAATGAGCAGCGAAAGTTCCCTTGAAAGCAACTGCGTTGTAGCATTGAATAATCATCGAGATGCGTTGGTAGAGAAAAGTCGTCTCCCTCTGCTCCCCAGTGACGGCGCTCAGTCTGTATCCCATTTCTGAAAGGAAGCTTTGGCCTTCGGAATTGATGGGGCCAAAGGTTTCGAATGCCACCGGTGTAAATACGTACGTGGAGGCTAGCTCGGCGTATTTCTGAGTTTTGAGATTCGCCGCCCTCTCGGTCGCAGCGCCCGCTCTTTGTTATTTTTCTGGCAGATACGACGTTGCCATTGTATCTGAGACTGTCGCGTCCCATATCAAACACAGCCCCGCCCGCCATGGTATATGAGTGAGTCCGTCAGGTCTTTTACCATCAGATTGGGTCAAGCCCACCGGCTCTTTGACAGTGGGGATCCCTACACGGATTAAACTTCCACAAATAAGGTCGTTCAGGGCCGCGTGTCTGGGCCAGCGTCCCAGGCCCAGGCCCTATAAGAGACCGTGATATCCGTTTCTCTCGACCAGGGCACCGCATGGGCAGGAATGAGGTAAACAGACAGGTGACCCAAGTCTGCAACCCACCGCCACCCTCAGGGACTCATCGTCAAGTCTCAGCCCGCAGTTTGTAATCGGTAGGGATAAGAGCCAGTCGCCTGCATGTGGTGCTGCCACTGCTCTAAGACGTGACTGATTCTGGGAATCAGGCATTCTGGAGGCGAGGTCTGCCTCTCCGAGCTCGATCAAAGGGTCGTCCCATCTCGATTGTTTGTCAGCCCAAGCTTCTTCCGGCTATGGTACTCCGCTGGTTTCCCTCCATTTGGCCTGAAGGACCTCCAGGGCAAGGTCCTTTTTAAGGCTTTCCTCGCAGAATCCTTGTCTGGAGTATATCAGTGGCTGCGGCCGATGCCAAGAAGGCTGGAAGTGCCAGCGAAACCACTGATCGGATGCCCAGTCCTCCTCTTTTGATGGCCTGGAGCCATCCCTCGTCGGTGAGAACAAGATTAAGCACCTCAGCGAGACCCACCCTCAAGGCCTTGTCATACTCCTCCAGTCCTTTGTGGCTTTCGCATGGGCAGCTTCTGAGGGTATATAATAGTCGGGTGGCACTCAGCGAGTATCGGAGCAAGATGAGGGCGTCATGTGTGGCGATGGACGTTAGTTTTTCCATCATGCGCATTAGTTCCACTGTGCGCGCATTCAAAGTGTTCGTCAAGGCCGTATCCGTTGACAGAGGTGCGCCTAGGAGTGTGGCCTCTGAAGGGTTAGTCCATCTGAACTGTCTTAATTGTTCGAAGTCTCTCTGGATATCAGCAGAAGTCGAAATGACCTCGCATTTTGTTCGATTTAGGAAAAGGCCGAGTTTTTCGCATTCGGTTTCGAGTCTGTTTATATCTTCCGCAACCTCTTCCGCTCTGCCACCTAGTGTTAGGTCGTCCAGAAACCCTACTGTGAGCGGCGATTTCATTTGGATAATGATGGACTGTAGAGGTAGACAGAAGAGTAAGGGACCCAAAGGGTCGCCTTGTTGGGGCCCTACTCGGGACAAGACACAGTATCGACCGTATTTTAAGATGTGAGTGTTCCAAGCAAGCTAGATTGCAAAAACGTGCCAGTTCAAAAAGAATGTTATATAATGCTGTCAACATTTCAAGTCTGTATAGGCTGTTGAATGCGTTGGAGAAATCTATTTTGGCTATGATTGTTTCGTTGTCAAACTGTTCAAAAATCGTCTTGCTGTTGGTTTGTGAGAACCTGGGCACGGGTTGTCTCTGGGGCACATGTCTGTGCACGAGGCCATTCTTGTTGTGCAGTTTCCATTCGCTGTGGCATGCTCCACAAATCCCCTTTTGTTTGGGCCTTGGTCCCTCTTGTGAGTCAACGATCTGGGGTTGTTTGTTGTATGAAGAAGACATTCAACTGCGTGATATGGTCTTCCGACTCGGAGCAGGTCGTGACGGGTCTTTGTTGTTAAGATACATCGATAAGAGAAGGGGAATGAAGATACATGAAGTGGGTTGAATGGAACCAGATGTATACAAATTCGGTTTCAAATGTTAAAAAATGAGCGTCTCTACTGCGTTGCCATAGCAATACGTATTATGACGTCGTGGGATGTTATAACTGCTCAATGGTGAATATTATGGAGTTAATTCTGGTTTCCACTTGCATAGGTTACACATTTTGATTTAAAATCCTGAAAAATCTCTTTAGTAATATAAGACAATATATAAAAATCTCTTATCCTGGCCTCAATTGAAACGGAATGATATAACAATCGTGCGCTGACGAACTCTCACTACTTCAAAAAACTGTATAATAGATAAATCCGTCAACTGCCTTCAAAGCCACTCAGTTAGTGACCTTCAATTATTATTATTATTATTATTATTATTATGCAATTGAGCAAAACTGTGCGTAGCAAATTATTGCGTACAGATTATTATTATTATTATTATTATTACTATTTTTATTATTATGCTGTTATCGCCCATGTGGGCGAGCTAAGTGAGTGGTGGCAATGTCCCAAAGAGGCAGACGGCGTTACCACGCTGAAGAACAGCCGAGATACGTTGGAACAGAAATGACGTCTGCATTGGATCGTGGGTTGCAGCACTTGTTCGACTACCCAACTCTGAGATGAACTGCAGTCCTTCACTGCTCCAAGCGCCGCCGGATTCCTTATTATTATTATTATTATTATATTTATTATTATTATTATTATTATTACTATTATTATTATTATTATTATTAAGACAGTAATATTTATATGATGCCTCTATACGGCCATGATATTGCAAGGGAGACGCTCAAAACAGGAGTCCATCGAGTCGCACAATCAATTGGTAGTATGAAGACTGGTCCAGCAACGAAGGTTTAACAGTGAAGGATCTGGCAGACAAGTAGGACTTGAACCAAGTAGGGCAGTTATCAGAGACGCCAAACAACGTTGCAGGATTCATAGGAAGATCGATCAAGCGTGGCATATAGATCGTTTTGGAAAAATTCAGGCGAAGTGAAAGTGCGTGACAAGTTTGATTGGGTATAGTGGGGGGTGGGGTTGGGGGGGGGGGGGGGCACCGAAAGTAGGCTAGCCATGTTTCTAAAATGCATATTATAACTACCTGTACAATGCAACTATCGAAGCTGTTCCTGTTTTGGCAACATCCGCTTTCTTCGGAATTCATCTACCTCTCAGTAGGCATTTGGCCTCCCGATCTACCTTAATTTGTTGCTGCCTACTAGTTTATGATTCATTTTCAGTATAGTTTAAACCTACCTAGTGAGAACAGAATGACTCTATCTCGGTCAATGATGTTGTTGTCCTTATCAAGAAATCGTTCCGGACGAAACACATCCGGGTCTTTCCAAACTTTTTGGTCCATGTGGGCAGCATATAGATTTGGAAACACCTATAGCAACAAAAAGGTAAAATGTCAGTTTCATTATAGTATCAGCACGCAGCGCTATTCTCTATTTCCATAAAACAGTGAATGATCAAGTCACTTAAAATATAATTTATAATGCAAATTTGATGACTCGAAACAAATTAATGCACTAAGAGTTAGCTCAGGCTCCAGCTTATTCATAAGCGTTGTGTCACTTCTTGTCAGAATTGTTATTATTGTTATTGTTGTTGTTATTATTATTATTATTATTATTATTATTATTATTATTATTATTATTATTATTATTATTCATTATTGACATTGCCAACGGATCTGTCATCATGCTATCTGGGTCGCCGCTTGTCAGTGGACTGTAATCTTGACATGGTGCCCTGAAAAGCCACCGCATTGAAACGTTGGATCAATGCCGACAAGTTCTGGAAAAGGAAGTTTGTCTCTCGGGTGTCACCGGTAGTTGTCGAAAGTCGGCGTCCAGTCTCAGACAGAAAGGCGAGGCCCTCACTATTGAGGGGACCGAAGGTTTCTATAGCGATTGGAACAAAAGTGTATTTCTTCTCTAGCTCAGAATATTTTGTGTGTTTCCTTGTGGCTGCTATCTCCGCCGCTCCTCCAGCTGTGGAAGCTGTTTCGGGGATATAGAAAGCGGCCACTGTGTCCACCACAGTTGCGTCCCAAAGTAAGGTCCGCCCCCACTCCACGGTATCAGGGTCTGCCCGTCCGGTCTCTTTCCATCTAATCTGGAAAGACCTGATGGTTCCTTGACTGCTGGAATACCGGCTCTGTTGAGGCTGCGATGGATTAGGTCGTTGATGTTACAGTGTCTTGCTTGACGGCCAAAACCCAATGAACAGGACAGGCCATGTGCGCCTCTGGCTGAGACGAAGGCGCCGCATGCGCAGGTGTGCGGCTCACAGATGGCCACCCCTAAACGTAGGCCGACCGCCACCCTCACGGTATCGTCCTCCAGTCTGAGATCGCGAGAAACGAGCGGGAGAGCATATAGCCAGTCCGAGGCGTGTGGTGACTGCAAGGCCCTTAGTCTCGCCTGGTCGCAGGGATCCTGTAGCTTTTCTTCTAGTGCAGACAGAACCGCGTTTAACAGCGGTCTGTCAAAGTGGGCTTGTTTATGGCCTGGCGTCGTAATATTATATTATTATTATCATTTTATAATAATAATGATGATAATAATAATTTTTATTATCATAATTATTATTAATGTTATTATTATTATTATTGTTATAATTATTATTATTATTATTCTAGTAATAAAAACAATAATAATAATAATAATTATTATTATTATTATTATTATTATTATTATGAATAAATACAGTATTATCATTTTATAATAATAATGAAATAATAATAATTTTTTTTATTATTATTATTATTATTGCTATTATTTTCCCCGAGGTACATGTAAGACTTGTAAGTTACATAATCCCTCGGGATTCAGTAAATTAGGAGGGCATTGTTCTGGAATGGCTAATCTTCGCAAATTACTTCGTTGGCGGAGAAAGTACCGCAAAATCGACTGCATTGAAGCGCTAGGCAATGATAGACAAGCGGTGAAAGAGGAAGGTATTCTCTCTGTTATCGTCATATACCTGGGCAAGCCGGTGGCCAAAGATTATTATTATCATTGCCCTTACTATTAATTATTATTGGTTAATAAAATTTGGAACACGAACAAGGTCAGAAACCGAAATGTGAAACTGAGGCGCGTATAGCCAGTCGACAGTTGAAGATGCACTTTAATATCCAAAGCATTAGCCACAGTTGATTAAATACGATAGACATAGCTAGGCTAAGCTTACCTTAGTTCCAGCTGGTATGAAATAACCACCAACTTCAGAGTCTTTTAGCGTGAGGTGAGGAACCGCAAGTGGAACAGTAGTTCGAAAACGCATCGTCTCAAGAATTATAGCTTCAACAAACGGAAGCTTTGGTTGATCATCAAGAGATGGAAGTCTGTGTCTCGGAATGACCTTATCAATCTCTTTCTGAAGACGTTCGTGCATCGTCGGATTATTAGCAATAAAGATTATCAACCATAACAGAGTTGTCGCTGTAGTTTCAGATCCAGCACCGATCAGATCCCTTGTGGTGTAAAGAAGTTGTTCGTGATCATAATCAGGGCCAACTTTCGTCAGGTAACTGGCTACAAAGCATTCGACTGTGCCGTTTTTCATGATGTTTTCAACTTCTTCCTCAACTATTTCACATATTCTGCCCATGCTCTTTTCACAGAGTTCTGCGCATCGGTTAAAATAGGGAAATAGTCTAAGGAGTGCAGGAGCAACATCAATGGCGGGGGTGGCATTTTTTGCGAATACCCTCAAAAGTTCAATGATTTCGTCGGATCTCTTCTCATAGTCTTGTCTCTTTCCAAGCATTATATTCTTCATAACATTGTACGTACAAAGGCGAACCATGTCGCATGGATCAAATTCTTTGCCTTCTTTACTGCGAATAAAAGATTCCATGGCCTCAACTTCTTCTATAATTCTTTTCTCTATCAAAGGTTTAGTTCCAAATCCGAATTCTTTCAGGACAGTTAAGGAAAGCTTGTGATAGCGTTTAAAGTCATCTGAGAAATTTCTGCTTACAATTCCTGTATCGGAACAAATTCAGTTGTACAGTTGGGTAGAATTTATGTATGTATGTATGTAGGCTGTCTGAAAACTTATATAAATTATAGCGCGTGAGTAGAAACCACTTAACAGTGAATTAAAGTGTCACGGTAATTGTTTGCAAATTTCATCTGGGAGAAGTCACATAAATATATGGCACATGTAACAGCCCTGGCCAGAGAGCAATTGAAGTTAGGTCGATTTTCGCTAGCCCGATACAGTTGACCTAACTGTTGTTACAATAGTCCTTCGTCTAAAACGTGCGGCGTTGGCAAACTTAGGCGCTTAAACATGTAAGTACATGCATCCAGTGTTAGTCACGAGACCAAACATTCAAGACCAAGATCGAGACCAAGACCGATTGATCCAAGACCAAGGTCAAGACCGACACTCTTTTTTATAAACAATTCAATTCATTATGAGGATAAAACGAAATAGCACGCTTTAAACATAAATTATTTTGCTGAAGAATACTAATCATAATAATGGTCCAGAAAACAGTTTTACCGGCCAACTTGAAGTTTTGCGGATTAATCCCTTGGCTTTGGCCTGAGAATATCACACTATAAATTACTTATAACAGTATACAATAGGTAAATACTTTAAGACATCTGAAAAAGTAGATTAACGTTCCGTTTAAATGGTGTACCTGCTGCATCATGGATCTCGGATTTGTAGGTTAACAGTGTCTACACATGGCTTATCTAAGGTCTGTCAGTCGCTCTAGCGTGTCTAGAGTAAAGCAGGAGGGAGACCTGACCCACGTCTCTAATAAGTGTAGACTAGGAACCGACCTGGGCTGATGGATCAATGTCCTCCGTGCCCACATTCACGTGGTGCAGACCGTTAGTAACCTATCTTTAGTAGGAAGGCGAACGAACGGGCACGGCAGGCAAAACCAGGGCAAGGCTATGGCCAACCGCCTCTGTCAGTGTGCCAAGAAAACCGTCATGAAATGCACCGATGTGAAAAAACCGAGAGTCGCAGATGGTGAGACTCCCAGGCCGGAGTGCGACTCAACAAATACTGGGAAAGAGCGAGACGGTGAGTCGAGAGCCATCGGATCTAATGAAGCGTTGCAAGGGGACCTAAGCCAAAAGGATGTCCTGTGGCGGATCGCATCAGAGGGCAAAGACTCAACATGAGCTGCAAATAGAGGATAATATGTAAGAAAAGCTGCATAAATGGACTATTTCTTTCCAATTTGAACTCGCATCCGGCAACTACAGTGTAAACACTGATTCTGTGAACAACGCCTAACAAAGGATTCAACATTTCGCCAGTTGCTCGTAAACTTTGCAAATTTATCTAAGTGTCTAGACTGTATTCTGAAGGCCTCTGCCTGAAAGGCTACAGCAGTGTAAGTTCAGAACGGTAACAAACCTTTTTCGTTTTTATTAGTTAACCGTTCCATGTAGAAGCTGGCTCTGCCTGCGAAACATACGGAATTATTCTCCAAGGCCTCTTGTATAGCCTCTCTGCTATTCAGGGTAAGACATAATCTGCAACAATTGTAAACTATAGCTATGAAAAAGGACTCTCAACGAATCAAAACCATTAGTGGTCGCCTATAACATCTTTACGAATCAATTAACAGTAGTTTATAACATGTAGCGTAATTCAACTATTATTCCTATACGTGCCATTTGAATAATCATTTAGCTTTTTAAAAAAATATTTTGATAGAATAAATTCATGAGAATAGTATTATACATTCATGAAAATATCATTATATGTAACTACTATAGTGGTTCAAGCTAATTGCGCCTTCCTCTTAGAGTAGGCCTATAAATTGGTCAGAGTTCATCCACTTTGCTCATGAAAAACTGATGTAGCCCATGTTGACAAATGTCCGGGCTTCCACCCTCATCCCTTTGTAGTCTGAAGGTTTTCTTATGTCATCGATGTTGTCACGCTGAGAGCGAGTCTGAGTGGCTAGTAGGTCTACTGTAAGAAGCGCTATATAAATAACTGGATACGATACGACACGGTACGATACCACTGATCTTAGTACACACAAGTTTTCGCAATTACACAAAGATGTTAGGCCTACATAAAAGTTGCACCAGTTCACGAATTCATTTACGGCTAGATTAATTAGGAATTTGTACTCGCTAATTACAGACAAATTAAGGCAATCGGGTTCCATGATGAAGGTGGTGCTCACCTATCTTACAAGTAGAGGACATTCGAATTTCGAAAGTTTTCATATGTTGTGTTATATCTGTTCTTCTGTCTAGTTTTAGGGATTTGTGAAAACAGAACGCTGGATAATGATGTGTGACTAAAGGTAATCTTATTTCGGAAAACGTTTTTACCAATAAAACACCAAGTAGCATCAGGGGCGTAGCTAGGGGGAGGCAGAGGGGATCTGTCCTCTGGCGCTAGGTTGGAGAGGGCACCCAAATGAGGATTTAAACTATTTAGTTTGCTTATTTTGATGCAAATTAATTTATCCCAACTAAGTTGGCAAGATTAAATTTTGGCTTCTCCTCTATTATCCTGATTTATAAACAGGTTGTCAAACGGGTCCCATAGATCAGTGATCACTTAGGGTTCGTAATGGACGACATAATACTCATTACGTATTTCCAAATCAACGCATTTCACTGCAAATTTTCTAACAATTTCTGTTTCAATTGCATGTTGTGAGCGGTCCCTCAGCAAAGTAAATCTAATTTTGTTGTATGTGCAGTCTTCAAAAAGACAACATCGTCTCAGCGATCTTGCTTTTCTTAGCATCGAACGAGAAACATTGTAAAAAACAAATTTTGATAACGTTATTGACCAATTTGCGACAGTTGAATTAAACAAATTAGTTTTTTAGACTTCCTATGACAGTCATACATAAACAGCTTTCAGATATAATATTTTAAAAATTGAAAATAAATTAGAATGGCGCCATTCATAAAAGACATCACACAATTATTGACCAATTTTGAAGCCCTCCTTTTGTCAAAAGTCGTGACAAACGTCACAAAGCTCTGCACCCCTGAAAATTAAAGATGTCCAGAATGTTATATGAACATTTTCTTATAATTTTCATATAAGGTAATTATAACTATAGAAATGCTTAAAACTATATCGTAGAACGATGAAAAATGGAGAAAGTAAGGTCAATTATTATACTCATTATCCATTTCACAAGATGCATGAAAAATGCTTGATAATAATAACTTTAAATAATCCACATTTTATGCTTTTCCATTCTCCTACGGAAAAGAAAAATGCTCCTTCATGGAATAAATATGGAGGGCATGGACTTCATCATCCTGTTCAATGAATATTCCATTCAGGTACAGCTCTTCTTCGTATATCCGATTTGCGCTCTCTTAAGACCGTTTATACACGCTGAACATGAGGAAGGTAAAAATGTCCTGTGTGTAATTATAATTTTATGGTCATTCAACTTACCTGCATCCTTCTCTGAAAGTATAAATTGGTCCAAGTTCATCCACTTTGCTCATGAAAAACAAGTGTATGTTGTCAAATTTCCGGATGAATGGTAAAGAACCAACGAGAGGCAACGATGGCAGAGACGGTGGATACCTTCGACCTACCGACTTCTTCCTCAATACTTTTGTAAAAATCGAAATGGCGAGAAATGTCACAGAGAACCAAAGGAAATCCGTGAACAGAAACATCTTTGGAGATATTCACCTATATGAAAATAGGAAATCCCAAAGAGATTTCTAGATAGGCCTACTATCGAAAAGACTGACTCATCGAAGGTCACTAACAAAACTCTCAAACACTGATATTTCGACGTTTACAGTAATTCTCATCGGCAAAATTGGCTGCTTGTAAACGATAACCATTAAAAGTAATAATTATGATCACTTAATATCACAGTTTGTTGTTATCGTGTCCTTTTATCTTATCTGTAAACTGGCTCAGCTCAGAGGGGTCACTAGGGTTAGTGTCACCCGTTGCGGTCACTAAAGGTGTAACCCCCCGTCCCATGGAAACCTACCAGACCATAAAGAGTCGTAGTCATAATCTCCAAACTTCTTAAGCGACACTCTAAAGTCAAGCGCAGGGCACCAACTATTGATGAGCGCTGATCAAATTAAATGGGTTGCCAAAAGGGTAGCCAGACGAAGATTAGAGTCTGGTCTTCAGAATCCTTAGTAGCCCTTTTGTTTTGCAATAAAGTTACTCGTAAATCGTAATCTAAGCTTTCTTTTTGTTCCAAGAATGGAACTGCTCACAAATGGACGCTGTGGCGGCATGAACATTTTTGCAATATGTTCCTAAGCGAATTTCTAGGTTAATATGACTATTTTCAGCACACAATATTGGTTTTATATTCCGATATTTGGACATTTTCAAGTTACACCGTTCACACACATTCGATATGACAACAACCGCCATTTTCGCTCGCATCACCTAAAGGTTGTGTTGATTTTAATATGCAAATCAGGCGCGTTATTAATATAACAAAAGGGTCACTCGGAGATCTCGCCCAATCTCGGGATCGGTAGAATTTCAAAGGCGAAGAGCGCACCCTCGAGATCTAAATTCAAGGTTCAATACCAGGCTAAGCTAGGCTGTAAGGCTAGCTCCTATATAATTATTCAGTAATTTGAACACCTATATGGCGCCCCATTGAGAAGTCTACTCTTATGCGCTATCAACCCAACCACAGCGAGTCAGGTCAGTCGTAAGCAACTTGTGAAAGAAAGGCGCATTACTGGGTAATGACGACGCGTCTGTATCGATAGTCCGAAGGTTCGGTAGTACGAAGGTTCGATAGTCCGAAGACTAGATTCCATGGTGACCGGTCGATAAGTGATAAGATTGTGGTTTTAATGGTAGCTGGGCTGATGAGAAGAATTATGTTTGTTAGAAGTTAGATTGCATAATTCTCTTCATTCATTCAGCCTCCACCTAGGCATGATTGTTTTCATATCAATCCAGCTTCCAGTTCCACACATTCTTTGCATCAATTGATCCAGATTCTAGTTAAATTAATGACGGAGTATAGAATCTTCGGATTATCGAACCTTCGGACTATCGAGTGGACACCATGACGACGACACTGACAGCAGCGCATTAGAATGTTAAAAATAAGGTTTATATTAGAATAGAATTTAAGCGTTACATGAATTGATACAATATTATAATCATATACATGTAAGATAAAGTTACGAAATCTGTTTAGTTACCTGTTATTGTTAACTTAACATTAATTTATTTTAAATTTTACACAAACGCTTTAAAGGCAGTCATTATATCATTTTTGTGTCACCCTCTGAATGTGTCACGGGTTGAGGTCCGCACCCCCACACCCTCATAGTGACGCCACTGGCTCAGCTTTCTCTCTCTACTTGCACTTATAAATTGCCAAACTCTTTAAGTACCCGGCTCACAAATGACATTGGGACAGTTCAAGGTTTTCAAATATTTCTTCATTCTTTCAAAACACACGAAACCAAAATAAAAATAAAACTCAATCATTTATAATATTAAAATTACTAGCTGGGAAACCCGGCGTTGCACGGGTTGAGACAGGTTATTGACCCTGGAGAGCAGGAAAACGGCGGCCGCGGGGTTCACCAATCACTCTACTGGGTGTCCCAGGTGTTCCCCGAGCAAACGGCGAAGGTTTCGAGTCAATAGCTGTATGTGTGTGTAACAAGTTTATATAACGACGCATCCATGACAAAGATGATATGCGTTATAGCTGTATGTAAATAAATAGTGTGTACGCATCAGTGTCTGTAGTCTATACGGAATGTATATAAACACTATTTACTTACAAACAGTAAATAAATATTGTTTCTATAAATTCTGTAAAGACACTGATGCGTACACAGTACATACCCATCTGACCGACTGTGCAAACGATGGCCAACTACTGTATACGTGCTGCCTCCTGGCGACTGAGAAGGAAGCTTTCCTTGAGGGGTCCTAAGACAGGTTTTTTGCCCTGAAGAGCAGGAAGACGGCGGCCGCGGGTTCACCAACCCCTCGACTGTGTGTCCCAGGTGTTCCCCGAGCCAACGGCGAAGGTTCAGAGTCAATAGCTCTAAAACTTTGCAAATGCATTGCCGAAGGTATGGAATCTCTTCTTTATATATAAAGATTGACAGCAGCAAATCGACTATTATTATTATTCCTCACCTCAAATCGACTTTCTCTCGGCAGCTTTGGTCTTCTGTCACACGCACAGCTTGGACGCCTATAGATGCGGTCAACTGATCGATCAAGCAAAGTAAATTATACTCAGACGATTGCCCCTATTGTTTTACAGCAAACATCTGTTAATGAATTTCATTGTCCTGTTCCTTAAAGTTACTGCTGTATGCCTACTTGATCTGCGTATACTAAAAGTTCCTATACAGATGTCCGAGACTAAGTCTTAAGTATTTTTACGTCAATCGTCTGCAAAGTATAAATCGATTTTAGGATTTTAGCTGAATAAATATAACTTGAACAGTTTCTTTCCACCGCAGAATAATTCAACCAAGAAGGCTCTAAATTGACATACCCATCGATTAGAAATAGCATCGACTGCATGGACGCAATACAGAAATTATCATATAGACTTTAATTTCAATACCTGAAACTCTTTCTAGTAAGATACGAAACTACGTGTTTACTGATTACAAGATTAGTGGGTGTGGAATTTAACTTTTATAGCAAGCAGTGCTTATGAAAAAAGTTTTTTTAAAAATTAAACGATAAAAAAATACGTCAGACTCGCGAAAACAGGTCCTTGATTTTTTCGCATGTTGAAGTCATACCAGGGTACCATAGATGTCCTGTCTTTTGTCCTACTTATAGAACTTTTAGCATCAACAAAGAAAAACGTTGCAGCTATAAATATCATAGACTAATCCTGCCTTGAGCACAGCATAGACCTATACGGTCTGTCTGAAGGCAACATTGATCAGTGGACTTTTTCTAATTGTATACAGTGGCTATATTTTATAAAGTTATAGTTGAACACAATGTCGACCTCAAAGTACTTATACATGGATCCTGGAGTGATAGGCTAAGCTGAATACGCCCGTTGAGACGGCACTGAGGCATGTCGTGACTCTGAATCAGCGATACGAAAATGGTTGCTTAAGCATTCAGAATATTCAAAAGGTGATAAAAACGTTGTCTTACCAGAAAGCAGCTAGATTGCCGTACATTTAACAAGATAGTAAGGCTTAGCAACAGTGAATGTGGAATCATTGGCAACTTGGTACAGTTCCTAAAAGTCATCAAGTCAGATAACTCTCATCAACTTCCGAGTCATTCATTCGTTCAATGAAAAATGCAACAGTTCAGTTGTTTGAATATTTCTTCGAACGGTTACTCGACCAGGTGGAGTATGCAGAGTGATTGCCTACAACTCTCGCACGAATGATTCTATCAATGGCAGCAGCCAGCGCGCCATCGGAAAGGATTTTCTCTTTTGCAAGTCTTACAGACGCTGCGAAGCGAAATTCATTATCACCGTCTTTTGTTGACAAGATAATAAATTATTCATTCACGAAAGTTCTCATTTTCAGGACGACTAAGATTTCTACACAAATATCTTGGATTTATTAATGTAATGCAATTCACAATGTGTGCAATGTAAATCGAACATTTATGCACATGTAAATATTGGTAGGCAACGTACACATACATTTAGGCCCAGGCCTACACTAGAAACCAGAATTTCCAAAGTCATCATGTTGCTTAGTAATTATGCTTTATGGCTTGGCAGCCTTCTGTTATTTGAAGTTTATTCTTTTCTTTCATGAATAATAATTTGATACCAAACAACTGCGATAACTAATGGTTGAACATGCATATCTTTGCAACACCTAAAACCAGTAGGCCTATGCGACGCTATACCACTGCGCCTTCGTCCCCGATGCTTTGAAATCATTACCCAGCAGCGATGAGTATGCAACTCATATGAATATATTAGTAAAGTCACTGGGTCTCGTGCATATCTCGTTTCATAATCTCGTCAGGAAACTGTCTTCGTCGAAACACGTGCCTCAAGACCTGTTGAAGTCAAGTTTCAAGATTTTACGTCGTCGTGTGACATCTAAGGTCCAATCCACAACAACAATTCTGTAATATATACATGTAACTCGATCGGATCTTAATCTCAATTGCCTAAATACAGGTCATGTCTGTCGCTCATGCAAGCGACGCTGTGCGGGTGTGTCTGTCTGTAGGTGCATATGTGTGTAGGTGTGTGCGCGCGCATCTGCTGCCCTTGTGCGTTTGTCAGGGAATGTATTTGGTTCAAATAGTTGAACTGGTTTTAAAATATAGGCCTATAGTCGTGAATCTGCACGCGCCATCAGTCAGACACTGAACAACACCTAAAAAAACTCCAACAAAATAGTCCCAGGCACAATACTATAGCCACAGATAAACTAGACAAAATGTGTCAATCCGTAAAACGCTGTAAGCGAACCAAGTGGCATCACAGCTTACAATAATTATAAAGATAAGGTGGACAAGTCTTAATCTTCAAGAAATTGTCAACCTTGCTCTTTTTTATTTTATACATTTACGCTATCAACGCTATCGCGATTTTTTGATTAGTTCGTGCTTATAATATTTTATTAGTAGGCCTACTTTATACCTTTTCTTTAGAATGGTGTGTGTACTACGAGTTGGACCATTCCTCAGATATGAGGAATTTATTTTAGGACTTTAACAATTTTGGCAACTATCTAAACACGATTACAGACTACTAACTGACTGCAAAGGCGTAAGACGTAGACAACCTTTGCGTGCGAAATGAAGTGACATTGAACGTTTTACCACGATATGTCCTGGCCTTTGTCAAGGACTTTAGACATGCAATTTAAATCCCAAAAAAACTGCAATGCAGGCAATATGTTTAACTCAGAATACAGTCTATTAAACAACTGACTTCACCCTTGAGCCGACATCTTAACGATGATATGTCCTGGGTTGTGTCCTGTATCTTGAACTCTTTATATATAAAAAACGACAGAATGTAGCTTTTAAAAAATAAAATAAATAAACTGCAAACCTGATCTTCCTCCTGTCTCAATCTTTCTCAACCCCGGTCTCTTCTCATCTCAAGTTCTCCAACCGAGCCATACCCAATACTGCACCATGTCTCTGGAATGATCTATACCATCTGAATTCCGCACTTTTTTCGGTAACGCCTGAATAGTGGCCGGTTAAGGAATTCGGTGCCTTGACATTCACCATTTGTGAATTTTTTTGAAGCATTAAAGACTGCTGGATCAAAGAAACGGACGAGGTATCAAGAAATGAAGGGAACCCAAATTATATTCCATACTGGGGCGAGTTAGCAGGGCCGTATCGAGCTATAATTGCGCCCTGTGCCTAGCATCAATCTGGCGCCTCAAATTTTGAAAATAGTGCATTTTATGGAATAATAAATTTGCGCCCTTTCCACATTTCGCCCTGGGCCACGGCCCCGCTGGGCCCTTCCTCGGTACGGCCCTGCGAGTGAGTGCATCATGCATATCGGAAAGGTAAAGTAAGAAGTTAACACATGATCAACAAATCCAAGTCGATTTATGAGGGGCCAGGTGGGTGGTAAAACTGTGGTGTTTCCATGATTTACCATGAGTCGGAATCTCACGTTGTACATAGTCTTAACCATGATCACTTTCATTTAATCTCAGGATGACAAGTACAGTAGGTCTATGAACGAATGACGACAAGTTATTACAGAAATGTAATTTAACTGTCTTAAGTCATAACGACGTAAATAACGAATTTCCCTCGCTTGAGATCAGCAGCACTTCCTGCCCCTGTCGGTGGATAGAGGTCGGGTCGATCAGACCCTACACGTATGTCTAAGATTTAGAATGTATAATTAACAGAGCAAACCAAAAGTCTAATTGACGTCCATTAATTAATTAAACATGATTTTTCATGTATTCTTTTGATCCGGTAGCTGGCGGCTAGAGCGTTTGTCGTCCATTGCAGAAAATATGAGTTTGATCCTCTCTAGGGGACAGCCACTGTGTAGAGAGGCATTGAGCCACCAATTTATTCACAATTCTTCTCTTCTTCTGGGACATACACGTAGGGCCTATATAACCTCGTGGTGCCAGTCCCAAGCCTAGATAAAGAAGGAGGGCGACATTAATCAAATCAAATCAAAAACCATTTTATTATTGAGACATCAATCGAAGTCAAAGCAATTTAACACACCAGATAGAGTAAGTCTTATCATCCGAGTCTTAACATCTTGGTATGATGGAGATGTTCGGCTTTCTATGGATTCCCTTTTACACAATGGATAGTTAGATTACGGCATGTTATGTGTGTTTAGCAAATAACAGTTTTGTGAGAAAACAGCAACAAGCTACAAGTTAATTCAATAAACAGCAATGAGTAGATTATCTTGAAAATTATGTTACAAATTAGGAACCCAAAACATGAATACAGAAAGAATGAAAAAAAGAAAGAAGAAAAAGGAAGAAGAAGAAAAAGAAAATGCAAGCAAGACTTAATGGATGGACACCATATACAATTATTACCAATATATGGTCCTGTCCTGAAACTAAAAACATAACTTTAACTCTGTTTGTGCAAGTTTTTTTAGAGCTCTTTAAATAAAATAATTGTTAGTAATACAGTAATATCACTGGGCCAATTGTTCTGCACCAGTGGACCAATACAAGTAATGGATAATTGTTTAATTTGTATATGTGCTGAGTGACTCCTGTTACAGTAGTTAAGAGAGAATCTAGTGGTGTGACCATGTATGTTAGATACCTTCATAAAATAATTCAGGAAAGTAACTGGGTGTAAGTTCTGGGGAAGACGGTACATAAATAAGCAGTCTTGAGATTCATTTATGCTATGTAAGGATAATAAATGAGGAGTTATAAATACTGGGATTATGATTGCTTTCAAGTGAGTACCACAAACAATTCCAACAGATCTTTTCTGCAGGGTAAACAAATGGTTGAGGCACGATTTGTAGTTAGAACTATAGGATATATTACAGCAGGGTAGATGAGTGAAAATTAGTGTGTAATATAGGCTGAGGAATAGATTTGGGTAGGCAATGTCGAATTCTGAACCGTACTTCTATGTTTTCAGACATTTTTTAGAGATAGCTATTAAATGGTCTTTCCAAGTGAGATAGTGATTTACAATGACACTAAAAAATTTAGATGATTTTGGTTGATTTGATTTGATTAGGTTAATGATCTTTGCTATCACACAGTGTCGTTAAACCGCTACTACCACCGATACAAAACACGAAGTCCATGTCCTTCTCAGGATCAAGTCTATATGGAACCAATTCGATGTACAGAGTATCATAATATGAATTTGCCTTTCTATACAAGACTTTAAAGTGAATAGAGTTCAGTTTGTAAGGATGGTATTTCTTCATGCTTCACGAGGGATCATCCGTATCTGAAATGGCAGTGGGTCCATTGTAGCTCCAATAACGAGAGGCCTGTCGTCAATCTTCATTCCATCTGCTCGCTGAATATGGAAACGTTGAATCCAAGCAGTAAGGAACAGGAAAACCTCATGACGAGCTAACACTTCTCCGAGACATGACCTACGACCTACAGAACAAACTAAGGCAGATCAGTGGAGACAATGGGATGAGATAGAAGCAAACATGGCATTCATCAATTATCGAACCTATAGGACGGCTAGCGTGGAGGAAAGGGTTCTTACTGACGGGCTCCATATTCTAGGGTAAAAATAGTAATTAACTTTAAGTGATATCGGGCCCCATATCCAAAAAATGCCTGGTCTGAAGTACTGTAGACTTTAATACTAAATATACCAAATAAAATTTGTCTCCCAAATGGAAAAATGGTTGCTGAAAATTCATCAATCACTTACATGAATTGGTTTCTACGATACTTCGTCAACGCAAAGTGATTGACAGCTGCTTTAGAGTCAATAATCATGCTGAGCCAATTCGTTCTCAGTTGATTAATGTTAATGCCAGTCTAGACAGGCGTTCATTTTATTGTTGTCATAGAGGATCACAAGTAATTTATGATCATTTTTCGATCTCCTAAAGGTTCTTGCTGGAGTAACCGATGCCACGATAGAGTGATATATTCTGCTAAGTACTGGTATATCATTAATTTTATGACATTGGTAAAAACCAAATTTTAGATCATGGCATGCTTGGTATTGAAGCGGCTGGTCAGCGGCACCTCCGGTCCCAGTTTCGTCTACTTTCTTCAAATTGGATCGACTATTTATGAATTACCTAAAGTTTAAAGATATAACCATTGGCTTAAACGATTATTGATTAAAAACTATCCAGAATTTTTGAAGTGACTCATCTGAAACGGCGATCACACCGAGCGCATAATTAGTCCATGTCATAACAGAATGCACAATCACACGCCCTCGGTTGCCTTGATCTAAGTTAGTCTTCCTTGGCTTTGTCTGTGCTTTTCATGTGTTATATTCATGTGAGCATGAGTAAGATCTTCTCTCTACCAATTCTAGGCCCAGGTCGTAGCTCATCAGTCCTTGGACAAAATGCTTCCAACGCCAGAACTATGCAGCTATACATAATTCTGGAAATTCTCATTTGCTTAAGAGAACGAGCAGAAACAGTTGTGCTACCAGTTAAGATGGCAGCACGAGTCAAAGCAGAAAGATTGTTCCATAGCGAATATATTATGCAAGATATGCTTAACTACAATCGAGACCTTTCCTTCCTTGATAACTTTCACTTAATATACAGTTACGCCTACTTCACAATAAGGGTTTGGCCACACAACCCTAATTTGTTGTTTGTTATGTATTAATAATTAATTATTTGCAGTAAAATGTAAACCGACCTAGTGAGAAAGTAATGACTCTTTCTTTGCCAATGATTTTATTGTCATTGTCTATAAATCGTTCCGGCCGATAGACATCCGGGTCTTTCCAGACCTTTGGGTCCATGTGAGCAGCGTGTAGATTTGGAAACACCTAAAGCAATCAAGTCTCAGGTGAACATAAACAGTAAGCACGCAGCGCTATTTACTAATTCCATGAAATATTGAATAAACCGCTTCTAAAATCAGAATCGCATATTCCAAATGTCCAAATTTCTTTTAAAGCTCATCACGGGTTCTAGCCTATTCATGAGTGCTAGAATCATTAGCCACATCTGATTAAAGGAGATTTCCGTTTGCAAACAAGTCTAGGCCAATATTTTTATTCTACTGAGATGAAAGTGATTGTCAATGAAAAAGACCAGTTGAATGGTGGAATCTGTAGATTTTAAGGTAGATTCTGGTCTTGGAAATTGTATACACGTAGCAGTTGTTCTTTGATAAATTATGAATAGGGCTTACAAACATCAGTGGGTGTTCTTTGAAACTAGAAAATAACGCTTAACGCGAACCTTATGGATTGTACATTAGATAATTTAATAGGAAAAGAATTACACGGGCTACTAGAAGAGTTGAGCACCTAAATGAAATGTCCCTCACTTAATGTTTGACGTATCAAGTCGTCGTTTGAACGAAGAGTTTGTGCCATGGCCATAAGCAGCTTTTAACCTACAAGTTTTAGAGAGAACTCAAGTTGAAGAACTTCACGCTCATGTGCCTCAAATAATGGAAGAAAACTGCACAATAACATATTAAGCATTTCCAAATTGAATCATTAAGTCGACAGGCAAACAATTAATTCGGAAGGCTTCATACCATTCGATAATTATCTTATCCATTTAAATCTTAATTCATCAGTGCCATCAAATTACTACTGATCTGCAACAAAATGAAAAAATAACTGAACTTACTTTTGTCCCAGCTGGTATGAAATAACCACAAACGTTTGAGTCGCTTAACGTAAGGTGAGGAATCGCAAGTGGTACAATAGTTCTGAAACGCATCATCTCAAGAATTGTAGCTTCAACAAACGGAAGCTTAGGCTGATCATCAAAAGATGGAAGTCTATCCCTCGAAATCGCCCCATCAATCTCTTTCTGCAAACGTTCCTGTATTGTCGGGTTGTTAGCCAGAAAAATCATCAACCATAACAGAGTTGTCGCTGCAGTTTCAGATCCAGCAACGATCAAATCTCTGGCAGTGTAAACCAATTGCTCGTGATCATAATTTGGACCAACTTTTGCAAGATATCTAGATACGAAACATTCGACTGTTCCATTTTTATTGATATGTTGAATTTCTTTCTCAATTAGGTCACACATTCTGGTCATACTCTTTGCACAGATTTCTACTTTATGCCGAAAATAAGGGAAATGTTTTAGCAAGGAAGGCGCAACGTCAATTGCGAAAGAAGCATTCGCAATGAATGACATTATAAGTTCAAGTATTTCGTCTGATCGCTTCTCGTAATCTTGTCTCTTTCCAAATAGGATGTTCTTCATAACATTGTACGTACCAAGGCGTGCCATGTGGCATGGCTCAAATGCTTTACCTTCTTTAGCACGAACAAAAGATTCCATGGCTTCAACCTCTTGCAAAATTCTTTTCTCTATCAAAGGTTTAGTTCCAAATCCCAATTCTTTGAGAACCATTAAAGACAGCTTGTGATAGCGTTTAAACTCTTCTGAAAAATCTTTGCTTACAATTCCTGTATGAGAATCAATTAAAATGTTCGTTTATGTCAGATCCATGAATGTAGGTAACTGAACGATTCGCAATGTTAATCATTGCATTTTTTTAACCTCGCAATTTAAAAAAAAATATCCCGTCTTCACTGTCTTGCTGAGCGATACCTTAAATTTGAATCGCTTAATAAGTCCCTGTTTCTTTTGGACGTAACCTATAACAGGCAACTTCAGTGTAAACAAAGAGCCTTAGAACAGCGCTTCTAAAAAAATTCAGATTCTTGCCAGTGTCGTTTTGTTCATAGACATATCTCAAGAGGCAAATTTATCTAAATGTCCAGTTTGGATTTTGAGAACCCTTTCTTGCATAATAATAATAATAATAATAATAATAATAATAATAATAATAATAATAATAATAATAATAATAATAATAATAATAATACAAATAATAATCATAAGACAATTTATATAGCACCGTAGCACAGCCGAGGCCGAAAGAAAGGGCGCTGTACACGAGAACAAAATGTCAATTACAGTCGTATGATTGTTTGAATATATAAATCTTAAGTCGCGATCTAAATGCCTCAAGAGACGACGCGTTCTTCACATGTTTGGGGAAACATCCTACTGTCTGCGGCCACAGACGGCGCAAGAAATGCATGGCTATTATTCATTCATTCATTCATTCATTCCGAGAATTTGTAAAGAGCGCTTCTTCAAGGTGACTACTCAGAGGCGCTCCCAACTCCAGCGCGGCCAAATAATACCGTCTTAAAATGAGAGGGGAATGGCTTAGAGGGAATTCTAGGAAGGGAGCGGAGCATCAAAGGGAGGCCATTCCAAATCGAGGACCCACCTCTGAGAATGCACGGCTCTGCCTGGTGGTGGTGCGAGCCTGAGGAACACAAAGGAGACCCTGTTCAACCAATCGGAGGGAGCGCGTACCCCAAGCACCAAGGGTGGGGCTGCAAAGCTCGATCAGGTAGGCAGAAGCGAGGCCTAGTAGGCAACGCCAGACTAGGACAGCTATTCGATACTCGATTCGCTGCTTAATCGGGAGCCAGCGGAGGACTTCGCACATGTAGATGGAAACGTGGTCGAATTTGGGTATGTGACCAATGAGCCGGGCTGATAAGCGCAGGATGCGATCCAGGCAGTCCGTTATTGCAAGCGATGAGTAAGTTCCAACACAGTGATATACCTTTTCTCTCTTTATTAGTTATCTTTTCCATGTAGTAGCTGGCCCTGCCTGCGAAACATGCGTTATTAGTTACCAAGGCCTCTTCAATAGTCTCTCTGTTGTTCAGTATGAGACATAATCTAAAACAAAGGTAAACAACAACAGCTTCTGTGAAGTGAGAAGTCGAATCATGAGCGTTTTATAACCATTGGGGTTTACTTAGCAACTTTACATGGTCAATAAACACCATTTAACAAACAAATAACAATATACCACTATTTTCCTATTATGTGTCAATTTAAACACATTAAGCCTTTAAGCTTTATGGCATACTACGAAGTATTAGAAAATAGATACCACGAGATTTCCACTGAAAATTCATGCAACAATTAACAGGCATATACATTTAGTCTATGCATAATCAGTAAATAAATAGACCCACGTTTGCATTGATATATTCCTATTTTGTATGACTGTATTTGTGGGCAACTATACATTTCCACAAGATGGCCTATTGGTTATCAACATTTCCAAGCTCTAATAAGGGGCCGTCCATAAATGACGTCACGCGCCTAGGGGTTACCCATTTGTGACGAAGGGGAGGGGTCGACGAAACGTGACGTAACATCATGATCACATCAAATATTAAAATGCATAATTTTTTTATATAAAACTGTCGCTCAATAAAACAAGTTCTACTTAATTAGCAGTAAATGTTACCACAATTTAACAACACTAATTATTTTAATTGCATTCTTGATTTTTAGAATGTTTACTTTTCGATTGGTGTCAATTTTGGGCTTTGGAAGTGACGCAGCCATACTGTAACACACAAGCTGCACTCAATTATACCGCCGAAACGCGTCAGGCCACAAAAGTCACTGCACGTTGGCTACGAGAACTATTGATCGTAAGAGCAAATGAAGAAAATGGATAGAGTGTTGATTGGATAGACGAAGAAGGGTTGGATCTGTATGGAATATCTATTGAATGGGATGATGATATCCAAGCTCTCCCTATTTATTCCAAGAAGGACTATTTTGCTTCTGCGTGAGAGAAGCTTGGATTGTTCAAATAATTAATATTAAACCTTTATTTTAAAATGCAATGGTTCTACCAGAGCTTTTCATCTCGTGGAATGCATAATGAATTTAATAATTCTACTTTCTCCATTTTTCTTCGTTTTACAATGTAGTTTTATGTATTTTCACGTTATAATTACTTTATTTATAATTCCAAGAAAATATGTGCAAAACATTCTGAACATCTAGTTTTTCGAGGGGTCACAGCTTTGTAACGTCATATTTTAGGGGTCATGACAAAGAACATAGAGAAGAAGATCAACGCATGCGAAATGTGGATATTGAGGAAGATGCAGAGAATATCATGGACGGAGAAGAAGACAAACGAAGAGGTGCGCAAGAATATTGAGGCTGAGAATGATGAGACGTTACAACAAACAGTGTTGAGATGGAAGCTGGGTTTTTTGGACATGTTATGCCGCCTATGCGATCAAATGGAATGGAAAAGGAAATGATGTTGGCGTACAGAGAAGGAAAGAGAAAACGAGGACGTCCAAGGAAGAAACGGATGAACGAGATACAAGAAAGAACCGGAATGAGTCTGGAGGAATTATGGGACGCCACATCGGAGAGAAAGCAATGAGAACTTTCATCGTGACAGTCGCTAGAGTTCAACGAACTGAAGGTACAAGGTGACATGGCATTTGTGACGACGTGTGACAAAGGTAGCACTATCAGTCAATATCCTTAACGACCCTGCTCTGACACCCTATATCTATAAACTAATATAACCCTAAAACTAACCCTAGCCGACCCTCACGAAACCTACCCTGACCCTAACCGACTCTCACGATGCATACATTTTAATAAAGGAGAGAGCAAATTAAATTAAATATTCTTCAGGCTATATTGTTTGGGGGTTAATTAACAGACAAGTACCGTATTCCCTTGGGTATTGGACTAATGTACTTTCTTAAGCTGATCTCCTGTCTTTAAATATTCTTTTACCTAAATGGATAGATAGGAGTGGTTACTTTTAAGGAGTGGCCTTGCTTTTATAAGCTGATGCTCAATAAGAGTGATCAGAGCGTGCTTGGCTGATGTTTAATTATGACGTGTATGTCATGAGACTGGGTTCTCGTTTTGCGTATTTTGAAGAGGCAACGCCTGTCTTTGGGTAGTTAAGCTAGTTAAGACGACGTTCTTACTGCTTCTCCTGATTCTGCTTCGTTCTACTACGTGTGTTCAAACTGCTTTCAACACTGTATCGCTTCGACTTCCGCCCTGCTAACGACCTTTCGATGAGCTTCTTAAGTCGAAGTTAAGTGTTCATGTTACTTTTGTCGACCCGGATATAATTTTAACATTATATTTTGAAATCACCCCTAGAGCCTTCCGATTTACCAGTTTACAACATGTAACAATTATATCATGTAAACAGGCAATGTTAATAGACACTGAAGAAGAGGATGGTCAGCATTTTCTATATAATTATAGTGTAGGCCCCTATCAACTTACCTGCGCCCTTCTCTGAAGGTATAAATCGGTCCAAGTTGATCCACTTTGCTCATGAAATACTCATGTATGTTTTCAAATTTCGGAATGAATGGCAAAGACCCAACGAGAGGCAAAGACGGCAGGGATGGTGGATACCTTCGACCTACCGACTTCTTCCACAACACTTTTGTAAAAATTGAAATAGCGAGAATTGTCAGCGAGAACCAAAGGAAGTCCGTGAACAGAAACATGTTTGGTGATATTCACCTATATAGAACTTAAAAACAATACATTCGGATTTTTAGCTACTAATATAGACTCATCGAAAGTCACAACGATACTGCGCAACAATAATATTTGCACCGGCTGTTTATTAGCGCGTGATAGGCCTATAAGCCTAAGGGTCACAGTTATAAATCGTTTTTTTACATGTAGACTACGCCGTCTGCGCCGTGAGAACGCCTGTCATTTCAACCGATTATCTGTCCCAGATATGTCCCATCGACTGCGTGTTTTAGCGAATGAAATAGGCCTACTGAATTTATCAGATTAACTAGCCTTAATGCCTGAACTATTTCCTGTGAGACACCGCACTGAATTAATCGTGTTAAATGATTCAATGTGGGCACAGAATTTAGTTTATATAACAAGCAGTGTATATTAGACGACAAATCCGGTGACAAAAATAATGTCGCACTTGTGAAAGCACGTGATCAATTTTTTTCGAATTCACGGTTGATGTCGTAACTTTTGCTTTCGTTTTAGAAGTTTGCATATCAGCAAATAGCACAACGCCGCTATAAAAAAGAGACAATCACGACCAGGTCAGGATAAAGGCTCAATATGGCCCTTAGCGAGCATCAATCAGATATGGGCTATTGACACAGGGACATACGAGTCGCACAGACAAGACGGGAATGTTAAATTTGACGATTTCAACGTTTTACAATATAACCTATTTGAATAAACAGATGGAAGAAAAAAGTGCACAGTTTCAAAAATTTACTCTTCAGAATAAATTTTCCTGGAATTTTTGTCTTGCAAAATCAGAACAAATGTGGTCAAGCTGTATTTCTATCGTAATATCCGTTTTTCATGCTGGCTCCGGCGCATTTTGTATTTTGAAAATGTAAATCGGTTTTTAAAGAACATGCCACTGTCTAGTAAAGATAATATTAAAATTATATATCGTCTCGCTTTTTATAATACTTTTCCTAAAAGACGACAAATATGATGCACCTTTTTCATTTATTTTCCATAAGATTCTGACAATAAGCAGACAACATACGATTGTTATGCTAAGAGAGAATGTTCAGCACAATAAATTTAGTAAAAGAATAAATCAACCCAAAGATAGCACAAGACCTCCATAATGAAACAAATGTGACTGCAGTTTTTTTTCTATCTATTTTTTCTTGTTTACAAGCTCATTGTTTATTTTGGGGAGGTTGCCGGAGCCCCTCCTCAGCCCGGAGCCCAAAACTTAGTTGGCTTATGCCTTAATCCGGCCATGATCGTGACCTTGAGCACAGCATAGGCCTACAGTTTGTTTTTAGGCAAAACCTCTATCACAGTGCTATTTTATAATAGGCCTATAGGCTATAACCAGTGAAGTTATCGCTGCCCACCTTTTTTGGAACTCGCAAGTATTATTATCACCAATCCAACTTCTGTTTAGCAAAACAACTTTTTTGTCGTGAAACTTTTTGTCGTAGAGCCGAAATCGGTGAGTTGCTCTTGTCAAACTCAATTTTTTACTTGAAGAGTCCAAGATACAGGACAAAAGCCAAGACATATCGTCGTAGAGATGTCGTCTCAATTGTATTTTTATCAGTCATCTGATGGAATGTGACCTTAGTAAGCTTAGGAGCTTGTTCCTTGAAGCGTTATTTGATGATTTTAGGATCCAATATCCTGGACAAAGGCCAGGACACGTCGTGGTTAAAACATCAATTATTATTAGATTTCATAGACAGATTAATTTATCTTTATTTCACTGGTTCTACCACGCAATTAGTATTATTACTAGCAGCCAATGTATGTAATCCAGTTTTAGCGGGTTACTTAATAGGATTAAAATACTTGTATTTAGGCCTAGTAGTAGTGGAAATGGCAGTAATAGTAGTAGTAGTTGCAGTTTGACGACACTGTGTGGCAACAAAGATCGTTAGCGTCACCCTCCTCCTTCATTCAGGCTTGGGACTGGTACTGTCAGAAAGCGAACAGTAGCGGAGTGTACTTGGCCTAAGTAATCGTCCATCATGTAGTGCTTACTAGGCTATACCTTAAAGAAAAGAGGTTTATTATTAATAGCATGCATCAATCCGAAAACCGATATTTTAATTCCACAATTATTCTTGCATCAATATGGTATAAAACAGCTAATGCCGATGCGAAGCATTACGAAAATTTCCGAAACACCACTCGATACAAAATTCGAAGATGTTACTGATAGCGGCAGCCTATGTGTATCTGTAGACTACCGTTGGAGTCGCCTATAGGTCAAGGCCATTATCGGACGGCGTGCACACAACTTCTCAAAAACTTTTTCCAAGCACTTAGCAACGGATAACTTCACAATCTTGTTTCCCCTCTAAGTCCAAAACCCCACTCAGCTAATAAACCACGTTCCGAAAGTGTTACTGCTTCTGGAAATTGACTTGACTATTGCTGCTTGTTTTTTGCGTTGCAACGGCTGATATCTTGTGGATTACATTATCTTCTGAATGTTTGACTCAGTTTCATTTATTATATCTGGACGTATTGAATATATCTCACGCTAGAGTGTTCTTAAGTAAGCAAGTAAGCATATTCTTTATTCAGACTTCTGCAAACGCACAAGATGTATAAATTAACAAGTACGAAGGAAACGTCTCTAGGCTATACGCAATTTGTCGAAAGCATAAAAATTAGTAAAATGCCAGGATAACAACTGAAGGCCGGGCAGGATGAAAAGTCAATGGGGGTTAAGGCGCTGATAATCATAATGAAGCCACACCGGATGAAGTCATCAGCCCAGGGAACAAACCCACAGTCCTAATGGGAGTAGGAATTAAGATTCCTTAGAGTGTGGTCAGGATTAAAGAGGATGGAGTTGAAAGGGAGACATCGGCTCGTTCGCAAAGTTCATCAAAAGATATTTGTTCAGAGGGGATCATCCCCTGTCGCACCAGCATTGAGGCGAGCGCGGTGGGTCGCATTAGCATACAGAAGGCAGGCTAAAGTCGCAGAGGAGAGTAGCCATGAATGGACCACCTAAGACAAACTGATGTTTTCGGAATGAATTCTATCGAATATCTAAAAGGAAATTATGCCATATGAGAGGATGATTATTCAAGTGTGTGATTAATAAGTATCGGACAGATCGTATTTATTTATTTATGAAAAATAACTAATCCAAATGGAGCCTTAAGGAGTCCAGTTAAGGCAAATCGCTTTCTAAAATGGACCACATGTTGTCCTTGACCGGACTGGTTGCCTGAATAAAACAGATATCGCCAAATTCTAGCCACACTGCATGTCTGCAAGCAACCACTACAGACAACGGGGAACGTTGCTCCAAGTCCTCTTCCTTCCTAGCAGTTTGTTGCTGATGATTACTCATTTTCTTACGTAGTGCATCATTCCCTTCAGGATTTAACTCTCTGTACATTGCTGTAACTACACCCATGAATTTGTCCTCAACTACGAGTTCATACTCTGGCGATATAAATAGTCTTAAAACTACTGTTCAGCTTTGGGAAGACTTTTTCCAGGCATGCTTCAGCTGTTTTAGAGCGACTGCAAAACTGTCTGCAAAGTGTGGACTGTATAATTAAGTTGGCAGTTTTATGCCTTAGACATCAACTGGTGCCATTTCTTTACATTTGTATGAAGCATGCCACGCCAGAGAATCAATCAATCAAAGTTTATTTGGAGGTTCAATGAACAGAACAAGCATGACAATTATACATAGGCTATCTTGGCTGATGGTGAGAAGGAATGAATGTGGCAATGAATATTATTGCTGCATTTGTCTAGTGATAACCACATCATCAGCAATCCATTAGATTGGTAAATAAAAAACGCAGGAAATAATTTTATGAAGATTGAGAGACAGTCCTCCCCCACTCCTTACTTATGATGACAACGTTACTGAATGAATGCCATCTTTAAGATTTCTAGGCGCTTAGACATATAGCATACATTGTACTCTTTTGGAATAGTAGCCGGCGTTTTCATACAGTGCAGAGAATGTGAGTTCGATCCTCCGCTTAGGCAATCATTGTCCTCTTATGTTCCTTACAACATAAAGTCACTATAAACACTAGGTGGCGTAGCATAATATGAATTAATACAAGAATCTAAAATACACATAGTCTTGCATAAGTGGTGGTTTTTCTTCAGGCTTATCGAGGGATCATCCTGATCTTAAACGGTCGTGGGCTCAGGGTTGCTCCAAGAATTGGACAGACATCGATCTTGAGTTCATCTGTTCCCGGTTGAATATTGAACCGTTGTATCAAACCAGCAAGGAACAGGAAAACTTCCTGGCGAGCTAACATTTCTCCGAGACATGACCTACGACCTATAGAAAGGTATCAACGCTATACATAGATCGGTGGAGACAATGAGTGGAGAGATACAGGCCAACACGGCATTCATATTAAAGCTATCGACGTGTCGTATTGTGTTTATGTTAGCAAAACTAGAATAACTTGTGAAAAAACTTTGGAAATTAAAAATGACGAAAACAATTATTTCTTTATCTGTTTAAGTCATTCTTTAAACGCTGGTTAAACCGGTCATAATGACGTCCTACAATTACTTATTTTTATGAAAGTTGTATACCCAAGTTGTCGGCGAGGAAGACATGCTGTTTAACTGTTTGGACGCCTAACTGACTTGTAATAAGTATATAAGTTGGTGAATCACGTTTTGTAAAAAGATAATCACGTATAATAAGGATTAATAGACGAATATTAAGCCTAAGTTTCCTGTTTTGAGAAGGATATACAATATGCTGCTATAGTTCCAACTACAATTAGCAAACAAGGACTTAAGATTGAAATGAAAGGGTCTTTTGTAGTTCTGCGTTTTAAATGTATTTCCGTTATCAATTTATATCGGAGCTCCTTTACCAGCACCACATAATTATTGTCATCTGCACTCTAAAGCTAATCCTTGGGCGCCACCTTCTGCACGAGTATGTGTCCTATTGAAGGGGTTATTCATAGGTGTCAATTGGAGATCTGAGTCTGAGTCTATGTAGGCTGGCAAAGATACCAGAGAGGGGAGAAGAAAAGAAGACTGATATAGGACCTTGATAAACACCATAAGCCTATGTAACTACTGCAAATATTACAGATCCAATCAATGAAATGGAAATTGCTGACAAATGATTGTAGATGGAGTAATGTGCGGTTGCTCCCAGTATGCAGGGCTGTGTAGTTGACCAAACGAAAGCGACGCCCCTCCTTGTGGGGTGATAAGTAGAGGTTCAGACGAGTCTTTTTGAAATGTTGGTGAGTAAGCGGTGGCAGTGATTGGGGGAATTTAGAGAAAGATCGTTCCAGAGTCAAGATGCAGAGTTTCATCAAAATCTATTGGAGATAATGACATGGGGGCAAAAGAGAGCGAGACAAGGACAAAGATCGAGTGGGGTGACTGGAGGCACCTGCTCTGTGAGTATTGTAGGCAGTGGTAGGCTATCGATGCATTCTTATGCAAAACTACAGTACAGCTATCAATGCCGTTCATTTGGTTGGGAATTGGTCGCAGAAAGGCGAATATTCATAAGAAATGTCATTCTGGTTTGATATGAATGATTTGCACTTATAAAATTTTCAAGGTTTGTAAATATCCATTTACTTCTGAATAAGAATTTTACTTTGTCTGCCTTATTTCGTCGTCACCAACTATTTATGAATTATTTTCAGTAAAATATAAACAGACCGAGCGAAAAAATAATGACTCTTTCTTTGCCAATGATGTGATTGTCCTTGTCAAGAAATCTTTCTGGACGAAAGACATCAGGATCTTTCCAGACCTTTGGGTCCATGTGCGCAGCATGTAGGTTTGGAAACACCTAAAGTAGCCAAATGTTAGTTTCAGGTAAATATCAGCAAGCAGCTATTTTCGCTATTCTATGACATATTGAATGAGCAGCTTCTAACATGAAGTCGCAAATTCCAGATTGTCCATGGCTATTACGATCAGTATTTTGCTTACAACTTCAGTTGAACATGTCTTTTCACGATCGTTTGCTTCAAATTACGGAAGAACTTTTTTTATTTCAGCATAAAAATTACAAACAAGATTCGTTGAAACATCAATTAACTAACTAATTTGAACAATTTTTAAATCGTCAAATAACTTATCTAATTAAATTGAATATCTTTGTTTGTTCGGGCTGATTCCCATCAACAATTAATTCAGTCAATTAGCGAAATCAATTTGCTTATGATCTGCATTAAAGTGAATTAATTTAAGTCAAACTTACTTTAGTTCCTGCTGGTAAGAAATAACCACAAATGTTTGAATCGCTTAACGTAAGGTGAGGTATAGAAATTGGTACAACGCTTCTGAAACGCATGATCTCAAGAATTGTAGCCTCAACAAACGGAAGCTTTGGTTGATCATCAAAAGATGGAAGTCTATCCCTCGAAATCACTCCATCAATCTCTTTCTGCAAACGTTGCTGTGTCTCTGGATTGTTGGCGAGGAACACCAGTAACCATAACAGAGTCGTCGCAGTAGTTTCCGATCCAGCGGCGATCAAATCTCTGGCAGTGTAAATCAGTTGCTCGTTATCGTAATTTGGACCAACTTTTGCAAGATATCTAGATACGAAACATTCGACTGTTCCATTTTTCCTGATACTTTCAATTTCCTCCTCAATTATGCCGCACATTCTGGACACACTCTGTGCACAGATTTGTAACTTACGGCTAAAGTAAGGAAGTAGCTTTAGCAATGCAGGAGCAACGTCAATGGCGAAGGAAGCATTTCTTGAGAAGTTGTCGATATGTTCAAGTATTTCGTCTGAACGCTTCTCATAGTCTGCTCGTTTTCCAAATAGAATGTTTTTGACAACATTGTACGTACAAAGACGGACCATTTCGCACGGATCAAATTCTTTGCCTTCTCTAGCACGAATATAACATTCAAGGGCCTCAAATTCTTCTAAAATTCTCGTCTCCATCAACGGTTTCGTTCCAAATCCGAATTCTTTCAATACAGTTAAAGACAGCTTGCGATAGCGCTTAAAGTCATCTGTAAAATCTTTCCCTAATATACCTGTATCATAACCAGTACAATTGTTCAGTTAGGTAATAATTATGTAAGTGTACCTGTATGTATCTTAACACTTAACATAGCATTTTGAGAACCTGAAAAAGGCACTCAAAATCTCGAGATGTTGCAATAGAGAAGAAAAATTTAGGCTATAAATAATTACACTCAAAAACATCTGAATAGTGAAGTCAAGATTGTCACAAATTGTTGATAGATTTCATCTGACAGAAGTAAAAAAACTTTAAGGTCAAAATAATGCTAAGTTAAGACAATGTTTTAAGGCTTTAAAAGATTCTTTCGAACGTCAGTGTCATTAGCAACAAACTGGACAGCTCCCTTTCCACCAGCTGTTATAGCTGATTTTTTTAATTTCTCCTGGTTGCATCCACGAAGTCTTGCGTTTGCTACAATTATTAATTTCGCACTCAACCTCTGTTGAATATTATTTGGCTCTTATCCGTGTTGTAACCCTTTGGACTTAGCTGATCATTTTAGAACCTGAGGGATGTTGTTGTAGATTATTTTGGGTACACTTTTCCTTTTCAACGTCACCATTTCCAGTATGTTGACAACTTGTCATACACCCACGTCTCACCTCTGCAGCCATATCTTCATGTCAGTTCAGAAAAAAGCTGTTCGATAGCATTCTGACAACTTGACTACTAACACATTTTAATTCGATTCATTATATTGCAGCCATTGAATCCAAAATGAAGCAACAATTACTTTTGTCATCAATCAGCAACAACAGAGGACTCAGAAAGGACAATAGTCCCGCTAGATAGAGCCACCTAAGTAATTTATAACATCAAGACAAATAAAAGAGAAATGGATACTTCATAATAAAATTAGTCCAAGCGGTTGTTTAGATCCAGAATATATTCATCAACATTCGTCAGACATTATGTCGCTTATCTCACTTTAACGCTTTCCATTGGTCAACGTCTAGCACGCCCTCCTGCCTGTTTCTGACCGCTCCATTTTCTCAACAATATCGCATTCATTCTAGATCTGCACCTTGATATCAACCTTATTTAAATCATAATCGCTTGTTTATCTTCTGCAACTTCTCTGCGGTGACACTGCAGGGACAAACCCTGGTCCTTGTTGGCTCAAAATATTTATCTGCTGCCAAGTAATAGCTGCTCATACTACAAGGAACAAGACCACTTACAACTTACAAGATAGCTTCAAAATAATAAGTTTAATATTTCGGTTGACATTCTTATTCTCAATGAAACTTGGTGAAAGCTGACCAGCAATGTATAAGATCCGAATGGTGACAAACCTTTTTGGTTTTTATTAGTGTATCGTTCCATGAAGAAACTGGCTCTGCCTGCGAAACATACGGAATTATTCACCAACGCTTCTTCTATAGTCTCTCTGCTGTTCAGCGTAAGAGATAGGCTGAAACAATCGCATAGAACATCCACGAAGACGAGTCATGAACGATTGTAGATCACTGGAAATTAATGGACCAATTAACAGCATTTTAAAAGAATTAACAGTATTCAACTAGTTAGCTATATCTGTACCAGTGTAAGCAGCCTTCAGGGTTTGAACCAAATGCTAATTTTGAGAGAATAAATTCAGAAAAATAGTTTTCGGATACAATGAGATTTCTTGTAAAACTTCATGCAAAATTTGCATTATGAATATTAATATAATTATATTGAAATGCGTGCAAACGATTAACAAACACGGTAAATAGCCTTACTTGCGTGGTCAAAAAAACTGCTTGACATTATTATAGACTGAAGAAATTGGATAAATTTACCGACTGAATATCTCAGTTTAAAAATGTGTAGTCTTTTACAATGTGTATCTTATCTTACATCATACATGTACGCCGTGGGTGCATGTTTACGTTAAGACATCAATGGACTAAGCTAGTATCTCAATTATTAACATCAATATTCTGTTAATTTATGATGTCAGTCACCATAATGCGAGTCACTTAAATGGAGCGTTGGCGATTTCAAGTGACTGTTGAGTCTTGACAATAAACCGATGTATAATTTTATCCTAAATTATTATATCATTTTTAAGATATGCACTGTTCAATGCTGCGACTGCGAATGCGGTGTTCTTCTAACACCTAAAATCTCAGTTTCTTAATATAAAGTATTGTCAGATTTTTCACACATCCATAGATTGTTTTAGGTAGGCTACAACTATTTCGAAGTCATCGTTGAAACTTTTGATTTAAACAAGTATCCGAAACTCACTCCATTTTGCATCTAATCCTGAAAATTGCGTGGTTTCTGGGGCCCCACCCCAGATCCCTGGTGAGCTTACAACGCAATCCCAATGAACGCAATGCAAGTTGTTTGTTAAGGGCTTCTTGCCCCCTAACCTCGAAGCCCTGCCAACGCCACTGATGCTGAAGATCTGATGAATCGTCAATACGAAGTCAGATGACGCATCGATTGTGCTGTAATTGAGGCTGCGTTGATAGATATATTATATATATATATATTTGTTTTGGTCGGTTTGATGCCCTGTGCATTGCTATGGCGGCGCTATAGAAGTTTTTCAGTCATAGTCATAGTCATAGTCATAGTCATAGTCGTCATACTCGATTGATTCATTTCATTATTCATTACAAGAATTTGCGTATACATAGCGCCTCCTCAAGGTAACAACTCAAAGGCGCTTCCAACCTCAGCGCTGCCAAAGATGATCAGAGTTCAGACTGAGACTGATATAAAAGTGATATGAAGCAGAAACTTGGTAGCCAAATTCTTTTCTAATACAGTGTTGGCGATGCTTGTGATCGGTTATACATGTAATGATTAAGTTGGCATCCGGATAATCGGTGGGTAACATTGAACGTATAATCACCGCATAGTTGTTCTGAATAGCTCTATTCTATTCCATTAAATAACCTCCCTTGAACACATATGTGTTATTTATATTGCAAGTTCGATAAATTCAGTTTTTGTCGGCTTCAAACCCCTTCCATATTAGTCCCAGAATCAGACCCAGAATTTTGCATGTGCGATTTATACAGGCAGTTTTTCGAGTGCTAATGTGTATGACAGCAAAATTTTTGAATGAGTAGGTCTAGTGTTAATGGACGCTGAAGAACAGGAAGGTCAAAATGTTCAACCTACCTTCGTCCTTCTTTGAAAGTGAAGATTGGTCCAAGTTCATCCACTTTGCTCATAAAAAACTCATGTATATTTTCAAAATTTGAGATGAATGGCAAAGATCCAACGAGGGGCAATGAGGGCAGAGACGGTGGATATTTTCGACCATCCGATCTTTTCCTCAGTACTTTTGTAAGAACCAAAATGGCGAGAAGTGTAGTCGATAACCAAAGTAAATCCGTGAACGGAAGCATCTGTGGAGATAATATTCCCTATAGGCCTACATCAAAACAGCAAAACATAAGGAGATGTTTGGCTCCAAGACCCTATAGAAGTGATTGTCTCATCGATGGTCACAATCATACGCTACAGCAATAACTCTACAGTGTGTTCCTATATTTGAATAGCAGATAGATTTTCTAGTATGTGATTGTTATTCTCATAGGCCAAGTTATCTGGTTCTTGATTAACGGTTGCTATTAAAGTAACAGTTTCATTAGTATTATTAACGATTTGTTTTAATGTTATTTTCAATTTGGCTACCTCTCTTATTCTTTTGTGACCTAGCTCAACTTTATTCCCCTACTTAAGCCTATAAAATATAAAATAGCTAAACTCTTGGCCATTAACTGACATTTGCAGTTTTCAAAGTATTGAAATGATTATTTCTATTTTTCAAACATCCGAAACCAAGATCAAACTTGAACTCAATCATTAATACATTGTCAGCACAAAATCGACTATTAGGCCTATATTATACACGTCAAATCGACCTCAGTGGCTTAGGGAACCCGCCAGACGTGAATGACCAACGTTCGAAGAAATCGAGGTTAAGATCCGAGCTATTATTGCGCATGTCAGCACAAAATACGGTTAGCCCTTGTCGTAGACCCTACGAGGTTATTCGCGAAATTAATAATTCAGTCTGAAGTATAAGAAGAAGCAAAAGGTGTAATCGATTCCATTATTAGACCATCAAAGCCTCCGTTGTATCCAGAGCAGCGAGTAGGCCTATGCTTCAGTAAGCTTACAGTTTCCAAGGTTGTACATCGTAGTGTATCATCTAAAGTACACAACAAGAACTCCGCAATATCTGTATACATAACAATTACCTCTAAAGTAGGTCATGCCCATTGCTCACACATACGACGGATACGTCTGTCTGTATGCCCGTGTGTATATATGGGTGTGTCTATTTCTGATATTCATGTGCGTCTGTCTGATGATGTGTTTTGTTCAAAATAGTTTGCAAAAATCCAGTCGCACAATTGTTTGCACCCACCCATTATTCAGACACTCAGAGGGTCATGTCAGCGCTCGTTAATAAGCTGATGCTTTGCTCTTAGCTCTGGCATTCAACGAACTCGCCACTCCAGAGGAGATGGTTCAATGCTAGCACACGGACACTAAGTGTTTAAAATTGTAGGCTATACATATTATGCATTTGCTGGTCTGCTGGTAATCTGATATAGAATATTCTTAGTTACTTACTTAAGTTACACTACATAAGCCTACATTAAATTGGTATTTTTAGCCACACATTGAACAGTTTTATCCTGATTCCTTTGCATATGAGATTAAAAGACTGATTTGTTGGATTCCTTTTGCTAACCAAATTTTTATCTGCTTGCAGACACTGTTGATGGCTACAGTTGGTTTATTTGCCAAGTGTACTTTCATTATGTGAATATTATGACCTTGTTTATAATCGATGCTCTTATATGCTGGTAATCATAATCGAGAATATTCTTACTTTACTTACTTACAGAAGGACGCGGGTGCGGTACCAGCGGTACTTGTCTGTTATACGACCACCTTTTCTCTTCAAGTTTAATACTAGTCAGTTCTTTAGACTAGCAGTAAAGAATCATGCATAAATGGAAGCCGGATTGATGAAAAGTATTGTGTTTGAATGGAAGCTGGATTGATGAAACGAATCATGCTTAAATGGAAGCTGGATTGATGAAATAAATCATGCTTAAATGGAAGCTGGATTGATTTAATGAATGCTTTATAAGTGGAAGTTGCATTGATAAAAAAATAGTGCTTAACCGGAGGTTTGAATGATCAGACGAATTATGTTAAAATGGAAGCTGGATTGGTGAAAAGAATTATGTTTAACTGGGAGCTGGATTGATGAAAAGGTTAATGTTTAACTGGGAGCTAAATTGATAAAAATAATAATGCAAAAAATTGGGGGTGGTATAACAGACAAGTACCGGTATCAGCTAGCCCAAGATGACTAATCCTATCATTCGCAAGGGGAGGATAGTGAAATGAACAACAGCAGAGATGGTCGCCTAGCATGCTGCCATACAGCTAAGTTTGACTCCTGTTGAATTTGTTATCATCTGCTCTCTGCAGTATCACGCAGCCGTCTATCTCTTTGAATTCAATAAACATATATGCATATATATATTAAATATATATATACATATATGTCTATTGAATTCAAAGAGATATATGTATATATATATTAAATATATATATGCCACATGCTTGACGCTCAATCACGGTGAAATTTAGTTGCCCTCTACTTCCACTTCCTCTCCTCTTCCTCTCCTTTCTCTTCTAACCCTTTTCTTCTCTTCCCTCCTCTTCCTAGCCTTCCCTCCTCTCACCTGTCGTTCTTGTTCTAATCATTCTGCTCCCCGTTCCCCACTGCTTCCCTCCTCATCCTCCAAAACACGAACAGAAGCGAAGTTTCGGTAAATATTCTGTAGCAGTGACTTTTTAACAGATTTCCCGCTGCACCCATCAAATTTACAAATCATAGAATGCATAAGGAATTCGCTTTCTGTCTCTGCGAAGCCCTATAAAACATCCCTTGGTGTATTGGCGCAATCGAATATTATGGTCGGCTATTAAACACCTACTTCGTTGGTTCTCAGAACTGCCATCTCGGACAGCCAAATTTTCAGATCAGAAATTGATTAGTATGTTACTACTTGAACAGACTTAAGGATTCTTTTACTTTCTGTTCTATTGTTTGTGCTTCATTGCTCAGCTCAATCACCTATTTCAAAGGGACTACAGGCACAGAAGCATAAGCACGACAGAGATAAATTTGGGCCATCACGGTTTAAAAAGAGCGTCATTGCACCAATGTTTTTATATCATTTGATTATGTTAAGTTTTTCTGGGATGGTCTGTAGATCGATGCCTGTTTAATTTTCGCAGTCTTTCGGATCTCCCTTTATTTTGTGTATGGGCGAATAACTGATCGATCAATGCCTTGAGCATGATTTTGTTTGCGATGTGTAAGTCACAAGTTAAAAACAGTTTGGCCTTTACAAGCATCATTCCAAATAACATCTACCAACTGAAACGAGAATTAGGCTCATGGTTAAAAATGAAATCCAGTCAGTTAGTGGAAATAAAATTTTCACACGGAAGAGCCTTAGTGATTCCTTAGTGTCTCTTTGAAATTGTCAACGTCAATATATTTATCCTGACGCTAACAATAATTGAACACTTCTGAAATCAAACACGTCTTAATTTTTCCTCCTCGAACAACTTTAAAAATCCAATGTTTTAGAATGAGAAATTTTAAACATGGAACGCATATTTAAAAAATCATGCAATCACATTAAAACAATTTCAAAAATCGAACAATCTATCAAATAAAAACATTTAAAAACTACTAAACACACACAAGACCTATGTGAAGCAGTCATACAAAACATTTCACATAAACTGTCTTGTGATAGCCTACAACCGAACTTCAACAGGATTATTTTACATTCCCGTAGCTGAAATCGAAGCCAACGAGTTGAGTTGTTTTTGACTGGTAAAAGACTGTCAGAAACCGTGAAAGCAGTTAAAACTGGTTTCACCCCCGCAAGAAACGAACGAGCAGCAATGAGTGACCAAATTGACCAGAACAGAAGAGAAACCTGTTGACCTATTACATTAAGGATGTTTTATGAAATGCTCAAAGAGTCCTCAGAGGATGGTACACCTTGTTGTTTCAAGTCAGTCAGAAACACGTCTGGTAAAAATATGGACATCACGTGGACCTATGTACACAGGAGCACGTGACATGCCACCAGATGTACCTTGCATGCTGATATACTGGTTAAATGATATAATTAGTGAACGAACATCAGCAATTTTCAAGATCAACAACACCAATGAAATGGTGGCTAACACAAACATTGAGAGCTGAATCACTATCTGAGATATTGTATCTTATGTTCTGGCTTCTGGGATTTCCTGAAGTCGTTAACAAACTTCTTCATGTTGTCGACAGTTACACAGAGTGAATACGGGAGTCCAGTAATAAAGAATTGTTGACCCTGAGAGGTTATACTCACCTCCGAGTACAAAGGCGTTCTTTCCAGCTTCACCCACATGTACGACATATGGACATCCTCAGGGATGACGTACGTCTTGACTTCGAGGATCGCAATGGCTCCTTCCAGCCACTGCACGCCAATTTTCACATCTTGCGAAGTACCTACCATCAGCCAGTCGACCAGAATACTACTCACTCGCCTTTGACTTACGAGAATCTTTTTTAGATGGTGTTCGACGTGGGAACGCCAGCGTTCCATAAGAAAATCGTGTATGGGAACTTTCATGCTGATCGTCTTCCGATCCTGAGAGGAAGGAGTGCTATCATCCTTTGTATCAGCCATTGAATTTCGACAGTTGTTCCACCTGCAAATGAAGAATGCCACAAAGTATGAATCCAATTTGCCCAGTAGGGCATAATCTTCATGTACATTGTAATCTAACCTAATCTAATCTTGGAACTTCTAGAGTCGACCTGAAATCTTGCAAAGCAATGCTCGCCGCTGCTCAGGCCAAGTTAACAGTTTTATAATGCAACTTGTATCCTGTTCAAATTGCTATGATCGTTTTGGTTCCGTTTCAGGTCAATGATTCCTGCTATGGAGTAGGCTCTCTTAGGCTTCTCAGGTGCTCTATAAATCCGTACCGTCCATCGGGTTGAGTTCTTTAAAAGCGTTATATAAATATGGATGGATTGATTGAGGTCTGTAAAATATAACCAGTCTTAGGCTATCTTTTAGCTTTCTGCAAAGTAATTAGTTATTACACGTCAGGTTGAAAAATCTCTTTGTGACAATCAGGTAATTTTAAGTAGAGCATTAGCAACCGACCAACAGGCAACCGATCACAGAAACGGAAATGTTTTTAACTCGAATCGACACGGTCCGAAAACGCAGTTCACTCACATTCGACCGATTCTTCTCTCGTCTGCGACCAGTTTCATGGAACCGTCTTCCACATGAAATTATGATTTTGCTGTCGCAAATACCTCATTACGAATATTTTCAGCGTGTTGCAAGTCGCAACTTTTAAAATTTGCTGAATGGTTGTGCAACACTGCATCTACTTTGAGGTCCTTAAAATGCGCTATGAATGTTCAAATACAAACATGCCTGCGTAATACATATATACATACATACATACATCTGACGTAGTCTATTAAGACAGCATAGCATGCGAGTTGCACATGGTTAGAGACTATTATGTAAGTTACCTTAAATGTTTAACCGCCAATCCTTCCTAGTACCTGCTCAAAGGCTACGTGACTTTGATTGTATACAAAGCATGCACAGAGTACAGTTTACACTGCAATTAACTGAGCGAGTTCACTAGTGAAAAGTCATTGCAGTGAGACATGTATGTTTCCAATAGCTCAGTATCTCGAATCACTCATATATTTGACCTTTGGTGTAAATTATCAGGCCCGAATTATTTTATGCAGGCCCCTAAGCTACAGACTCAAATGTTTTTTCCATTGCACATCTTATAAGCTTCAATCTTGTCCACTCTGTTCCTTTTTCTTTCAAATACAATACAATACAATGCTACAATAAAACAATATAATAGAATACCCCCAGCACCTCCACCCAAATCTAAAGACTCGCATTTTTAAGAGTTCCAATCAAAACTCATCTGTTACTTCACTTTACGACATCTGACAAAGGAGTGGCTCCTTCTCTAAGCTTGGTTTGGACCATTCGAATTCGGACCTCCTTTTGGCAATCCCTTTGAAGACCCTCTTGACTTTGGGAATCGCTCGTCAATAAGCTGATGCCCTGCGTTAGTCTTTCGAGTGGCGCTTTAGAGGTTCGGAGCTTACGACTACGATTACCCGTATATACCGCAACCTTGCTTCATACTGTCGCCATCCACAGTTCAGAAATAGGCCTGCACACGTAACCACTTGAAAGTACATTCACGGGACTGAGAAACTTGTAGTGAAGGACTCAATCAAGGTTCATACAGTGATCGTCTCAGGAGGCTCTACATAGGAGCGTCAAAGAACCAGCTCACGGGTTGTTTCTGACCCGCTGCTAAAAATGTGATTATAGCGTAATGGGCGCTCTGCGTGGCCACCGACGGTTAAATTCCACTCCTGCAGTAACTCGTCATCATACGTTCATGCTGCAATTGTAGCCTTACTGCGGTTTGTCAGTTTGAAATTAAAAGAAGATTATTATTATTATTATTATTATTATTATTATTGTTATTATTATTATTATTATTATTATTATTATTATGTCTAAAGACAACACAGCTGAGAATAAATGGTCTAATTTGTCATAATTAAAGCGTTTTGAGATATCTGTGATGCGTGTATATTGTAATTGATAATGCGTATATCAGAATCACGTTTTCAAAGCCTAATTCAATGTTTGTAGAGATCCCTACACCATTTTCCTCCTGCACCTTTGGCATTCATGCCCGCCACTTGCTGTTAGATATTACTACTGGTCCGCCATCACGAAACGTTTGACAATCCTGCTCTAATCCGTTCTCTACACTAACCAGTTCGCTATACTCTGCCCAAATATTTCAATATTGCCGACCTAAACCTTTTCATGCCGTCTTCCTATCCCAGACTCATTTATTCGTTGCCATGCTTCCCGAGTTGGCTGCAACTGACGCCCTAATGTTAATAATAGAATCACTTGATTAATACGATTGTTTGTTAGAGCACAATTTGAAATTGATTACATTTAATGTTACAGACGTACCAACAATCCTTTACCTTCCAAGACCCGACGCTTACTTTATGAAGTTATTTATTTTTTTTATCGATTTTCGCTTCTGTAGCTCGTGTCAGATGTTGAACTTCTGTGTGTTCCGTATTTGAATACAGCCTTACCACTCCTTCTAAATGTATTGACCTTGTGAGGTCAGCGATTACTGACAATGAAGGGATGGTTGACTAAGTACTAACTGATGTTGTTGCTCTCACCAGGAAAGTCGCTGTTGACCTACTCTTCATTTAGAACTGTAGGTTGTTTTGATCTAAATTAAAGACAAATTCAAAGCAGTTTCTTTGCCAGAAAAGAAGTCTTACTCCGTGTCTGATAGATCTCCAAATGGAAGTAGGAAAACGAGAGCAGAATATCTCCCACTCGTCTCTGTTCCTTCTGTCTTTCTGGCAACTGGACTCTGGCCCTCGTTTGACAGCACTTGACAACCTCATCGACATGACGCAGCGCTTGTAAATTGGCTGATGGGATGTGATTAGCCACAGAATAATGCTTAAGAAATTAGGAGATTACCGTAGGATTTCAGCGGATATAGCTTTAAATTGACAACGACCAGGTTTTTTTTAGGGTTTTCAGAAAGTAGAATCTTAGGCAAACAAAGGAAACGCCATTTTGGTCCATGTAATTCTAAATGAAATCATTAATTTATTTTGCGCTGTTGCTTAATGCACAGGGCATCAACCGATGGCGCATCAAAACCACGCCGTAATAAAGTCTTTTAATATTCAGTAGATCAGTCTTTAAAGACACAGAAGCAAGACTTGGTCTATGCAAGATTCGCAGGTTGAAAGAAAGGCTTCGCATAAATCAAAGTCGTTTTTAAATCTGACGAAATACAACCAAAGTGTAAAACAGGAACGTTGCTTTAGGCCTAATCTCAATTTCATAGCATCGTGTCTTCCGTGGAGAAAATAATGAAGCGAATTACAATTTAAAATGGCCTGAAAGTTGAGCAAATCGCTTCCGAAACAGAACTTCTGTTAAATGTTAACTCAAGTATTTCTTAAAATCTGATGAGTATTTTAGGAGGTGGCCTGTGACATTTTCAAATTCAAATTTTGAGGAGATGAACTGCGGCATTTTTAAAATCAACTTTTGAGGAGATGGCCTGTGAAATTTTATGAAAGCTTCAAACATCTCAATTGAGCTGACAATGCAAGAACGAAATATGGATTTATATAATGTGCATTATAATCTCGTGACACGGTCTGTTGTTAGTTAATTTTATTCGCAGGATGCCCTAGCGTACAATTACTCAACACTGCAAGAACTTGTAATTGAAAAAGGCTTCGCTGAGCTCAAAGCTTCTTCCAAACAGTGGATGAAAATAAAATGTTTATGGAATGTTGCTGTTAAGACCAACCTACGCGTTAATTGTTCTCGGAAGCCACTTGTCTAATGTGTGATCGAGTTTGCTGCTGATTAAAAAATGTCCTTAGAATCCAACAGCAATGCATTCAAAGTTAGCGCTTGCAGTGTTATTTGTTAAACTCGATGACTACATGTACGTCTGCACTTCACAAAGGGTTGAGTAATAGCCGTAATACGCTAATAAGCTTCAATGTACGCCTACTGTCTGATGATAATCTAGCGAAGGAGTGCCTCATGAATTCCTGTGTTCTCTAGCTGTCTAATAATAATATTATTATAGCTCTAAGTAACATTGTCTACAGCTTTGATCTGAAATTCTCGGCGTACAGCCACCAAATTGATTGTACATGACAGTAAGATACACTGGAGTCTGGACAATACGACTAAGCACAAAGTCTTCGTTTATTCTTATTCTCTTCAACTATGATCTATCATCCGCAACCCAGTTCAACTCAATCTGTCAACTCATGAATGTTATTTAAGTATTAAATTTACCACTGATCGCTCTGATTTCTGATTTAAAACCCTCGCTTTTACTTACAAACGGATTCCCAGCCCACGTCCTCTTGGCAGGACTGTTAGATGTCAAGTTTGATCAATGTAATCGTATTCATAAATTCCACGTATACAAAACGGTACTCTCAGGCAGAGCATAGAGGGCACCAGTTTATTCACGAGCGCTGCGTAGATAGTGTCAGAGTGGTTATCCAGATATCTGAAGTGAAAAGAGAAAGGAGTTAGACGAAGTTTTGACATAAGAGAGTGAAGTAGAATTAACAACGGCAGGGTAGAGTATATTAGGGTGTGGGTTGGGTAGGGGTTGGGTTGGTTGATTGAGTTTGGCAGGACATGACAACACCTGACAGGGCATGGAAGCCAAAGTATGGTAGGGTAGGCATAGTAGGATGGAACATTGTTTGGCACGACTGGGTTATGACTGCAATGTACGATAGGTGTGGTAGTTAGGGAGGATTGTGGACTACGGGAGGACAAGCTAGTGTAGGGTATAGGGTAGGTTTTTAGAATATGGTAGAATAGGGTGTGATTGGGCTTGGTTGAATAGGCTACAGTAGGGTATTGCAGATCAGCCAGAGTAAATTCGAGTATAAAGCAGTCCGCCTCGTCAACAAGTATGGCTCCTAAGTAGACGTACGCCTACAGTCTGTTGATCAACAACAATTTAATGAAATAAAAGCTAAACGTAACGCCGTCTACCTGAGCTGAGGCAGTCATGGTAACAACTCTATTCGCAGTCAATGAGAAGGTGATTATTACGAGCTAAATAGGTCAGAGCTGCTGTCACGGATGACTCAAATCTCAGCCGTGGCGGACAAAGCCCCCCGTCAAATGCCTCGCCTCTGAGTTACGAAGACTTTTGATCTGATAGGCGACATCATCTCATAAGAGAAAGCAACGAAAGACGTTGGCGGAATGATGCATGACTAGTCACATGACCGTGACGTCGACCGCATAGGCATTGATGCAGTCACGTGATGATCAGAGCAGATTACATCGGGTTTGAAGTAAAGGGAGCAGAAAGCATTTCGGTTAGTTTAAGTTTACTTAAAGTGCTGGGAGAAGGCATTTCGCTTAACGGATATTAATCTCATCATAATTAACTAGAAAAGGAGAAGCCATGTCGGCCGATTTAACCGCCAATACCTCTTACACCGTCAGGGAAACGACGACTTTCGAGTCCAGCCCTAGACCGACGACTTCTCACGGGCGAAATCTCGTCATCAACCGGACTAGCTCATCTTACGGCCAGGGTGGCCGCGGATCTATGGCCGTGGAGAAGACCATGAGGTCCGCCAATCTCTACCAATCCGTCCCAGAAGGCACCTACTCTACGCTTGCCGCCACTGGAACCAACGACATCAAGGAATCGCGGGAACAGGAGAAGCGTGACATGCAGGACCTCAACAGTCGATTTGGCGACTACCTGGAAAGGGTGAGGACCCTCGAGGCGCTTAATCGCACCCTCGCAGATGAGCTGGAGAGGCTGAAGTTGAAGTGGGGCATGGAGACCGCCCAGATCAAGGTCATGTACCAGGCCGACCTCGACGATATAAGACGAGAGCTGGATGAATTACTCAGGGCGAAGGCGAGGCTTGAGGTCAAGACGACGTCATTCGAAGCGGAAATCGATGATTTACGTCTGTTGTAAGACAATATTCGGTCTATTCTAGTCACTTTTATATCTCCACTATAATTGTATAGTCTCTTGACTCCCATAATGTATGTAATGTACGTACGTATCAGAACGTTTATATAGCGCGTTTTGAGAAGCATACAAAGGTCATCAAACACATCTAAAAAGTTGAGTCTTGGCAACTGTTCACAGTAGTTACAAGGAGTTTGCTCGCCAGGTTTTAACCGGCAATCGCTAGATCACATAAGCAAAATAATATCAGTCATGTTTCGTTGCAACATCAATAGGCTATAAAATGTGTCCCATTTAAATGGCTACGGTGAAAAAGTTCATTAAGCTGGGCTGATATTAGACTTAGACGAAAAGACTTCAGAGTATTTCGTAAATAGCGTGAGTTCTAAAATGCTTGAAACTGATGGACTACCCTATAAGGTCTTTCTTTAAATGACCGTCACGTTGCCTTTCACACGGTTTTAAAGACTCGAGATGTTGTTACCGTCTCATACGCGTCATAAATAATTACAAAAGCTGAATGCGTTGACTGTAGCTCAGCCATGCGAAACGGTCTAAGGACAGAAGTACCATCAATCACTCAGCCTAACTGACAGCAGTCTTATTCATAGTTCAAGAGCATTATTGTCCGCCTTACATCCAGTGCCGACGGAGATATGTTGGTGCCGCGATTCAACACAGCAACTATAATACGTTTCGCTGTATTATATAGGGCCTTCTTTCTCTTGCAACAATCTTCTACTGTTCTATTCCCATAATTTTCGAACTCAGTTCTTCAAACGAACTAGTTTAGGTTAATACGATGACTGTTTTTGCAGCGTTTTTTTATCTCCTAAAATATGCCAGATTAAGTGTTTTGGTAAAGACATGCAGATCAACCTTACTAGATTGCATACCTTGAGAACGAATACCCCTATTTTGGTCTGTCTCGATGCCAGAATCTAAGAGAGGCTTTTGCTGAGGAGGGAATCGCTGTTTATCGCCATCGTAATCTTCAAAAAATTTATTTGGCGCCATTCAAGGCAAAGCGCATGGCTCCAGCTTATTCACAAGCGCTGGTGGTTGGTCAACCTTGAACCGTATATAGGCTCATTTGTATATAGACCTATGCACGTATTTAGGTTTTATAGTTTATGACATGTATACCTTTCATGTATTTATATGTGTGCATGTATGCAACCCATGCATGTATATAAATATATATATTGCATACATTATAATTAATATATTGAGATATATGTTTATAATTAATATTGCCCCCCCCCCCCATTTTGACTGACTACTATTATTCAAGGATGAATAATAGATTGAAATTAGTTAATGGCGCACGCAGTGACACAGTTGAATAGAACAGAACAGCTCAACTGCAAAAAACTTTAACAAGTTTATTGGTGTAATAAAAAAAAGTACTTCCCATAATTTTGCAATGTGATCTTCCTCCTTTACTATTTGGATGGAGCATTTGCTCCACGGTTTCTATGGTGTAGACGCTCCTGCCTCCAATTAGTTTGTAAATAGAACTTCATATTTCAGAGAACACGGTTACTAGATTATCCAAACATCTCAGCCAATTGAAGTGTATACCCTATTTGGTGTGAAATAAGTTATAGAGAGCAAGTATCATGTATACATGATACATGTCGGGCCTATGTGTGTATGTACTCGTGCTTCTTGTATGTTTGTATACATGTATTTATGGATACATAAAAAATATTATAATTAATATTGACTCTATCAAAATTCAATAAATAATATTTATGACGGAATGGTTCATACTACTAAGTCTAAGCTCACAATTAAGGCATGTAGCATGTTTAATATTTAAAAAATGTCCTTATACGTCCTCGCATACCTCTCAATGGTTGCAGAGCGTGCATAAAGTAGCTATGCGTGTTGAAAGCCATAGTAGGCGTTTAACAATAGGACCCTATGTGTAATAAGCCCACATTCCTTGCTTATAGGCTAACACTTAACATGGGCATATTGTAGAACTAAGGTACACCATTGTATTACGCGCTTCTTACTATTACGACGTCTGTACAAAGGGTCGAGTATAAGGTATACAAAAGCACGCGCGCACAGACCAGACAACAAACAGGTTACGCATTCATACGTAGACGCAAAGATATGTTTTCGCAAATAATGCGAGACAGTGTGAGTTTTGTAGTGAGGGCGTCGACATAAATCTTAACACATACCTCATTTTATTACCCGTGACTGAGCATCGTGAGCGCTGCATTTTAATGGCTTGACTTTCTTCGCTATGCAAGGCTCAACGCCATCAGATGCTTTGCATTTGAATCAGATTCGTAGAAATGACGTACGTAGATTTATGATAGGAGGAGATTAAAGAAGAGTTTAAAATCATCAGCCATCACTCAGTTGGAGTCAGTACAGTATCCAGTTTGTACTTCTCCAATGGGATCTGCAAATCACATCTGAATAATTGCACTGTACGAATGAACTTTGAGAATGGTCTCCATCAGTTTCCTCATCGACCAATCTCACTATTTGACCTCTGATTCGCTTTCACTCTCCTCTGCAGATTTCCACTCACGACAGCAAACCAAACTCTTCCATGTGTCCTGTCCAGATTCTACTCCTGCGTCACCACATCACGAAAATCATCCCCGGTTACTGATATAGCACTATGCTGTCTCCTCTGCTTGACCTTCCAGATTCTGCATTGTATAGAACGTAGTAGCAGAGGCGTCCAGATAGGGGTTCGGAGGCAAATATCTCCATTTTTAGGTAGAGGATATGTTTTTTAATCTTAGGAGGGTAGAATATCATGCTTTCCTGACACTTGGAACCAGAGAGTTTACCTCCATCACACAAGGGGGATTGACAGTGACACCTGTGCGCCTGAGCGTTGCTAAAACTGGTTTGCATTCATCTTCTGGTGATGAATTAACAAATAATTGAATATGATTTTTATAAAAATACTTACAGGAGGCGGTTTAATCAGATGTAAGCGTATTATATTGTACCTTACTTCAACTACAGTATGTCTACTATGTTGTGATTTATCATACAATACAGAACTGCGTTCTGTTGTGTCTGACTAAGAACTCCATCTCATCATGACATCGCTTTAGCGTATACTGGTTCGTAATGTATTGTCTTGCATTTTATTTCCCTGTATCATTCTGCATTGAATTGCACTAAATTGCATAATTTCTAATTGCAATCCATTGCTTGCTAGGCACCATAATTAATTAATAAACTCACGTATCGCTATATAGTAGTATAGTTGGTGGCAACTCAAAGATAAAACAGTGGAATGTAGTATAATGTAATCGAAATTCTATAGAGCGCCCCTTTAAGATATCTATTCAAAGGCGCTCTATATCTGCGCTGGCCTAAGTGATGCTAGATGTTATTGCTAGCGAATATGTTACAACAATTAGCAAAGCAGTACACCGTATAAGCTGAAAGATACCGCCTTGTTGGTACCACGCATAGGCCTAAGCGTGGAACCAACCAACGGATCCCGTCGACAGCTGACAAATGGCATGGATGTTCAGAGTCTCAATGGAAAATGTCGTTTTTTGCAGATGGGAGGATATGGTCCAGTTAACTACGGCTAACAACGAGAAGTTCGAATCTCAGAGTGTCCTCCTCATCGAATACGAGACGCAGCTTCAGCGGCTGAGAATAAACATCAGTAACATTGAGAAGGATCGAGAGAAGACAATCGCAACCATCGCTCAAGTGGATGAAAGTCTGACAGCAGTTAGGAAGGTAAACCTTGAAGAAGGACACACACTATAGGCTATAATAGGGTAACACTGGGTTATAATGTAGTACTATGACAGTAGATAAATTTCATTGCTTATTGATTATTACACCACACGATCTTATCCTCAGTGGGCAGTTCCTTTCCTGTGTTTAATATACAATTTATTTATAACTCCAGCTGTATTCTCATTATCACAAGGTAGAGTGAAGTACAGCACAATAACCAATCAAATGCAAAGACAGTTAACTGATAACTTTTGCAACTGAATCAGAATACAGTCAGTCTATCAAGAAATCGTTCATTACTGCAAAAGGTCACTCCCAGTGCTTACTAATTCCGAAATGCAAGTCATTAGTACAATACGACTTAGACATCGTAATCCTAATCGTAATATAACTCTTCTGACGAGACGCAGTGCTGTTCATATATATATATATATACATTCATATTTTCGTTTAATTTCAAACTGACAACTCGCAATTTACTGACAAGCGCACTGTGAGCGAACGAATGATGACACGTTATTACAGGAGTCGAATTAAACTGACGACAGCCATGCAAGGCGGAAATACATATAAACGATATTTAATAACTGTTGTTCACTGGGTCCATTTTGATTTCAGTCCGGTGATGTTTTGTAGAACCTCAACGATGAAACGCTGGGTCACATCGACTCCGAAAACAGAGGACAAACTGTGGCCGAGGAAATTGAATTTCTCAAGAGAGTTCACGAACAGGTCGGAATTATCACTATTAGACAGTTTGAGACTATTACTATTATTGCTACACATTAATTATTATTTTACTGTCATCATTATAATCGTTATTATTCTCATTATAAATATTACTATTATTGATATTATTCTAATTAATAATAATAATAATAATAATAATTTTTCTCTATCATTAGTATTAGTATTTCTATTATTATTATCATAATTATTATCATCAGTTTCAGCAGCAATGTCGTAATCATTCATAATCATTATCTTGATTCGTTATGCAATGTGCACAGCATCGCTCGTTAATAAACAGATGCCCTGCGCTTGACTCTCGAGTGGCGCTTTGGAAGTTTGGAGATTACGATTACAATTACGCCTTACACATGCACAGACTGACCTGTATAGTTACTTACACGCAAACACACAGAAGAATAGCATGTAGGGCCAATACATGGTACAACCAACACATATACAGTTCTATACACACAAACATAAGCGTACACTGTAAATACACGCTTATATACAATAAATTGCATGCACCAGAAATATGCACAGATGCACTGATGCACGGTTGTCTGCTTGCATTGGTAACGTTCACACACGGTGACATACGTAGCCTGGTGAGAGCTTGCATGCATGAGAGCATCGATAAATGTTCGGCACGCTCTACTTAACAGTGTCTGATGTATAAGACTCGAGGCGAAACTTGCGTGGACAGTAAGGTGCATGCTTAAGGCATTGACCGCATGATTTCCAACTCCCTACAAGAGATGACAGATTTTTTCATATGAACTTAGACAGGTCCCAAACTCGGTCTAAAAAATAGATAGGTTCCCAATTTTTCTCTACGCTGGGAGTTGTGACATTCATTTGGATATCTCTCGACACCCTTCTGACTTGTCGTAGCACCACTCGTGAATGAACTGGTACTCTGCCCTCCGCCTTTCAGTGACGCTTTTGAAATCAGAAGCTTACTACAGTGGTGGAAATAATTATTACATCACTCTGTTGTCAGAGCTGGAGGCGGTATAACGAAATCTTAGGACGTAATGACTAATGAATAGAAGAAATGAATATTTCTTATTTTCTTCTTGTATCTTCGACCAGAAGACATTCCTGAAGATATATAAAAGACTGATGTTATGCTTGTTTAAGAAATAATTTGAGTGAGATTAATTTAAATAACTGACTTAAAATGTATTGCACCGATTTTTAGCCATCTGCAGGAGATGCAATAATTATTCTACCACTGCATTTCGTATATATTACCCTCCCTTAAGGCGGAACTGCATGAAGTCATTAATCTCTGCTAAATCTCAAAGGGACATTCCAGTGCTTCGGGGTAGACTACAACAACTGTTTGTTGAAAATCATCAAACAACACAGTTGCCAAAAGAATAAATTACAACTCGCTTAATCTCCAAAGGTATTGGATGGATCCCATGTGAGCACCATATGTTCCCATGTGGGAATAAGAATCCTATGAGGGCACTCCCATGTGGTCATACCGACGGGGCATAAAGAGAACCCAGTACTGATACAAAATAGTGCATTCGAGTGAGCCATGCGTTAAGATAGGTCTCCTCAGTGAAGCAGCTCTCCCTGGGTCATGCTGTCGAAGAAAACTGGCTCAAGTTCCTGTTTATACAAAAACAATCCTGACCTGGACAGAATGAGAATAGTCTATTATTATCTTGACCCTTTAGAATACAGTTTCGTCGAGCTTTGTTGGCATTGAATGAAAAACCCCGACAAATTGACACAAACATGTAAGCCAGCGAATATTTGAGACCTGCTTCCCATTAAGTTATTGTCAGCACTTAATACAAAACACACAAAAGAACACATAATAAAACGCCTTCAAGGTGCCCCATGAAACACTATCTGCGTCATAAGGGCAAAAGTTCACCGAGAACACAAGAGTTCATCACTAAATAAAACTTCTCAGATAACTATTGATATCTCTGGACAACCGCAGCGATCGTGAATAAGCTGATACTTCGCTCTTAGCCTTAGAGTGGCGCCTTATAAATTTAGGAGTATGCGATTAGCGCCTACCATTACGATAACTAGATATGTCATCACTGAGTAGGCTCACACGGACACGCGTAACTCGACCAACCTAGTCCCTTGCGTAACGTAATGGTCCGTTACCAAAATTCGAAACCTAAGCAATATAGTTTTGTCCGATCTTTTTCTGCTCTGCTGAGAAACAGCATCTGACCTTAATTTCATTTATTTTACTTCCAATTAGTTCTATATTTTATAGATGCGCAGTGGACCTTGACTCCAAGCGCAGCGCAGCGACTGTTTATAATGCACTGCATCAAGTTTAAAAAATAGTCATAGCTATTCATTCATTCATTCATTTCATTGTAAGGATTAATGTGGCGCCGCTTAAAGGTTACTTTTCAGGAGCTCTCCCGACCCCAGCATGGCTGAAAATAAGTTTTAAGGCGAATATACAAGAGTCAGAGTGGACCCTGCGGGACAAACACAAAGCCAACGGGTGCGTGTTCCAGAGCAAGAGGCCAACCACTGAAAAGGCACGATTTGTTGTGAGGGCAAATGAGTAGTCTATTTATCTGGTGACATTCTGCCATTCGCCATTTCTAGGGCAGATTAATTGAACCCCTTTGTTGCCTCGCAGTCATGTTGGGAAACATTGGGGTGCTTAGGTACTTAAAAATACAATAAACCAGGGTGTGCATGTGTCGGAGTTCAGTGCTTTGGCGAAATGCTTCAGTCATCAAGCGTTGGTCGCCTCAAGCGAAACCCTTTTGAAATAGGATTAATATGTTTGGCCTGTGAAACCAGAGGATAGGCTACGACAGATGAACCATTTGAAACAAAACTGAGCTACAGAAGAGAGCTATCAGAGAGCACATCGCTACTGCTACTAGGCGCCTTTGTAGCGATAAGGCCGCGTTACGGCGCCATATAAATTGTCATTATTATTATTGCTACTACTACTATTATTAATATTATTATTACTACTATTATTATTATTGTTATTATTATTATTAATATTATTATTATATTATGCTGTTATTATTATTGTTGTTATTATTATTATTATTATTATTATTATTATTACTACTATTATTGATGAGCAATCGACTTCGTTCCGTGACCCACTGCTATAAATGCCCACTTGACACCAATTACAGCGCATCCGATCCCCCATTTCATTTAAACCCTCTGTTGTCAACTGCATCGAGGCAGATGCTCTTCTTGTTCCGCTCTGATGTTGATATATGGCATTAAGGTCTCAGAAGCGGCACAGTTCCCACAGAGCTATTCACCCTTTATAAGAAGGGCTTTGACAAGCATAGCATGCTTGATAGATGGTCATACTCCGATACTCGTTCATTTCTATCGCATGATTACATGTCTTTTCTTCTGTTCTTGAATAGTAACCTACGTGTATTTCCCTTTGCAATGCCATGTATTTTTCTTATGCAACGACGTAGAAGCAATAAGCAATTGCGCATCAATTTTATTTCTGAAATATGGATCGTATGAATATAGTAATGTAGGCCCCCTAACGTAAATCATTGAAGATTTCTCAAAACATACAAAAGCCACGTCAGGGAGACGAGCTTAAACACCAACGCTATAATATTATCAAATCAAGGCTGCACTATCCAATCTTCTCTTTCGTTCCTGTGTCGGATCAAAATCCATTGATGTCAAACTGAAGAGGCATCATGGTGGTAGTAGATGATGGCGGCAGTCGTGTGGCTGTGCAGGAAAGAAGAATTCTGATAATAGATGCATAAGTGCTTGTCTGTCTTGACTAGGGAAAAAGTAAACATAGATAATAATTATTATCTCGCACCATTTTAAAAACTAACTGCAGTAATGGCAACAGACAACATGTAAGAGCATGGAACCTTTTATATGGTAGTCTTATCGTGCATTCAACATTTCTAAAGTGCCACTCTTTAGCTTAGTGCTGGACATCGGTCTATTCACGAGCGACGATTTGTGCCTGCATAGTAGTCAAAGATATCAAGAAAAATGTACCTATGATGTTGATGTTCATTTGTTTCTTGACCTAACTGTTCTTTTTTTAAATCGTTTTCCTTCTGAAGGAGATGAAAGAGTTAGGTGCGCTGGTCAGCAGCGGAAATTCAGCGGAGAATCGCGAATATTGGAAGGTTGAGATGAGTCAGGCGATCAAAGAAATCGAAGATTTATACGAAGAGAAAATGGAATCGTTTACAACTTCGATGAAAGCCAGCTACGACATAAAGGTCTCTTGCAATAAGAGTGTTAAGAACAAATAGCATGCATTCATGTATTATTTATTTTTATTTTTGATGTTTTTATGTATTTATTGATTTTAGTCGAGCAAGAAGATAAAACTTTCACATGTAGCCTACATGAAGTAGTTACGTAGCAAGATATTGAGACTCAAACGACAGATCCAGAATAGATATGAGTCTTGATTTTATAGAACAATCAGTTTACATCTTTATATGCATCTATGTATGTATATATATACATACTATTTATATATATATCATATATATACAAATATTTCTATATCGTCCTTTTATTCCAAAAGACTCAAATGTTGAACATTTCGTAAATGCGTTTCGTAATGCACGTTTGTATTATGAATAGCTTGGACAACTGGAACAGCCGGCCAAAGACAATGTCCTGGAACAGACGAAACAGTCAGAAGATCGTTCCGCGCTGAAGACGGAACTGACGGAACTGAGGAACAAACTGACCCAGCTAACGGAACAGGTTATTCTTCCTCAAGGATCTCATTCTATTAATTGTCATTTTAAGTGAACATTTCTATAACGCCAATCAAAAGGAACGACTAATCATAGGCAGAATTTACGCTGGCCTATATAGTGTCAAATGTCATTAATAGCAGGAATTGCAGCAATTAGCAAAACCACGCCCTTTAAATACCTTACCTTCGATATTTTAAACGGCATACCGTAACTACTATGAATTATCATCTTGTCAGCATGTCCACGTGGAACCCAAGCAGGATAAATGATCCCATATTTGGTGTGGCACGGTGGCCGGTTAGAGCGGTCGGCCCGTAACGTTCAGTGTGCGCTGAGTGAGCGAGTTCGACCCTCGTCTGGGGAGTCACTGTGTAGGGACCTTGAGCAAGTCCTTCGCGCACAATTGCTCTGCAGTACAACTGCAATTGCGCCGTCGAGGCGTGTCTGTGCACTTCTGAGCAAAAAATGTTGGAAGAAGAGCGATATCAAATTTCGGGAAATAAATAATAAATAAATAATAAATATGACACCCTGACAGAGCCCACTTTGGTTTCACCAAATACCCAAGAAATCGCTGGGAGGATAGAGACACCCGTCCATATGTTCCAATAGGTAGAGAAACCTAATCAGGTGTGCTAATAGGGTAGAGAAACCTAATCAGGTGTGCTAATAGAGTAGAGAAACCTGTCCAAATATGCTAATATAGTAGGGACACCTTTCCATGTGTGCTAATTAGTTCTACCTTTTTCATACCTGCGGTACCTGATAACTCAACGACGACTGTTCTGCAGAATCTACAGCTTCAGCGGGAGCTTGACGCTCTACGGCGTCGCAAGGAGGCGAGAGAGAGGGAATTACAACAGATCAACGACGGCCTGAAAGTAGAGGCGATGTCCGTCAAGTTTGACCTCGAATCTATCCTTCGCCAACTCTCTCTACTCGTCGATCGAAAGCTCGACCTTGAACTCGAGATCTCAACTTATCGCAAGCTGCTGGACGCAGAAGAGAACCGGTAGATGACTTACTGGCGCTACGTAAATTATATACGATGCCATGTGTTTGTGACGTATGAATGATCTTCTGAAAATTTTGGATTTGCGATTGAAATCCCATATTACATCAAAATTAAATTTCAATTACATTTCCTTGAAATTTCCATTACGTGAACATTGCATTCACACGACATCTCCATTATATTTGCATCGCAGTTACAACACAGTTACATAGATTTACAGCATTTAAATCGCGTTACGTCATATTAACATTAACTTTACATCACCTTTACATTGTGCTTACATTACATTAACAGTGCATTTGCATTGCGCTTACATTACAATTATATTACAGCACATGACGCTTAAAGAACATTGCTTCTATCTTTGCGTGTTTAGGTTTAATAGCAAAATGGGTTCCGATCGTTATTCCGATGGCCTCAACTCGAAATACCTAAGCTCGATACACAATGGAACCAACGAAAGTGAGTCTAACCTTTGAACTTCGCTTTTGACCCCTATGCCTATTGACATCACGACCCTCACACCAACACGATCGACCGACTCAGCCATTCGCAGACCAAAATGCATACAACTCTACACTAGAAATGTAATCTATTGAATTGCAGAGTATTGTATGTTTACCGTAATGTAAAGGTAATGTAGAAGCCTAATCTACTGTAAAGGTAATGCATCATGCTACATTACCTTTGCAGATTGCGTTCACAACGATCACGTTTAGTACGATTAAGTTTATAATTTTTAAATCACTTATAAATTAAGTTGAACTGAACTATATAACCTCTGTTAATTTTTAGCCATCAAGCAACAGTCATTATATTATAGGTGGTCCTAGCCAGTGGCGTCACTGGGGTTGGTGTCACCCAGTGCGGTAAACTCTTGGTGTCACCCCTTAAAAATTATGTCCTGTCCTAATTAATTTACTTTAAAATATGTATATGTTACAGATATTGATAAAATTATCAAATTTCGCAATAATTATTTACATAAAAAGCGACTCAGTAAACAACGTCTGTAATTTTCTGCAACCACGTGACTCCACACGTCATTAATTGGTGCGTTTGCAAATAACCCACGATTTTACTCCGACTCCGAGGCTCCAAGCAGCTCTGAATCTTATACATTTAAGCACCAGACGCTCTACATGGTGGCACCCTGTGCCTGTCCATGTATTTAACAATGAACGGTTATGAAACCCGACTAGACCGAGCTATGTCTGCTTTGTCAAATTTGCAATTTTTTTTATTTTGGTGCACCCCTTGATGGTGTCACCCGGTGCGGCCCGCACCCCCCTAGTGACGCCCCTGGTCCTAGCCAGCGGGACCTTCATCCCTCCTGGGTTGCCTTATGTAACCAATAGAATAGGTCTACTAAGTCTTGCTCTTAGCAAGGTGAAATCTTAATTTCTTTATTTCTTTGACGAATAAATTGATGGTTATGGTTATAGGTTGTGGTTTATAATGAAAGAGCAAATTAATGAATTAACGAACGAACGGATAACAATGGTGGAGGAATTAGCGAATGTTTGACAACAAATAAAAATTATCAATAGGAGTAGTACAAAACGATCAGCGGTAGCAGTACATGTAGTTTCAGTTTAACGATACTATGTGATAAAAAGGATCATTAGAATCGCCCGCCTCCGTTAGCCAGGCTTGGGACTGGCACTGCCAGAGTGCAAGCAGCAAAACGATGAGGCCATAGTCTCAATATAATTAGCACGAGAACCTTGAAACACAGATCCTTCAAGTGGCTGTGCTGTTTAGGTGAGATGGGCTCATCAGTGAGTGGAGAGGTGCGAGCGAAGACAGCCTATCAGACGACAGCCAAAGGATCGCTTAGTATCAGCGAATGCGCTCCAAGTGGATACTTCGTCCGGATTGAAAACAAAGGCAGAAAAGTAATACTATTATTACGTCACCTTTCCAGGTATGTCTAGAAGCCATTAGCAAATGGATTGGTAGCATTGTATGCGGTGCTTTCTGAAGTTAACTGCGCTTAGTACCAATCGGCTTCTCTGTTTTCTGACTCTGTCTGTCTGTCTGTCTCCCTCTCTCTCTCTCTCTCTCTCTCTCTCTGCTTCTTTTCCTTATCCCCATCTCTGTATCTCTATCCTCTACATTTGTTTCTTGTGTCTCTCATCTTTCGCTCTCTCTCTGTCGCTGTGTCTCTGCTCCATCTCAATGTATGGTCTCGCTCTCTCTCTTTCTTTCTCTCTCTCTCTCTGTCTGTCTGTCTCTCTCGTCCCTCAATTTTCTTTCTGGTGTCTTGTCCTTCGCTCTGTCTTTGTCTTTCTCTCGCTGTGTCTGTCTCTCTCATATTCTCAGTCTCAGTTCATCTGTGAGCATGGACTCTGTAGGAAGAGAGTCTGGCTGGCTGGAAGATTGTGCGCATAATCGATGGAAAAGCCGACAATGAATTTACCTTCAACGACGCTTATGGCAGTATCACACCAGGACAAAAGATAACCGTAAGTAACTGTTTATATTCACGCTTTTATTAAACGACCTCGACCCTGAGAGTCTGATCGGGTGAGATCCTTCACCACCGCTCGCTCGTTTGATTGGACGCCACGCCATTAGAAGGCCCCGTGCAAGGACCGTACAAACCCTAGATTTAAATCTCTGAAATAAGCCAGATTTGGAAAGCGAACCGCTGTCCGCACGCACTCTTTCGCAAACGGCTCACGAGACGCGGCTATACGCTCTTACCAGTGTAGTTCACTGGGTCAGTTGGTAATAGTAATCGTTTTACAAATACACTACATTTCAGCATTGGAATTTGTTTAATCGCTCATTAGAATATCGGACCTCATATATTGGTACGAGCCACGAATGAGTCTGAAGGAATGATTTGAATACATTTCGAATTAGATCAAACATTGACTGAAGGTCACTTAGTTACGCAATTAATTATTGTGTGATTGACTTAAAATTAATTAGCATTTCAAAGAATAAATTATTACTAGCAGCTTCTAACTTACCAATATCTCATGCACAAGGCATCACCTGGTGGCATACCAAGACCAAGTTAATATGTAGGGGGTGAGTTTCTTTGGGTGAGAACGAAGTCTTAAGGGTCACTGAACAGAAAGAACACACTCTGAAAGAGAGGAATGAATGAACGGATGAATCAAGAAACGAATGACCGAACGAATTTATGATGAATGAATGAACGAGCGAACGAGTGGATGGAGAATTATTATTACGATGCAATAAAAGGTAGTCAGTAGAACACAATGCTAAAGTCTACGCTGTAAAGCATACGTAGGTCTGTACTCGAAACAATTATCCTAGGCCTACAATACAACATCTTCGATGTACAATGCAGTAGAACACAGGACAATAGTCTACAACAATAGGCCTACAGTACAATGATATTACTGGACAAAACAATAGGTCCTATATGACGATCCTCCTTTAATTACGAGTGAGTTTCCGGATCATTATCTTCATTCTTCACAAAGGGAAAAATTACGAGTCACTGTTATGACCCATGCAGCTGAATCATAACAAACCTGGTTTAATGTTTGTCTGGTTTAGGTCTGGGCCAAGGACAGGAAGCCGAACAGGGCTCCAACTCTGGACACTGAGATTGAAGCGGAGTCGTGGGGAATGGGAAGGAGGGTCATAACGAAACTACAGAACCCCGAAGGAGAGGTAAAGAATACTAATGACCCCATGCAGTTAATTCTGTGTCTTCGCCTTATTATTGTGTTGCGCCATTAACAAGTTCAAACTGGAGACTTTCACGAACTAATTGATTTTAAGATAATAAACTATTAACTATTTCACTCTATTTTTCACTACAATTCAATATAGGCCTAGATATTTTCACTCAAATGGGTAGACCTATAAGAATGAAGGTACTGTTAGTAGAGACGGCGATCCGGAGGGTCCAGAGGGACAAATCCCCACCTTTTACAGAGAAGCTACACGTCATACGCTTGTCCCCCACATTTTCTTCCCCTGTCATTGGGGGTCCCCCACCTGTCAAACAAGATCACTGCCGGACAGTTAGGCTACGCCTCTGTATACCCTAAATTGTGGTAGGCCTACATGTATGGCCATTTGAAAACTTACCTTTTGTCCAGGCTGGAGTTGGGAGTGCTTTTCAGTAGTTACCCCGAAAGGGCGCTATATAAATTTTGAATTAATGATTGCATGAATTTAGGCTTAAACGAAATGGTTTTCGCGAACTACATCCGACCCTCTTCTCGTGTCTTAATTTAGGGTTTGTACTCAGATCAAGCAAGGCGCTAAATAAACGACCATTTATACATTCATGCTGATCTTTTTTTATTTTTTTAAACAGGAGCGCGCAACCCATGCTCAAACAACAACCTACAGCTAAGCAAATGGAGTTTCGTGACCAATTCATCGATCTGGATAAAATCGTTGACGAAGTATAGGCGTAAACAACAGTTGAAATAAACGCTTCCTAGATTCCTGTATAGACCATTGCTTCTACTTAACTCGCTAACAATGACAGTGATAAAATAATGATGAAGAACGCGGTGATTATTGTTAAAAGAACGTAGACTATCGGCATGTTGAAGGTCATTAGCGAATTGGGTTAGAATTTGATTTATTTGAGACGGAGAATAGGCTATCTAATTGAACATTTGTGAACTGGGCCAAATACGATTTCATTAGATCCAAGAGTTGACGTTTGTCAGTTCACTGGCTATAAGCCGCGTCCGACATTATTCATGCGCTTGTAAAACTGGGTAAAATTTTAATCTTGTTTGAAAAACGTAGGAAGGGCACTAACAATCAAGTTTAACACAAATGCTACGTTTTTAAACTGGCATTTGTCTGCAAAGAAAGTGGACACCTTAAATTTCATAATCGTAGCAAACGACAAAATTCAGACATCTTACACACACACACACACACACACACACACACACACACACACATACACACACACACCATAAGTGATCGTTGTTGTAGGAACGTGTATCTTTTGGACGTCATGGATCACTAAGGTAAAAATCCGTTTGTTATGAAGAAGAATTGTTAAAACACTGCTTGAAGAGAACTTTTAATGGAGACCATCACATGAAAGAGCACAATACAATAAACAAATTAAGGATGTAAGTAATTATAATAAAGATAACTCGTCCAGCTCGATAAGATTGATACAAATCGTTTCCATTTCATGTTTCTCTCAATGGCCCATAGCCTTCTTCGTATGTTTGTGACCTGGGAATTTTTGACCCTATATCGGAACTTTTACTAATCTTCTATAATCTGCAGCAACTTCTTGTCTCCCTGACTTCCTGCTATTACTACTCTGGTCTGCACTCGAATGGACTTTGGGAATGATATAGACCTATGGGCCTACATGGTGCACCTTAAAAACCGCGATCACAAAATAGCGACGAACAAAAGCACGACTGTTTAAAAAGAGCGATCATCAAAACAGCGATTATTCACTGAAGATTTGTAATTTGTTTCTGAATGTACATGAATGGGTTCAATTATTAACAATTACATTAGGCTTATTTCGAAGGATAAATCGTTGTTACTTATGCAGGCCTATATGTACGCATCTTAACATATCGTTTCAACGTGTTTAGGTACATTTAGGCCTAATACATGGCATTCTAATAACAGTGCCCGTGATAAATGCAATTTCTGTGACGCTACGCTTTATATATTGGGCCCTAGAAATAGGCCCTAGCTGATCTTTGCTTCATTGTTTACATTCTTCATTAAATAATGTTATTCAGGACTTAGGCTGGATTAATGGAAGTAGAGTTTCTTGTGAAACTAGCCGTTATATTGATGAAAATAATGTTTTAGTAAATATAATGGATTGACGATAAAAAATGTCATTCGACATAAAGCTTCATATTAAATTCGCTGTTTCCATGATCGCTATATTTTGAAACAATCGCGATTATGTTCATTGCTATTTTGTGATCGCGGTTTTGACGATCACTGCTATGTGATTGCGGTTTTTAAATAAATCATGTATGCAATGGCCTGTCTCCTTCCAATAGAGCCTACTGTTTATGTCGGCATTGTTTTGTCGAAGTTACTTTGCGGCATTTTTGGCCATATTTGGATAGGCCCTATAGTTTAATTGCGTCAATTATTATTTGCTGAAAACACCCTTTTCAACCTTCAGTTTCTATACAAATTGAAAGAGACGAAAAGCAAATTTTTGCATCTATAGGTCTATTATAGAGGCTGGTGGTTATAGCTCTATGCCGTAAACTAGATCAGAAGAATTGGTTTTGAAAATACCTGCTGTTCTCTTTGCTGACCTTGACTTAGAAATTGACGTTGCTTAATTGTTGGCAACACTGAAACTGACTTTCATGATTTAAAAAAAACTGTTTATGTGCTTAAAACAATGCAATACAAATATAATACAACTATAATTAGATATTGACCTTCTTACAATGAGCTTTGAAGTGCACACACGTCTCTACGGTCCAATAGCAGTTAGGCCTATATTGCAGAGCAATTGTGCGCAAAAGACTTGCCAAGGTCCCTGTAGTAACTCCTCGGATCGAATCATGCCTCGCCGCGCTTACAGGTCGACCGCTCTACCCTATCGGCCACACAACTCTGTTCATCCCTAAACTACTTTAAAGAGTGATCCGACAAAAGCGCGCAGGGCAAAAGCGCGCCGACAATAACGCCCCGACAATTGAGCGCAGGGCAAAAGCGCGCTACGACAAAAGCGCGCCGACATAAGCGCACAGCTCACACTTGTTTAAAATTATTTTATGTCATGTCATGTCATATCGTCATCGTCGCTTCGCGACATCACTTTCCCACGAAAGTGGGAAAGTGATGTCCAATGCTTTCTGTCTCGTACGATGTTCATTAAGCTTGTGCCTTTTACACCAGTCCACGCCATGACATTGTCAACCCAGCAGATTCTGGGTCTTCCACGACTTCGGCTTCCTTCCACCATACCCAACATCACACTGTTCTCAATAATGTCTTTAGGATGTCTCACGATGTGCCCGAAGTACCGCAGTTTTCTGGATTTGATGTGACCCAACAGTTTGCTGTCAACTTTCGCCATTTGATACACTTGTTCGGTTGTCACAATTGCTGTCCATGGAATTCTGAGCAGTTTCCTCATGCACTTGTTCTCAAATGCTTGTATACGTTTCTCTTCTTCTTTCTTTATTGTCCACGCTTCACAACCATACGTTGCTACTGGCCAAGCCAAGGACTTCATGAGTCGCAGTTTGGTTTTAGTACTGACTGATTTATTCTTCCAGAGGCTTACCAACTTAAACATGACTGACATTCCCATAGCTAATCTTGATTTTACCTCACTCGCGCAGTCCCCGTCCTTCGTTACTCTGTTCCCCATGTATGTCAATGAGTCCACTTGTTCCAGTTTGTATCCGTCCACCTTGATCAAAGTGTATCATTGTTATTTGTCATTACTTTTGTCTTTGCTACGTTAATCAGCATACTGTATTCTTTTGCTGATACCTCGACACGTTGCACCAACTCCTTTAACTCCTCAGGTGACGTGGCCAGTAGCACGATGTCATCAGCGTATCTAAGGTTATTTATAGTCTTCCCTCCAATCCTGAATCCCTTGTGGTAGCCTAGTAGTGTTTTATTTTAGTAGTTTATCTTAGTACTTTATTAAGACAAGTAAATAAGTGTTCACCAGGCAGACTGGGGAGCGATCTCAGTTGTAATAGTTGTTAAATCTAAATAGCCAACATTTAAACAATTGACTGCGTTGTAGCGCGTTAGTGAAACACAATAATGTTCAGATGGAACATTTCATCCAAGCAACTTTATCGGGCACACTAGAATTCCTGACAGGAACTTTGTTTCTGATATGCAAATAAATTTGCTAAAGACTTATTTTTAAATCAACCGTAATTGGACTTTAATTGCAATGTCATTCGCACATATGCTATCTGTGGTAGAAGCCGCATAAATATCGAATTATGCGTTACGTTATTGATCAATAACAAATATTGTGTATTATTTATATTTCTATAATGCTAAGCATTTCAACTTAATACATTACTTCTACACACACACACACACATATATATATATATATATAAATTTAATGAAGACATAGGCCTATGCCTACCTGCTATCTTCTTTTCTGATCTTTGTCCGATTGAAGTTGACTTTATTTTTGGAAAAACTGAAGTTTGCTTCCTCGATTTTTATTTTATTTGCTGAAAACAACACCTTCATCCCTTAAGTGTCATAAAGTGATAGAAAGAAAGCTAACCTTAAAGTATACAATCTGGCCTTCATTTCTAGGTTTCAGATGCTGTCATTTATAAGACTTAGCAAGAGAAGAATCGTAATTTTAAATACCTGATATCTTGATTTCTGACTTGACATGGATCCCGACTTTGTCTTGATGTTGGCCTTGCCTTGAGTTTTGTTTTGCTGTGATTTTGTCTTTATGTCACACTTGACTTTCTTTACGATTTCATTTTTTTAACAACTGAACAGCTTAAAACCTGTAAAGAACCTGCAAGATTCCAATAATTTTTAAAAACGTTGTCTTCGGATCTTGGATTTGCCATTTTTACCATAATGTTGGCTTAGTTCTGATCGTGTTGATACTGCAAAGGAAATATTCTAAATAATTTCTACATCTTTGTATCCGATGAAAAATCTAGATCTCATGATCTTCTTAAACGTCTGCAAATATTAAAATATCTTAACGGTGTACTGCATTCTGACATCTTTACTTAGACGTTCACTATTTATAATTTCTTCACTGCTGGCTTCCCTGATGCTTTTTAAAATTGATCCGCTTAAAAATCTTTACGACTATTCTCATAAATTGTACAAAAGATGGAATAATTAGCTTATTAAAAGCAAAACTGAATTTGCAAATACCTGGAGTCTTCTGTCCCGATCTTTAGCGTCAAACTTGAAGGTTGAAATCTGGATTCCTGTGCTTTGCCTTAAGGTTGCATTTTATGCTGTTAAGTCTTTGACTTTGGATTACTTAATTAATACCTGAAATCCTGAATGTATGTTTTTTTATGCGAAGAAATCAGTCAGTCGTAACAAATACTTAAGAAGAAGATTTAAGATTGAAACCCAACAGTTTCGATTAGTCTATGCTGGCTGGCCGATATTTTTAATTGCAACTGCAATTATAGGCCTCGGTAGCATAAACCTTAGAGCTAGGCCTATCCGTGTTATGCTTTCTGTAGGCCAATTCGAAGTTTGATAATATCTGCTACTCGATACTGCTATGCTAAGCTTGTACTTTAAAGTTTAAACGAAATCGTAGGTTACATTATTTTCTGTATGAAATATAATCAACCCTTATCAGAGTGCACGCATCTGGAAATAGGGCCTACCTGGTCTTCTTGTGTGGTCTTCTGGCTTCAGTTGTGTCGCCTTTGTCTTGATCGCTGCAATCTTGTAATCTAATCAAAGGTAAACTTATTTACAGCACCGTCACAGGCCCAGTAAAGTACATGACATGAATTGGTAGGCCTAGTCTAAGTAATATTGTAATATTACACCTTTTCAATTTTCAATTCAATTCTATTTGGTAATCAAAAAACATGAGAAAACGACAAGCAACAAGTTTTCATAAATGAATATTCTGATTACACAGGGGAACCTAAAGGGGTCACAAACCCCGCTAACCAGATGCCCCTATGTTTGTTTAATTTTGTTACAGTAGACTACAGTCTCTAGGTCATGATAGTAGCCTTACCAGCCTATAGTACATGTATGTTATGAAATAAATTTGCCAGACAAAAATGCTTGAATAAGAGGCATCGTACGGCCTACACGGTTTTAGAACCATCGAGAATCCAGGCTATGCCAAAAAAATTATTCATAACTGAATTCGTCTATTCTGACGATTAGCCTGTTTTTGGGGTACTTTTTCCATTAAAGCCCTGTTGATCACTTTCTTTAAGCGAATATAATATTATTATTCAAATGTATGTTAAGAATTTTAATTATAAGCTTAATATAGGCCCCTAATGTTGGTGGAAGATCTGCTGTCTTCGTCGAAACAAGCCAGAGCTATTCAGTTTTCTCACGCGTCCTGTCAGCTCGCTGTCTTCGATTATTTCGACAACGAAGTTCAGATTAAATACCTTTTAGCATCGATAAAAATGTCGATCTTCTTGTTTCTACTTATTCTGAACAACAGACGAAGCGCTTTTTCCAAAATGAAATCTGAAATTAAGACTTGATCATGGCCAAGGATTTTACGTCATCAGTTTCAGACCATTGTCGTTTGTTTTACTAAAAAACGTCATCGACTATATTATCCAATCACAGAATTGAGCCTGATCACGTGTGTTTTGCGTCCAATCGATTTCAATTTTTCGGGTTACTGCGTTATTATCGCTTCTACATCCATGAAGACCACGAGTCCACAACGGACAAATCTAATTCAGTAAGCAAAGCGTATCATTAAGTAAGTAAGTATATTCTTTAATCAGATGTCAGCATGCAAACGCAAGACGTGTACAGAGAAAATTTACTTAGTACTAACAAAAACATGTACATTAATTTAAATTAATTTATACTAAGAAACGCGAAATATCTCTAACCTTTAAGGCGATTTTTGCTGACAAATACATTAGAGATATTTGCAGTGTTGGGGATGAGTTAACTCATTAGGACTATAAGTTGAAACTCACGAGTTAACTCACTTGCTATGATTTATAAGTTTGAGTTAACTCACTTCAAAGAGTGTGAGTTATGAGTTTGATTTAATTCATATCTTTCTGTGAGTTTAAGTTATAATTATTAATTTTAAAATCAACTCACTACTCGGCACTCAGCACATTATTATGTTGAAAGAAGCCGGAAGGCGGCGTAGTTCGCGGCTACGGTCGCAGGAGTCGAGGAAGTTTTTGTCCGGTGTCTGACTGTTTGAATGCCGAGTCACCTTCTGTCACAGCTGAAGTTACTGTTCCTGTTGTAAATGATGCTGAAGAGTATGGCTACAGTGAAACTGCATCGGATGCAAGACTCAGTATCGTATTGTCGAAACAGAAGCGTCATCCTATCTGGCCGATCCAGACCGTTCTTTGGTAATGTTGCACAAGTATCCGCTGGTGAAGTCTGCTTTCATTCACTTCAATACAACGATCCCTTCTTCAGCTCCAGTTGAACGGCTCTTTAGCGTTGGCGGACAAATTGAGACAGCAAGACGGAACAGGCTGTCCGACGCCAACTGTGAAAAACTTCTTTTCCTTAAAACTTCTTTTGCTGAGATGTTAAACACGTGAACTGTGGTGTTTACTTTACTCAGTAAAAATAACCTGATATATCCATTAATAATAGTAACAGTAATAGGCCTACTAGTAAATTAGTAATAATAAACTGATGATGCTATTTCGTGGTAACTGTGCATTTGTATAACGTTCGATTAGAACGTTCTAGTATGAGACATGTGTGAGTTGATGATTTAACTCATTTAACAACTGAGTTTGAGTTAACTCATTTCATGGAGGATGATTTCAGTTTGAGTCTAAACTCATTTTAAGGTGCACGAGTTGAGTTTTGATTTAACTCATTTCTTGTATGAGTTTACCCAACACTAGATATTTGAAAGTGCAATATACAATAATAACAATATAACTCGGTATTTAAAACGCTCTTTATCACGACAAGTCGTGCTCGAAAGCGCCGTTTAAGCGCGCACACGTCTCGACGACGCAACTGCCGCTGCGAAGTGTGCGAAGGACTTGCTCTACACAGTGACGCCCCGGACGAGGGTCGAACCCGCTCACTCAGCGCACACTGAACGTTACGGGCCGACCGCTCTAACCAATCGGCTAATATTATTCATAAATAACTTTTAAATTGTGAAACGCACAGGGACCGATTGCTATGGCAATAAATCCAAAGATGGTAGAATCGTACTATACATGCTACCATGTTAAACCAGGTCTATTATTAGATTACAGTCCCGAAATATACACGTACATGTAGGCCATACCGTTTGAAATTTATAGACCTATTTAGTTTGTATCAGTGAAAGTCATAGATAGGGTTTTGGGTCTATAGCCCGATGGTTCGATAATCTTCTGAAGATTGTATGGTGTCCGGTCGATAGGTGATAAGATAGCGGTTTTAATGGTAGCTGGATTGATGAAAATAATATCTTGACTAGAAGCTGGATTGCATCATGCTTTTCATTTATCCAACTTCTATTTAGGCATGATTCTTTTCATACCAATCCAGCTCCCAGTTTTACACATTCTTTTCATCATTTGGTCCAGCTTCTAGTTAAATTAACGTCACGAGCGCTGCGTCCAGTCAACAGGGATGTCAAAAGCTTTTCGCCTAGTAGGTCCGAGTCCAGTGGTTTCGCGAAGGTCAGAGAGGTAGCTCTAGCTGTTACGGCTGGTGTCGTTATGGTCAATCGTTCGACTTACTATAATAGTGGCGCTATACAAGTTCTCAGATTAGACTTTGCTTCGTTTTCAGATGTAATTGGTCTAGCCTCTCCGTAGTTACTTGAAAACCTTTAAACCACTGAAATGCAAATATATGGATGAAAGTGCAATAATGACATGATTGTCCTCATTGCTTAACAATCACGTCACAGACCACAACTTAGTAACTTTATTTATTTTAAACCAAAATAATGCTAAAAATAAAAATAAGCAGTAACAGTAGACATATTACACATGAACATTTAGGCCTATGGACATTTTAAACAAAAGAACAAACATTTTTTTCACACAATTATAATTAAGCAAGCTAATCTTATGGCCAGTAACTTGATTTTAACTACTGAAAGTAATTCATTGCATCACATTATTCTCGATTCTTTAATTTCTATACAATTACAATTTATAATTTAATCCTGAAACATGTTACAAAATAACATTCTATTAATATGATTAGATCAAAACTTCATAATTTAATTTAAGGTTTTCGATCTTCTCCATTCATCTGTCCACTGCAAGTGTGTCCACGACATTTCCAAGCACCTCAATCATCTCCAAAAGAATTTTTCTTCTTCACCTTCACATTTTCCCTTCAGGGATCCAGATATTAAACAATTGATTGGCTCATCAATCCCTGTCCATATGGCACCACACGTACATCTATTTTACTATTCCCTTTTTCTATATTCTCCTGCTTTGCTCTGTAAATTTAGAGAAACTATTTATATTTTGATTAACGTGTGCCACAGCTGCGGACAGGGAAACCAAGGCAACTAGAGCGCTGTTTTAATAAGACTACAGACATGTCTAAGGAAGGTTTGGAATATTTTAGATGACTAACTATCGACATAAAATGCATTGCTAAACTGTTTGTAACCTTGAACAGCAGTCGTCTTTGATATGAACACTTTAAAAAAAAATACGGCGGAAATAGTACTAGCTTAGTAATAGCTTACTCCATCTGATATGAAGTAGAGCCATCAGGTGATGGTGTCAAACAGATGTCATAAGTTAGACCATTGATCAAGTGATACTGCATGGGCGTGTCCCACGTGGGACCCGACGAAACCAGCGTGTAGTTAGGCGTGCCCACGGCGGAATAGCTGCCGTGGGTATTATATGAAGCAACTTCTTTAGGCTGCGTCTGGTAGGTGCCATTGAAGTGACATCTACCATCTGGTACCCTGTTCAGCCTGGCTGTGTACTGGTGCAGCGCCAGACCTTGAACACCTAGCGTTTGTGGGGGAAAGGATGCGACTGTCACAGCGGGTCGTAGGTCGGTCTCAACGGGACTTCGAGAATTGGGATAGTATATCACAGGTGCAACGGACACACAGCTCACACCAGGGCTTCTCAAGTTCGACCCTACCGCAGAGGAATTCGTCTCTGGGCTACCGATGCTACTTCCCCCTGCATTCGGGCTGACGCAACACGTCGAATCGGGAGGGCTAAGAGTGCCTGGCCACTGCACCAGCTGGTTGCTGCTATGGCTACTACCACCAGCGCAAACATTCCGCGACGAACGAGAATTGAACGCCACATTTCTGTTTTCGTCGAATTGATTCTGCTGAGGCCAGAGTGATCTGCCGCTATCGAAACCGCACAAAAGTGTGGTACACGATCCGGTTGTGTCGGCCACAACGCACTGAGATTTTGCGAACGTCGCCTCGGACTCTTCGCTACCTCTGTTACACGTCGCCGGACTCTTCTGCGAGTTTCTTCTTTCCCGCGCGCCACCTGGCTCGATTTTCTTCTTCGGATATTTCACATTTTCAGCCGATCGAACCCGAGACCTACCGTCTCGAGCCGGTTTCGCCGGTTTCCTTCGCTGTTCCTCTCTTCTCTGAACAATCGAAGAGACATCCACTGGTTTGTCGGTATCTTCAACGATGTACACTCCGCTATCCTTGCTATTTTGTTCGATCTGTGCAACAACTCTGACTGGATTTGACCGCGTCCTACCATTCAAAGTTTTTCTCTCTGAAACACCGATCTCGGAATGCTCCTGATCGGGAATTTCCACGTCTGGGGATTTCGCAGCGAGGTTCCGTTGGTTCTTCTTGACCAATGACTGTATGTACGGAGGAAGAACGACATCCGACGTCTGCCCGTCGGTGACGCTGAGCAGCGGTCGTGTCTGGAAGTTGTCTAGGAGTTCGACGATGTTGCCATAGCGACGTTCGGCCGCGATGTTTCGAGGCATCTGGTTCATGTCGTTTGGAATGTTGCTGTTGGCTAAATTCTCAAGCAGAAGCTTCGCCATTTCAAAGCGACCGTTCTTCACCGCAAGAAACAATGGAGTCTCATCATTGTTGTCCTGCAAGTCACGGTTTGCGCTATGTCGCAGGAGTAGCTTCGCCACTTCGATGTTGTTGACAGCAGCCGCCCAGTGAAGAGCCGTTCGACCTTAAATGTTCAACGTACAACAAAGTAACATAAGATGACGTACTATAACGTAATGTGAAACAACTTAACACAACTTTGAAATAACATAACACAGTATAACACATTGCATAATACAACATAACTTGAAATATCCTTATAATTATTTCTATTCATTTGTTTTGCACCAACAATCATCGATAAATGGTGCTAATACAATAATTGTTAGCAGGCTTTCTCGAAGTCCCTGTGCCATAACCACTCAAGGCAAGAGGCAAGGCTCAACCAAGTGCTCTTCACGTTAAATACCAAACAACTTAAGCAATCTCAACCAATTGGTCTGAGCACAAAGCATCTTACTTCTATCTATAATTGATCTATTTTGGATGAACCAAGTGTCAACTTTCTGCCGAGTACAGAGCATTTTGAGTGAGTAGTACAGAGTTCGAGTACCAATTATAATTATCAAATATTTGAAAAAATCATTTTCTTGATTTTGACTTTGGCATTTTGCACAATTTTTTGAGTTGAAAACAAGGTAGGCCTAAGCATACTTTACAAAAACGCACCATTTTATCTGTTTTTGAATATTCGGTTTTCACTATGAAAGTGAGAAAAAATTAAATTCGATTGTTTTGTAAATAAAAAAATCCGACTTCCGTTTAGAAAACAAAAGATAATCTGAATTTGAATTCTTTTCATGAGCCGACTTTTATTAATACTCGGGCCCATTGTCTGTTCAAGTCCGAGTGATTCCGAGTACTACGATACTCTGCCAAGTAGACTCTCCGAGCGCAGTTTCAGTTCATCCCTGCTTATTATTAATCTACCTAATCATCTAAACATCTATCTGAACAATAACAAATGACTTTAAACACCTCAACTCACAAGATCCAACTTTTCACACATTGACACCAAATCAGAGAATCCAAACAATTGCAGTTACCACGCACATCAAAACCAATTTTACTATTGATCGACTACAACCTGCTTTCAACGGATAAGACCTCACCTTGGTTATCAGCGGCATCCACATTAGCCCCAGCCTCCAACAGCTCCCTTACAAGATGGTTCATATCAAGTCTTGCAGCGGACATCAAACAGGTTGTACCATCGTTCGTCTGAGAGTTGACACGCGATTTACCGTGGGTTAGGAGAAGCTGAAAAGGAAACCGCGGGATCATCGTTGTGTGAACGCACTTAAGACTGCATATTATAAGGTAGGCTGAAAATCCAGTTGATTGTATCAGAACAGATCAATTTAAGACAAAATAGCATAGAGTAACATGTCATAACATGATGACTTGATGAGTCATAACATACAATAACATAACGTGAAACAACCAAGCACACCAAAGCAACTTGAAATAACATAACACAATATACCACAGCAATATACCATATGAAACTGAATAAAAATTATAAGGAATCCAACAATAAAAACATATTTGATTGAGTGATTGAAATGACACAGAACACAATACAAACAACAGGAATAGAGATAAAAATAGCATACAGCAGAAAAATGGCAATGGTAATTACAACGATATGTAGCTCCACTTTAAGAGAGACTAATCAATAGCGATCCTTACCTAACAAAATAACGGTCTTCAAGCATTGGAAGAAAAGAGGCAAAGAGAGGCAGAGTAATCAATAGAGAAAACGCAATAAACACATTAATAACAGTTACTAATTGAATGAATTTAAACAAATGTAGAAGATGATCATTTCCAGTTACCTTGACAACATCCACCGCATCCGCAGCCACTCCAGCATCCAGCGCCGTTCGACCAGTGCTATCCTGGAGGTTGGGATCCGCTCCAGCCTCCAGAAGGCTCTTCACGGCATCCGGGTGACCAAATCGAGCAGCCAGGTGTAGAGGTGTCTCACCTGCAGAAAACATTCAGTAAATAAATTAGTTTGTTACTTTTACCACATCAATAATAATGGGCAATGTTATCAACAATGACAAATTCAACAGAGTAATTTATCTAAATCAACAATAAATAAAGTTACTTAACGAATGAACAACAAATGTATAAACTGAGAATTTCCATTTACTTGGACTATATCCTAAAATCTAATTGGTCATCGTTTACAATATTGCCAGTAATAATTAAGATAAAATACTCTATTTAAATCATTATGGGCAAACATTTACCAATTAAATAGAGTACCGGTATAGTATAAGAGGCAAAATTATCAATCATGTCATAGGCTGTGGTGTGACAGCTCATTTCTCGCACAATAAAACAATAAATGAATATTATTGTTAAGTGAAAGGTTCTTCACTTGAAAATAATAAAATTGTTTAAGTGATACTTACATAGTCCAGAAGAGAAGAGAAAATGTGCAAAGAGGGATGGAATGGATGGAGGAACAATCCTCCATGAGATGAGATGGAGAGCATTCTGCTAGACAATTATGCCTAAGCAGCAATATCTGAGCGAGCAATGCGCTTTCTCCGATATCGGAACATTGAAGTGGAATGGCTTCCTCTGCAGGTGCGTTCCTTCCCTCAGGTCCCTTCATCACTATTCAATTGGCTCCCTAAGACCACCTTTTTCCCCTTGGCATGGGTTGGGGTGCCTCTGAGTAGAGACCGTAAATGGGTGCTGTACAAATCTTTACCAATTGATTGAACGATTTGATTAATTGCTTGACTGATTGATTTTATTGATTCATTAATTGATCTAGGACTCGATGTAGATTTACGCACCGGTGTGATCAGTCCTTGTGTTCACAGAGGCTCCTTCATTGCACAGATCGGAAATGATGTTGCCCCACTCGTCCGTCTGCTCCTCCCCGCAAGGCCTGCCACCCTCTGAGGAGTCAACATCCTTCAGGCTACTGAACATCGCCAGAACCATCAGGGGGGTCAGTCCCCCTGGCCCACGAGTGTTCACGTCGCATACACTGAGGGGCTGGCAAGTGGGAGGGGTCAACGCCAGTGGAGACTGCTGCGGGAATGAGCTATGTTGGCTGCCAAGCAACAGGCTGCTAGCGCCATCTGGCTGCAGTACAAAGACACAACAAAATAAAAAAATCTGGGTGTGTTTACGACAAATTATAAACTACGTCCAGAATGATGAGAAATTGGGTGCCCAAATAGCCGAAGCAAGGCAAAGATTCGCTCAGATATGATTCCGAGTCAAGTCATTGTGACTACTTACTAATCATACTTTTGTCAATTGCTACTAACACAAACAAAGATCATGATGATTAATACATCATGCATAATTAGTAACATAAATAAAATCGATATATCGAGTCCTTTTGTTTTAGACTTAACTACACTGGGAACATCTCTGAGTAGGCTTCATGAAGAGTGTCTGTAGAAGTGATTGATAATAAGTTTAGTTTTAACTTCTTTCAGCATTCTGTCTCAGTAGCAACGACTAATAATAAGTTTACCTTGAACCTCTTTCCGTATTTTCTGTCCAAGTTTTCACTGTCATCATCGCCTTCATCATAAACAGCGGAGAAATTCTTTCCAGATGAGGCAATCCTAAAACACAAAATTAATAAATAAAAATTCCAATTCTTTACATTGAACGTTCCAATTCACTAAATATTCTGGCCATCAGTGATTAACATCGACAACGCAGACCACTCTCCAGCGAGGCCCTGTTGAGACCTTTCTAAAAACTACTTTTCTTTGGCTGGGCCTGGTTGGGAAGCGCCTCTTGCAGGGACGCTGTATAAATTTCATAGATACATAGATAGATGCAAATGTGAGTGAATCGTAAGACAGATGACACAGATCGACAGGAACTCACTTTGAGCCAAGATTTGTTGACGGGTGGAGAGTTGGTGGAATCCATGTCTCTGTGGTCCTAACCCTCTTATGCCGTACCCGCAAACCAATCAGCACACAGGCAATAACCAGTGCAACGACAACACAGATCGAAACGGCAATGAGTGCAAGGTTTCCAGCTGTACTCGGAGGAGCCTTATCGTCAACCGCTAACAAAACAAACATGAGAATACAAAAGTAAAATATATTAATAAAACGATGGGACAATAATCAGATCAAATCTTGTGGTTGAACACGTATCAGAAAAAATACTACAATATTATGTAGAAAATCGTTGGTCATCGAGAATATATTGTTAGCAAGATATTCACATGCTTTCATGTGCCAAAGCTAAGAATGACGAGTCACTTACGCACCATAACGATGGGTGCCTCAGTGCTAACTTGAAGAACTGCTCATTTTGGTCTTCATCAAAGTACATGTGCTTGCGATAGAAATTACAGTTCTTGATATACCTAAACTAGAGCTATTCAAAAGGTGTTGAAGAAACATATGTAGTACATATGTACAAATGCGGTAATGAGATACGAGTAAGACTATGCAATATAATTTCAGTTTAATAATGTCTTCCTTGACAAAGTTCAGATGTGAGAATTGATGCACTGATAGACTTAGATAGACTGGAAGAGGAAAGTTTTAGTTTAGAATGAAAGACACCCTTAGTACAATATAACATAACTATTCCAAATTTCTCAGCTCTATAAAAAACCTTACAGTGAGACCAGCAAAGTGCTGGTGCTATATCAAATCAGATCCGCAATAGCCGCTAGGTCTGAGTCTGTGGAGGTCAAGCAGAGTTGCGAACACAGGGTCGATATGATAATCTAGTCTATGAAATCGACTTCCAGAGCAACAGGCAAGCATGACAACAATTTAGGAGAAATCTTAATCAGACATTGAAGAGGCAAAACCATTCATCCAATGATTAATATGATCAAATGTTAATTAGATCATTTTTTAAACTTTTTATGTGCACAGAAAGGAACCTAATTACCGAGATGAAACTGGCTAAATTTATTTAACACTAATACCTTAAAAAATCAACCACTTTTAACAGCCATATAGATGCTATCAGATTAGATTATGTGTCACTTGCCTTCCAGAAGTTGTCGACTAATTCACACTCAGTGCATTTCATAGACTGGGAGTCAAGTTACACAAAATTATAATTTAATCTTAAATTGCATTTAAACCATAGTACTTCTTACACTGAATGGAATTAATTGGAACCGGAGATTCCCATCCCGTGTTCATCGCCTGCCGCAGAAAATGTGCGGCATCATTGTTACTTGAGAAACACTGTACAAAGCACTTGCTGTTGTCCAGTGTTGCATACACCTTGCTCCTATAGTGCAATAACAACTCGAGTCATCATCAATATATGTGACAAGTTAGCTCATACAATCACATATTAACTCCTCCAGTCAAAAGCCTATACAATGAAATGAGACAGTTTTAAATAGAGTCTTTGAAGAACCTCTCAATAAAGCTGTCAAACTGATTTAAACACAATCAAATTAGAGTAAACAGAAGATATATTTGTGACCGTTAACTAGGGACTTATGAATCGCAAATTTGCAGGCGAATTTCCTGTTGAATCAAAAGCAAAGGTTCGAATTCTAATCGAATTTCGAATCAAGCAAGCGGGTAACAGTTTTATGCTCATGCAGTGCACACTTGACAGCACAGGCACACCACAGTCATCTATATACCTTGCAGATCTGATATCTTTTCTGCAGTTTAAAATCAATTGAACTAAATTTAACTAACATAATTAAAATAACACAAATAATTCTAAAACATTGATAAAAAAATTCTAAAACGAATTATGACACCATTTGCAAATCGAATATTGCTGTCTGATTCGCCTCTGAATCGAGTATCAAGGCCTTGCAGGTTCAATCGCAAACCCCAAATCAACAAAAGCTCTGTCAGTATTAGTTATGAAGTCAAGAAACCTGCATACATTAATTTGTACGAATTCATGCAAACATATATGTAAGCCTGAATACAAATGAACGATTATTGTCTGAATCTGACTATATATAAAAGTGTCAAGTAAAGATTATAACTGCATTTTTCTCAAACGCTCTCAACACAATAATCATCCAATAAACTCAAACAAATCACACACCTCGATGCCCTTGATACCTACCCTCGTACATCGACTCCAGATGCCCTCTTCCCAATCCTGCCATTTTTCACCTGCTTTCCATACTCCTTCTCATGATCTGGCCATGGGTAAATCATCTCCCGGCCCTCAGGATCGCGCTTTACCATCACGAGACCTTGAAGAAGGAGGCTCATCTGGCGAAGGAAAGATGGTAAAACCACATGCAGACGACTTGGTGGAACAAGTATTATAAAGATGAGGGAACCAGGAAGGATGTTGTTAGAATATGTGTCACAGTCGTTGCCGTCCCACGCACACTCGGCTGAGTTGCAGCCCTGGTCGCATTGGCCATTGCCGTAGTTACTGGTGCAGTAGTTCTCATACAGCGGATGACATTCTTTTGTCTATGGCAAATATCAAAGGAATTTGAAGGCAACGGTTATGACAAAGAGAGAGTGTTGAAGAGCCAAGAACTGTTTAGAAATAGCGAATGGCTTAGGAGAATAGGTAATAGTCTAGAGGAAAGTAGAATAGAAAAAGAAAATTTAAAAGGAATTGAAACATTTTTGACGAATAGAAAATAATTATAACATAGAGAAAAGCGTATAACAGTTTAGAAATAGTAGAAAAAGATTTTGGAGAATATTTTTCAAGATAGTGAGACAAGGCAGTTCAAAACAACTGAAAACGTTTTTGATGAATAGAAAACTGTCACAAATAAAGACAAAACAGTATAGAAGAATAGATTTAAGGAATTTACGAGATAGGCAAATAGTTTAGAAGGGAACAAAATAAGGCAATCCAAATAAACTGAAAACGTTCCTAATGAATATAAAACTTGTCTAAGACAATTTTTTAAGGAATTGAAATGTAACAGCTATGAGGAACAGAAAACAGTGATGAAGGGCAGAGAATCATTTAGTAAAACCAAGAAAGATCCATGAAAATATAAAATAGCTTAGAAGAGATAGCAACTCAGCTTAGTCAGATGATGTAAACAGGTCGGTAATTATTTTTTTCTGAAGCTTTCACTGAACTTCTAGAGCACGACTTCAAAGATAAGTGCAGGGCACCATCTTATTCACGCGCGCTGCATTAAGTCGTAGGGATTGTCTGAAGGAGGTCTTCTGAGTCCGGTTTCCAGAGGCTTGGCAGAGGCATAATAGCTGTTATGGTGGGTGTCGTTTAGATTGAAAATTGGAAAGTGGAGAATGAGGTAAATCAGGAGAGGAGTCCTTGAAGATGCGAGACTCTGGTATTTATGAGACACACTCACCGAGTTTTCCTGGCAGTCTCCTCCGTCGAAGAGACAGCCGGACGTGTTGCAGTCTGCATCACAGCGACTGTTGTTGAAACGATGAAAACAGTCAATGGATTTGCTGGTTCCTGCAGGAACACAGTTACTATAAGACTCAGTCCAATCCTGACAGTCCCCACCGTCAAAGTCACAGGACTTCGAGTTGCATTCCATCTAAAATTTGGAGACAGCCAGAAACAAATATTACAACATACATAAAATACAAAACACATAAGCTGCCTAACAGCTTCTCACTCTCTGTATGACTCCTTTCCATAAACATTTCAAGTGTAGAGAAGAAGGAAGTCCATTCCAAGGACCAATGCAGGCAAAGGATCTGGATTTGGAAATTGTAGTCCTAGTCCTTACAAGGAGAACAAAAAAGTCAAGCTGGTCAGTAAGTGGACAGGAAATCTGGTGAGAAAGAAATGTTGGGGCAAGCCAATGGTGCACCACTATCCACAGGACATTACCAAGGAGATCAGTCTCTAAACAGAGGACTTCTCTAAACACTAACTGACAGATTGTGGTTGATAAGCAACCCGAAAATGCTACAGATTTACTGGGATTGCACAACACAAAATATATAAAAAAGAAGAAAATAAAGATACTGCAAACAACAAAGTCTGAGAATTAATCAAATGAATTCGGTTAAATCATATCTGTTTACACCAGATTACAACATCTCACACCATGTAATGATTATTCAAAAAAGTAACTTACATTACAGAATCCGTCAGCTGCCTTGATGCGACATTTATTCCTCTCACAATCGTTCTCAAGCTCACAGTTCACACCGTTCCACATGGATTGACACCGACAGGTGTATCCAAATCGGTCATCCACGCACTGTCCACCATTTTGGCATGGATTCGACAGGCAACCACCTCCAGCGAATAGACAATTCCGACCGGAAGTTCCAGGCAAGCACCTGCAGGAGTAACCATGGCTATTGGGCAGACATAAGCCACCATTATGACAGGGCGAATGATGACAAACGGATGATGACTCACAGATCTTCCCATAAAATCCCTGAAAAAAACCCAGCAACACTGTTATTATTATTAAACGGACGATTTCTAAAGCACCGTAACACAGCCGCTAAAAGGCCTTGATAATCAGTTCGTCAATTAGACTGTTGAATATTTTTTTATTCGACTTTATACAGTGTTCCTTGAATACATTGGATGGATAGATTGTCAATTATTATCATAGTCATTAGGAAGATGTATCTTTAGGGTCACAAGGTCAAACAGAAATACGAATCTTAGAAGCCACCAGTTAGTCATGAGGAGTACTGTACGGACGTAACGAATAAGAAAATGAGTTTCAAGATGTTTCTTAATCGAAGAAAGGACTTCGAGTAAAGACGCGATAAGTAAGAGACCCCAGCAGGAATTTGTCATGGATTTTGGATGTGACCATTCCAAAAAGAAGGAGCGAGAGCATGAGCATCAGTTTCAAATAAATATCATAATAAAGCTACAACAACATCAAATAACATTCTCACCTTGACGCACAGACAGACGGATTCCCCTCGTTGCAGCACACAGCTACCGCCATTCAGACAGGCATTCGTCGGACACGTCTTCAGATGGATATCGCACAACCGACCGACCCAATCCCTCTGGCAAACACACCGAAAGCCATTTATTTCCTGATCGCATCGCAGCATCCCCTCCCTCGAGCACGGATTGGCCTGACACTCGTTGACATCGCCCTCGCATCGTGGACCCGCAAAACCTGCGACACACAGGCATTCAAACGCGTTAATCCCGTCGACACAAGTTCCGCCGTTGAGACACGGGTTTGAAGCACATTCGTTCCTGTTCACCTCACACAACATTCCATCCGTTCCAAGTGGGCAGGAACATTGAAAGTCATTGACAAGGTCATGACACGTTCCGCCATTCATGCAAGGCAGCGATGCACATTCGTCAATGTCGTATTCGCAGTTGAGACCCTGGTAGCCGTGTCGGCAGTCACAGGCAAAGAGACCATTGCCTACCGAAAGGCAGGTGGCGCCGTTAACGCATGGGACAGAGGCGCAGACGTCGACCTCGGTCTCGCAGTAACTGCCCTCGTGACCCGGACGACAGGCGCACCGGTGCAGGCCGTCGATGTCGCGGCAGAGTCCGCCATTCTGGCATAGATCGTCGACAGAAACAGCTGAAGCAACAATCCCATTCAGTTTACAATTTTACAGTATTATTTATTTACTGTGAATCCGAATCTGATGAACAAAGTGTAAGTGATGATCTAGTTGATGACTGCTTACACTGAGTACGGTTTTCATTGAGTTTGGAACAATAACCACTGAATCACAGAATAGGATTGGACCAGATGAAACCAGATTAGACCAGATGAAACCAGATTGGACCAGTTGAAACCAGATTGAACCAGATGAAACCAAATTAGACCAGATGAAACCAGATTAGACCAGATGAAACCAGATTGGACCAGATGAAACCAGATTGGACTAGATAAAACCAGACTAGACCGGATGAAACCAGATTAGACCAGCTGAAACCAGATTGGACCATACATATGAGACTGCAATTATGAGACCAGACGTGACAACACGAGACTAATTCATAGACCAGATGAGACTAGATAACCCCAGATAGGACCTGGTTAAAATTGAATACCAGGTGAGACCAGATCACACCAGACAAGAACAGATTAGACCAGATAAGACCAGTTTACACCAGTTAAAACCAGATAACACCAGAAAGGACCTGGTTAACAACATCTGACAAAACCAGCTGAGATCAGATTAGACCAGCCATGAACAGTTAAGACAAGATAAGAACATATTAGACAGCATTAAATCAGATCAGACAGATAAGACCAATTTAGAACAGATGAGACCAGATAAAACCAAATAGGACCAGGTTAAACCATACACGACCAGATGAAACCAGATTAGGTCTGATCAGAGTACAAATTCAAACAATGCCCAAACCTTTCAGCAAAGCCGCTGCTTCACACGAACTTGCGCTCATGTCGCAGTTCTTTCCTGTCCACGTGGTCGCACAGTTGCATCGATAGTGATTGGCCGTAGCCACATCCTGGATGCAAGTACCTCCATTGCGACACGGCTGCGAGATGTGGCACCAATCCACGAAACTCTCACAGCGAAGTCCAGTAAAACCATAAGCACAGTGACAGCGGTAAGATGGCGGTTGACCGACACAACGTCCGTCGTTAAGGCATGGATTCGAGTCGCAAGGACCGACACGGTGCTGACAGTTGGTGCCGGTGTAACCAGGTGCACAGGCACAGTGGAACGAATTGATTCCGTCGATACATGTGCCGTCGTAGAGACATGAGCTACAAAAACAGGTTGAAGATATAGTGACCTCTATTCAGCAAAATGATACAAACACGAAATAAAAATTATTTTACTTTCTTTGACTCAAGTTGCAAGTGAATTCAGTAATCAAAATAGTATCAATGTCTGATTTCCAACGCAGTGATACAGAATTCATAAATAATTATAAAATAATAATTGGTAGAGAACGGAATATTCAGTGCCATAGGTCCTATATAAATATTAGTACATCATATAAAGATAATTGTGTAATGAATTTAAGCCCAAAATAAAATTACAAATATATATAAATCATAATAAATTTACATAAAATTATGGTACATACGAACATATTGATTTTCAATTTGAATAAGCATTTCTAACAGAACAATCTGCTAAAAAACATGATGCTCTATATAAAAAAATATAAAATGATAAATAACATCTATAGCTTAAATAGCACACCAGACAAGACCAGAAAAGACCAGATAAACCGAGACAGAATCTGGTAAAACCAGACAAGACTAGGTTAAACCAAACAAGACTAGCTGAGACAAGAAAAAAACCAGACAAGAACAGATGAGACCCGATTAGACTAATCTAGACTAGACAAGACCAGATTAAACTAATTGAAACCAGATCATGCCAGACAAAAAAAGACAAGACCAGAGGATACCAGTTTAGTTAATTAAGTAACTAAAAACAGATAAATATCTTAAAATGATATGGGACAAAATGAAAGAGTACCTAGCCGTGCAATCCTCGTCGTTGTTCTGACAGTGAACTCCACTGAATCCCGGAGCGCACTTGCAAGTGTACGCATTGACAAAGTCAAGACAGGTGGCGCCATTGTAACATGGATTGGACGCACACTCGTTCAACCCATGCTGACAACTGTCTCCCGTGAATCCTTGCATGCAAGTACAGACGTAAGACCCCAAACCATCCGTACAGTGACCTCCATTCCAGCAAGGATCTGAAAATATAACATTCTCATTTACTTTCAAACTGACGAACCACAGCATGATTATAAATAAAGTATGAACGAATGATGACAAGTTATTACAGGAGTAGAATTCAACTGTCAGCAGCCACGCAAAGCGCCATCACGCTACACATCTAATTTAACCAATGCCGCCGCCCAGCGAAAGAAGAACTAGTCAACTTAATGGTGGATATAGGAATCGAACTTACTTCTTCTGCTCTGCAAGCTACTAGTGTCTTATCCATTACTTTATGGACCAGAACACTACTACTATAACCACTATACTACTACTAATAATAATATAAATAATAATAATAATAATAATAACAATAAAAAATCAGTTTAAAGAAATGAGGTTAGGATAGATGTAAGACCTACTTGGTCGACAGTTGTCTGGATTGTTCTCACATCGAGGTCCTTCATATCCAGTTGGACACTGACAGACAAACGACCCAACGGTGTTCGTGCAAGTTCCACCATTTCGACAGTGCGCCATGACCTGACACTCATCCACATCCAGCTGACACTGGGAACCTAAGAAGTAAAAGAAGAGTATCTTCTTAAGCAAGCCTGACTAGCCATTTTTATCAACCAATGGCAGTGCGATTGCAATTTAAATAGCGCCACTCAAGAGAGACCCATGAGAGTTCGGGTTAGCCCGAACCAACATGAAGAAACCACGATCGAAGATATTTTGGTCTTCATGCTTTTTCTGAAATTTCACGAATTCTACAGCAATCAATCAATGAAACCAAATATAATGCCTCACCAATAAATCCATTCAGAGATGCTCCTGGTCCAACCTTGGTCAAATAAGACAGATTTCAGAGTGGAATCAAAATGGGGTAGAGAATTCCTAGGCAAGAGCCAATGACCCAATGAGAGGTTATTCAAAGCATTCGGGCTCACAACTGTTGCTCATTTTTCATCAATGTTGACTTACAAACACACTAGACATCTTTTCAAGCCTAAGAAAGGTATAAAAAGGTCTACCTGTGTATCCAACTGGACAGTGACATGTGTAACCACTGACTCCATCGACGCAGTAACCATGAACGCAAGGACCGGACGAACATTCGTCAACGTTTGTCTCACAGTTATGACCTAAGAAAAAGATGCGATGAAGAAGATAGATGAAGAAGATGGCGAAAAAGATGTTGAAGCAGATATTGAAGAAAGATGTTGAAGAAGATGGCGAAGAACAGGATGAAGCAGATATTTAAAAAACTGTTACAGAAGATATTTAAGAAGATGTCAAAGATGTTGAAAAAAATGAAGACAAAGCATACATGCAAACTTACTGTTTTCTGCCAAGACTCTAGAACAGCTTGCTTCCTTGCAGCTTTTCTCATATCCTGAGCACTCAAGATTCTTTCCTTCTAATCAGTCTCACTATGCAGCTTACCATTCAACAGAAACAGCCCTCCTCTCTTTGATTTCTTATACAATATATTCAACAGTTGATTAGTCTTAAGTTACACGTTTGGCTCTTTTCAACATCTCCTCAGGCTTTCACATGGTGGAACCATAAAATCATACCTTTAACACCTTGAGACCTCCTGTGGATGCAAGAGCCCCATTTCCTTCTGCTTCCGTCCTACCTGTCTAGCTGCATCCAAACGATCATCTCTAATGACTCCAGGACTCAGTCGGTCCCTGTTATATTTGGTGTTCATAAGGGTTCTGTCCTAGGCCCACTCTCATTCATTAAACACTCTTTTCCCAAACCATTCGGCAACTGGTTACCATTCAGCAGATGATGTCCAGGCTTATGTCCTAGGGTCCCATCTGCTAAATTCCTTCTCCAGTCAAATTGAGGATCTCTTCCAAGATCTTCATCTCTGTATGTCCTCTAATTGTCTTCCTTAAATTCCACCAAAACAAAAATAAGTTTTCTCTGCTCTCTAATAGACTATTGAAATTCTCTATTTGTTTTCCTCCCTTAGGAAGGTCGGTGGCCAGACCAATTCCTCTCATCTTCCCAATGGGAGTAAGGCCAGTGTATTCATTAACCAACCCATTATTGAGAACAATAGAGAAATCCATTGTAAAGCTGCAGCTCGTCCTTCAATTTAAATAAACAGATGAGCTATATAATCACAAATAGCTCAGCAATTCATGATGAGTTCACCTGAGAATCCATTGGTGCAGTTGCAGATGTAGTGACCATGGTAACTCTGGCACTGTCCGTTGTGCTGGCACGGATTGGACTTGCACTCGTTCACAGTCTCCTGGCACCTATGTCCCTCGAAACCACGAGCGCAGGCGCAAGTGTAACTGAAGACAATGGAATTAAGAACGCTGCTAATGGCAGGAAGTTACAGTGACGTTATAAACGCTATTATCAATCAATCAATCAATCATTAAAACTTAATTATAATTATGCCTACAGCCATTATTTGAGCTATTATTAATATCCCTATCATTACTATTATTAGTATAGTCATTATTATTATTATTATTATTATTATAGTCATTATTATAATCATAATTATTGCCATCATCATTATCTGTGGCTGTTTGATGGTGAAGTGACTGTCAATCGAGAGGTCTTGGGTTCACATCCCAACCAGGGCACAAATATTTGAGATTTCTCCTCCATCTGTGCCCCTAGAAACTCAGCTGCAAAGAGTACACAGACTTTGCAACATCGGTGGAAAGATGAGACGCTGAGAGAGACCCTCATACAGCCACCCTCATATGCCGATGCTAAGAAAATGAAGTCGCTAATACTTCTTATAAGATTGTTCTTGAAATTATTAGGTATACCGATGTCTGCCTCAGGGCCAGCTTAAGGGACTGCTCTTCTTCATCGCCAAAACAGAGAGACAACTCTAAACTTAATGCGCTGTTGAACAGGAAGCCAATGCAGAAACTTCAACATAAATCTTGTGACATAATCAGATTTTTATATTTGGCCAATACACGATCAAGACCAGACAAGCGGCAGACCAGGATAGAGGGTTGAACAGTAATCAAGAGATATGGTCCAAATGAAACAGAGACCTTGTGCCAGCATCTCGACAGCTTCCACCATTGAGACAAGGATTGTTGAGGCACTTGCTGACATCAGAGGAGCAGATGGAATCATAGAAACCCTCTGGACATCTGCAGAAGAAGGAGTTGACCTCATCAACGCAATGACCGCCATTCTGACATGGCTGTGGGAGGCACTCATCAACGTCAATCTCGCACAGTGTTCCTGCAATGCAACAGAGCAAGTAATGATTAGTTATTGTTACAGCGAACGAATTCGTAAACTGTCCCATTATTAGGTATTGAGTTAATAACTGTCCTATTCAATTTCATAATAAGTTTTATATTTAAATTCTAATAAGTTTCCTATTCAACTCTTAACAAGTTTCATATTCAATATCCTGATAAGTTTTTTATTCGATTTCCTAATAAGTTTCCTGTTTAATTTCCTAACAAGTTTTCTTGTCAATTTCTTAATAAGTTCTGTAATATCATAGTTCAGTCAATGCAGAAGTCAGGCACTTATCTCACAATTGATTTCATGATTGACTGAGGAATTGACACAACACATGACTTATTGATAAAATGTCAGATTGACAGACTCGTTGATTGACAGACTGGTTGATTGACAGACTGGTTGTAAAGGCCACATACAGACTGAATGACTAAATTCATTGATGGATGTTATTCCTGTTATTAGCACAGTAGCCGAACTGTTTGATAGATGAAAATACTTAGTGAAACATAACATAAATGGATGCCCAGCGAATGAACCACACGAAACTATGAACATCTCAGACTGACTAAGTTAAAACAGCTCAACATTTCACGTTACACCGAGATTCATAGTGCAAGGCAGTAGCCAACATAAAATTATCAACATCATCAGACAGTATACATTTGAGACATATGCATTTGGCCAATATATACATACATAAATCTGTATCTGTACACTCATACCTTTATAGATGAATAAATAAATATATATTATATATATATATTGATTTGATTGATGCCTTTCTATTAGATTGTGGTCCAAAATAAATTTAAAATAAAATTACATTTAAAAATAACTACACAAAGCACATTTTTATGTGTTTACATGCACATTTATATACATACAATCATACACACATATACATGTATAATATATATATGCAAACATATTTGTAAATGCATTTACATATATACTATATTGTGAGTGTACATGTCACATCTATTTATACCAATTGCCTCTCAGTAAGTCTTGATCTTCGTGCAGCCTTTGACTCTGTAGACCACCAGTTACTACTTTCGAGACTCACCAAAAGCTTCGGTGTCCTAGCGACTGCATGCCTCAAACTGGTTAGATGCTTACCTGGTTGACCACAATTAACAGGTGGGCATTGGTTCTGCTCGGTCCCTGGCTCTATATTATTTAGTCTTAACTTCGCAAATCAGTCGTATAGCTAAATACTTTGGAATCCAATTACAACAGTATACAGATGACATTCAGCTCCATAATGCATTGTCATAAATGATCAGTCTGGTAAATAAGAACTTGAAGAGTGCCTCTCTCATCCATATATACATAGTTTGGGTTAAGTGGTTTTGCCATAAACCCAGACAAGTCTGAAGAAATTATGCTTGGTTCATGTCAATGCCTGCATTCTTTCCCTTTGCTTTCTAGCATCAACCTTGCCAAAAACCCAAAAAATGTGGGGTACCCTGGACTGTAAGTTCCAATCAATATGTATGTAATATTTTTAAAACTTTTACACAATTAAATATACAGTAACAGATTTTAGAGTGATAGGTATGGGCAGAGACTAAGTTACCGGTGAATCCAGGTCGACAGGTGCAGTTGAATTTGCCAACGCCATCTACACAGATGGCTTCGTTTCTGCAAGGGTTGCTGGCACATTCGTTCTCATTAGATTCACATCTCTTGCCTGTTAAAAGCCAATGAACCGTACTTAGAGTCAACACTGAGGCAGGACACCAGATTCAACAATTCAAAGATGTTGTATCAGAGAATAATCAAACTAAAAATACAATAATGTCTATAAAGTCATACACACATTCTTTTACATGCAGTTGCTCACATACATGAATATGTATAATTATATATATATATATATATATATATGTATATATATATATATATGCACTTCTCATTTTCTAAAAGCATTTATATTCCCTGGAGTTTCCCTGCTGAGACCGTTAGAGGCCCTATATAAATCTAAAGATGCGATATGCAAGTACACACACACACACACACACACACACACACATATCAGATTTCAGACTGCTATTGATATATTTATATTGCATATATTTATATTGTATATATTTATATTGTATATATTTATATTGTATATATGTGGGCTTCTGTCTTATAAGAAATGTATGCATATCAGTTTGTCAATGTGTGATGTATGGGTTTGTATGGATGAACATAGAATGAACGGCAGGTGTTGCCAGATTAAGGCTGATAGCCAGTAATTCACCATACATTATGTACACAAGTGGAGACAGACGTATAGAAAGACATGCAGAAAGAGACAGGGACATGCACAGAGACAGACAAAGACAGAAAAAGTAGGATGCAGACAGACAGATACAGCCAAGGCAGACAGGTACAGACACAGAGATACGACAGACATAGAGACCGACAGAGACAGATACAACCACAACACGGTACACTGATAGCCAACCCCATCCCGTCACCCCTTACCGCTGCCCCAGACAATGGTCCTCCCGACCACAGGAAGCCGCCTGCACCTGCCCCTTAGTCATGCCCCATAAGGGCTCTTGAAACGATCGACCGGCTACGGCTGGGGCTAAACATTCAGCCACACAATGTGAAGAATAGGGTCACCCTTCGCTGAATCCCATCATAAAACCCAATTCCGATAGGCCACCTCACCCTAACTGTTCAGAGGAGACGCCACTTCTGCCCTTCATAAACCATGGAGCCCCCCCCTTTCCTGCCACCCACACTCTGACCTTCACCCGCCCTCTGGCTTTACGAGAAACTCTTATCCGTGCTACAAGCACATTCAGGCGCACGCAAACATCTTACACTGACACAAACACACGTGCATGCATTGATACATACAGACAATTTTACACATACATCACTAGTATTTTTATTAAACGGACAATTTCTATAGCGCCGTAACACAGCCATCAGTGAATACATACATTCGTACACATGCATTCATGGTATTCATATTCAATTCCATATGTTTTTACTGATCCCACCCGAAGAACACATAAAGTAAAATGTATACATTGATAATAAACAGAAGTGAAGTAAACGGGTCCCTAAAGGAGCCAATGGTCCTGCTAGCCAGGATACTTTTTGCTTGGAACACAGTAAGCAGCAGTATAACAAAACAATTCAGATTAAAAACTGTAAACTTAACTAGTTAAAATAGGTGACGATCAGAGCAGACATGTTGTTCAAGCATGCATTCACAACATGTGTTCATATAATCTCAACTGTGCTACTTCTGTTTCTGCCCCTACTCTGAAGACTGATTTTCTTGCTGGCTTAAACACTCGGAGCGCTTCTGCTTAGGTTGCACTTTGAGAGGCACTTTAGATATCCGTTAATACAATACAATACATATACAGTGCTATTGATAACATAGATTTTTGGGAGGGGAAATTCTTCGACCTTTCTAAAGCGTTTGACACTGTTCATAAATAAAATGATTAAAAAAAATGTAATCAGTCAGCCAAACAGCTAGCTAGTCAGTCAATCAGTCAGCCAAACAGCTAGCTAGTCAGTCAATCAGTCAGCCAGACAAGCAAACCCTCAGCAAATAAGTCAATCAATAAATCAACAAAGCAATCAATCAATAACAAACAAATCGATCAATTAGTCAATAAATTCATCAAAAAAACCAATCGATTGATCGATCAGTTATAAACATATCAATCATTCAATTAATCAACTAGTCTGCACTTCAATCAATCAACCTCCCACAGTGTAACTATTGACCTACCTGAGGTTCCCAAAGGACAGAGGCAACTGAAGCCAGAGAATCTGTCCAGACAGGTTCCACCATTTCTACAGGATGAGCTGGAACATTTCTCCGTTAACAAATTGCACGTTCTTCCAGTAAATCCTGGAAGAAAATCAGGAATTGCATTGATTAACCCCATCGATACAATGACACTCCTAATAGCTGAACAAAGAAAGGACTGTCCACAGGAGGTTAACATCGAGGAACACATGGAATGGATGGTTGAATGGACAGACAGTAGCGGCATGGCCGTTTACGGTGCCATATAAATTCCCAATAATTTTATTATTATTATAGGTCAAGGAAAGAATGTAGAGTTGAGTAAATGGATGAGACAAAGAAGGATTGCACAGCTCCACATTGCTACGTGTGGTGGGTGAAGAAATGGGTTAAGAACGGATGAATGGGTGGGTGGATAACGACAGGTGGATGAAAGAAAGAGTGGCACAAACTGTGGATAAAATAAATCCACGAACCTAAAAGAGGACTTTTTTGTAACATAATGTCACATGACGAAAACACGTATTAAATCAGTGTGTTAAATCATTATGTTAAATCACTTGGTTAAATCATGGTGTTAAATCATTATGCTAAATCATTACATTAAATCATTGTGTTAAATCATAGTGTTACATCATCACGTAAAATCATTATGTTAAATCCCTCCATCTCGGTGCAATCCAGGACATCACCTTGATGACAGGCACACGTAAAACCCGTTTGTCCAGGTGTGACAAAGCACGTTCCTCGATTGTGACACGGATTCGGCAAACATTTGTCCAGCTGAACACTGCACTGTGATCCGGTGTATCCTGAAAGTTTAAAATAAAAAACAAATCAAATCAAATCAAAATAAAATTTAAAAAAATCAAGAATCGTTCTTTATTGCAGACCTGAAGAATTTCTGAATAAGACCACAATGATAAATCGGCAGAGGAATTCTTCGACCTTTCTAGAACATTTGACACTGTTAGTCACAAAATATGTTCCATGCATACAGACATACAAACATATCCGTCCGTCCGTCCGTCTGTCTGTCTATCTATTTAATTGTCTGTCTGTCCGCCATATAAAGGTCTGCCTAATTGTCTGTCTGTCTGTCCGTCCGTCTGTCCCATATGATTGGCGTCTTACCTGGTGGACAGAGGCAGAGGAATCGGTCGATTTGGTCGACACATGTGGCGTTGTTTCTACAAGGATTCGATGAACATTCGTTGATCTCCGTCTCACAGTGAACACCAGTGTAACCTAAATAACACCACAGACAAGAAGACACCATCATTATCACCATGATCATAACAATAGGCAAAACATCACAAACCAGCCTTACACATCTGTCAATCTGTTTGTACGTATGTCTGTCTCTCTCTGTGCGTCTGTGTATGTCTGTTCGTCCCTCTCTCTGTCCATGTGTCTGGTCCATCCATTTGTCCGCCAGTCTATCTGTATGGTTCATGCCAACAACAAAGTAGAAGTTAGTCCTCTTCCATTATTTTTCTAAGCCCACGACGTATCACACCATTCGATTTCTTGATCTCGGCAAACGACCCTGGGTGAACTAGTCCTCTCCCTCAACTGCCTCATGTAGATCAGTATATCAGAGTTCTGCTATGGACCACACGTGGAGCAGAAACCACAGAATCGTATATCGTAACTTTAGATTTATATAGCTTTCCTTACAGAATGACTATTCAGAGGCGCTCTCAGCACGGAAACGTCGGGAGTTGAAAATAAATACAAATTCACAAATAAATGAATGCATGGTTGTGGATGGAGGGAGGGTATGGTTGATGGAAAAATGGGATGAAGATACAGCTAGTTACTGCTAAATAGCCTCTGAAAGGGTGTTAAACAGAGATGGGGCTAATATCCAGTCGGATTTAAGGGGATGTACTGATAAGGGCATATAAAGACACCTTGTGGATGCCGGGGCTGACCAGGTGGACCTTGCCCTTCTTGACCTTTACCCTTTTGACCATACCCTTCTTGACCTTACCATAGGCACCCAATTTCACGATTTGGAAGTAGCCTCAGGGAGGAGTTCAGACGTAAATACCCTGGATGAAACAGAGAGGTGATCAGAACGAAAGGGCAAATCTGGGGCTGAGTGATGGGATGAAATGAGTGGGGTGTAAGGAAAAAGACATTAGCGGGGCGGTGACGCGTGTCTACCACGAACTGTTCATCCTCATCTATCGACCACCCTCCACAACCCCTCTCTGCAACTCTTCCACTGTTGTTATTTCGAGCCCCGCCCAGACGATTACACCCTGCCCGCATTTGGGTGCCACACCGCTGCATCTCTGTAAACAAAACCCCAATAAAATCCTCCGCTAGATGGCAGCTGTGACCTCTGACCCGACCCGAAAATGAGACCCGAAGAGAGGAAGGAATCTCGCACGCTGGCGCCATCTATGCCCACCCAATGGTACGATCACCCCACGGAGGGTCCGGGAAAGATACGAGCTGGCAGCGACGGTCGGGGGAAATGTCAACAGTGCCAAAGGGAAGGCCTACCCATCCCTACGCGAAGGGTACGGAGGGTCAAGGGTCTTTATCGGTCTTGTACCCGAATTCCCTTTTTCCTGGTGGGAGAGGGGAACAAGAGAGTGAGGAAATGCCAACAGTTTAACACCTGATAGCACTACAGTAGTAACCGATGCCAACCCCCTATCTAGTTGCCTGGAATCCCTGTGACTTTAGGATAACCCTTGCCAGATAAGGTTTAAGCACACCCTGTCACTGGAATCGCCCCACTCAACACAATACTTCATAACCTCAACTCATAATAAAACCATCATCATCATCGTCGTCGTTATTAAACCTGCAAAATATATGTAATGAAAATCTCTGAATTCTCTCAGTATTAAAATAAACTTACATGGAACCATTGAAAGTAGTCCCTAACGTAATCATTAACGTAGTCGTTAACCATTAAAATATTCGTTAATTTTAGTGATTGGCTATTCAACTCTAAAACTGTTAATATATTCGTCAACTGTTAACATAATCGGCAACCGTTAAAGTAGTTGCTGATGTAATTCTATTCTATTCTCGGATTGAACCAATAACTACAGTAACTTGTAATGTAGTCGTTATCTAGTCATTATCGTCAATACAGTCCTCTGAAAACTGTTAACATAGTCGTTAATCGTTAACGCAATAGATAACTGTTAACCGTTAACGTAGTCGATAATCTGGATAAAACCGATAACGCAGTCGATTTAGCCGATGACGTAGTCATTAACCGTCAACACAGTCGTTAGCTAAATGATGAAGTCCATAACATAGTCGTTAATATTCTTACCCTTGAGACAGAGGCATTTGTATCTTCCTACATCATCGATACATGTTCCTCGGTTGTGACATGGTGACGAGTTACATTCGTTAATGTTCATTTCACATCTTGGACCAATGTATCCAGTGGCACAATCACAGTGGAACGACCCAGGCGTGTTGACACATGTTCCATTGTGCTCACACGGCGACAACTGACCTACACGTCAACAACAGACCAACACGTCAACGCCTACACGTCAACAACAGACCAACACGTCAACGCCTACACGTCAACAACAGACCAACACGTCAACAACAGAGCCACACGTCAACAGAGAAGAAGGGGTGTATGTCCGATAAGGTCATGTGATATGTCCACTTCCGGGGCATGGTCAGTTATCCTGTTTAATATTCGAGGGGTTTAACATGGCGCTAAATGCTTTCGAACCGTACAGACTTGATTTAGCACATCAGAACTGAAGCCATAACTACATAATCACAATTATTATTATTATTCTAATTATTATTGTTATAATTATTTTCTGGCTGAGGTATTAATGGTCCCTCAGGCGATTAAAATATATTTCTGGAGATGTGACAGTGACTATCCGGAATGGAAACTCGCTCCACAGCGTCCGATTTGACAAATGTAATTAGGAAGGCAGCAGCATTAAAGCATTGAACAGCGGTCGACAGGCACTGGAAAAGATAGGAAGTCTCACATATATTATTATAATTATAAGCAGTAGTAAGAGCAGAAGTATTATTAGAAGGAAGAGAAAAAAGTAATTTTTAAGTTTTGATTGTTCCGTGAATCGTAAAGCTGTTCCACTCACTCTGTTGGCATTCGTTGGTGTCGTTGGCGCAGTCCTTCCCAGTCCACCCTGCTGGACATTGACATCCATAGCTCCCATCGACTGGAGATGTTTCGCAGACGGCCGTTGAGTGACAGGGATTGCTGGCACAGGAATCGTTCAGATGACATCTCAGACCTGATACCACAGATAGACAAGTAACGCCTGCTTAAACCAGTGAAGAGATAATTTATTTCTAACCATCGCCAATAACTAAATAGCAGTCATCAGCAACTGCGTAATTTGTGACTTACACGTGTATATATAACCTCGCTCACGGCAGTGAAACAGACAGACAGGGAGAGCGAGAGAACGGGAGAGAAAGAGACAGACTGGGAGAGAGAGAGAGAGAGAGAGAGAGAGAGAGAACGGAAGAGAGAGAGAGACAGACAGGGAGAGAGAACGGGAGAGAGACAGACATATAATTATTTAGACTCATACAGACAGACAGAGGGAGAGACAGAGAGAGACAGAGACAAATTGCCGGAAAGAATGGTAAAGCGTATAGAGGAGAGAAGGGCAGGCCCGCCGACAGTAATTCCGGACACCTATAGGCAGAGAAATTCCGGGATACCCCTACTCCCCTAGCCAGAGCAGTCATGGGCCTCTGAGATGGAAGTGAACTTTTTCTACGGCAAAGAAAACGATTAGTAAGCTAATATCCAGATGCTTGAAGTATATAAACTGATTGTAGTTTAGTGTCAGTAATGTTATATTGAAAAAGGCACAAATCCTAACTCTGTAAAACTTATTACAAACATTTTCATTAGTTGAAAATCGGGCCTCTGGACAGTTGCACCGTAACCTCTGCCCAAAGCTCTCGGCGGGCCTGGGGAAGGGAATTCCATTGTGAAGGGTTGAGGGTCCAATGGAAGCATAAGATATAGTTTTGTCAATAATGGTCCTAAATCGCGGAACAAAGAGAGCATGCCAGTTGAAGGAGAGGAGAGGAGAGGTTACCGAGAAACTACAGAAAGAGGGCAGCGAAATGTCGTGGATGGGAACTGGGAAGAGACGACCCCTTGACCTGGAGACGAAGTGGTACAGATGCCAGAAAAGACACCGGACACACATCAATTGCAACCCTCATCACAACGGGAGGCTTTGCGCTTCCGACACAGAATCCGGCCATATCTCGTCAATCTTAAGATGACTAGACAATATTTACGCAAGTCCCGACGGGACCAAGTGGCCGCGAATCTGACAGGGGCAAAGGTCGGCCGGAGAAGTCCCGTCGGAGAATAGGGTGCAAGAAATAAGATTTCTATACACCCCAGAGGGTATTTGCCACACTTGTTGACGACGCCGCTACCACTACCAAGGAAGCCTTTACCCACCGAGGAATTTGTTGGGGTCGGGAAATCAGAGACCCTCGGGCGATCGAGACGTGGAACAGACCTTTTCATGTGGGATTTTTTTGTCTGAATTGCATAAACACACTCGATGCCATCCCTGACACGAACTCAATAGAAACGATTTATGATAAGATTGTGGAAAAAATTGTAAGCATTATCCCATATGTTTTGGTTAAAAATCCACGTTTTGTTCATTTATCACCAATTCACGTTTATTCTATTTATCTTATTTTTCATAATTGATCACCGATTCACGATTTTTTATATTTTATTTATTTAATTTTTAGTGTTTCAATGTTGACCACCAATTATTCTTTTGTTATATTTCTATTTTTTAAATACTTATCACCAATTCGTGCTTTCCAATATTATCTTTTCCTTATTGATAATCAACTTCGCCTGTGTGGGTCCCACCAGCTGGAACATCCTCTCCCCCTTTCTCTTCGGGAGGAGCTCATCTCTATTTCCTCTGCTGCCTTCCGGAGGCGCCTGAAGGCTTTTCTGCTCTCCGTTAAGTTATGTGTTGAGTCATGAGCGCCTCTGATTCGAGTGGCGCTATATAAGTGTTCCATTATAATTACACTAGTGACTGGTTAACAACTTATATCTTTCCAAACAATTCCTGTTGAAATTAGAACTAACATTGTAAAATATAAATTTAGGGGGTTTTTGGCTAAAGATTCGATTCATAAACAATTTCCGGCAATCTTCTTACTTCATTTATCTGAGGATTGACATTACAAGGCCACATAATTATTCACACCTTCTTCCCACGCAAGGTCCACCTGACTTAGCACACATACTACGTCCAGATAACACTTCCGTCAATATCTTACCTATGTCCGTTATCTGACCTTCTATGATCTCGATTGACCAACTACTCTTGGACCCCACCGGACATATCAGTCCCCATTTTCGCTCAATGACCCGTACTTGACCTCTGTTGAACTCACCAAGTAAAGGTGAAGCAAGGGTTAATAACGGTTGGTGCAGTTCAATCGGGCATATTTCTCTCTCTTTCTCTCTCTCTCTCTCACTATGTCTGTCTGTCTCTCTCTCTCTTCGTGTGTATTTGTGTATGTGTGTGCGTGTGTATGTGTTCGTAGGTGTATGCCACAGGGTGGAAGAGTACATTGGTAGATTTTCCCACACTGGATTTGCACATGGAAATTACCTCTACGTTATCGTCCTCTACGCCAGTCTAGGGTTTTCTTTGTCTTCCAGAGTTACAAAGTCAACGAAGTAGTGACCACATCCAACCAGAAGGACGCATTGCAACTTCCTTGTTAGTTCCTCTGAGCCTTCCACTGTTCATCCGTTCTTTCGGTCACCAGTTCATTAGTTTATTCGTTCAGGGTCTATATTTCCATCCATCCATTTTTTTCCTTCCATCTTTACAGCTATCATTTTTTATCTTTTTCCATCCATCCCTTACTCACCTATAGATCTCGCCTTCCAACTATTCATCTTTCCCCTTCCCTATTATATCCTTCCATCCATCCATTTTGCTTCCTTCCCTCCTTTCTTTCATCTCTCCATTCCTCTTATCTCTCCTTCCTTCTATCCATCCTTCCCAATTCCCCTTCCTTCATTCGTTCTTTCCTTCAACCATCCTCTTATACCCATTCATCCATATAAACTTCATCTTGGCAAACACAGATGCGTTCATTCTATCAGGACTTCCTTCCTTCCTTCCTTCATTCTCATTCATTCATTCGCTCATACACTCATCCATCTTTGGTAGGAATACTATAAATGCCCAACTAAAAAACGCACGAGACTCCATCTTCGTTGGGTACGCCAGTAGGCCTAACAGACTGAGTCGGCGATGCTGCATTGATAACTATATTACCCAATACCCAGGTCTCGTTTCTTCCGTCAACCATTCACTCACTCACTCACTCACTCATTCACACATGTACACGCACGCTCGCTCAATCACTCACTCACTCGCCCGTCAAGACCAGAGTAATACGGCTAGTCATGAGCAGAGTCACCTGTCACGAGTCCTGGCACATGTCCTGTCACAGATACATACCGTATCTGCCCTCATAAGATATACCTAATAGGTTTTAATGTACCTTATCGGGTGAAAGAAAGGGAGAGCGATTTAAATGGGTTTTCTCAACTACCAATTAAGTAATGGAGTTGATCTCGATAGCTACGACCTTCAGGCTTTAATTGTTTCCCAGGGCAGCGAGATCGCACCCCAATCCAAACCCTCCCGTTTCTTTAATTGCCCACCACACCCGATTCAACGATCAATCACACGGGTACGTTCCAGGCTAAAAAGGAGTAGCGTCTCAAATCCATGGGGTCAGAGGAAGAATTGCACCCTGGAATAAACCCCAGCAAAGACCAACCAACCCAATAAAATGAACTCTACACAATTCAATACAACACAATAAAATGCAACACAAAAAAAAATGCAACAAAACAAATAGACAATGCAAAAACAATGCAATGCAATACAGTACAAGTTACAATAGAATAAAAATACAATACAACACAATAAAAAAAAACATACAAAAACTAAAACACAATAATAAATAAAAACTAATTTCCGATGAAATATCCTGGGTACTTGGTATTGAAGGGGCGCCATGTAAACATAAATAAAAAAATAATGATGGGGGTGTTGAACTGACCGGTTCGTCCTGGGGGGCATACGCAGATGTACGACCCGATGCGGTCGTGGCAGGTTCCCCCGTTGAAGCACGGCTGCATGGCGCAGTCATCGACGTTAGTCACACACTGGGCATCGCTCCACCCATTCATGCATATGCATAAATAGCCACCCATATGGTTCGTACAGGTTCCTCCATTCCGACAGGGACTCTGAACGCACTCGTCGACATCATCCGTACAACGAAAACCTATTGAAGAACAGTTGCCTTGAGCGACTTGGCCTTGGGTTTCAATGTAATGTAATGTAAATGTAATCAAGCATTTATATAACGCCGCTCGAATCATCAGCACTCTCAACGGGCATCTGTGCTTGGCCAAGGGAACAGGAAAGTCTTAGATAAAAGTATGAACTAGGGATGAACTGACAGTCAAGTTCCTGCCGAGTACCGAGTATTACAAGTGAGCAATACAGAGTATAACGAGTGAGCAGTACAGAGTTCAAGTGCCTGGTATCGAATATTTAAAAAGTATCATTCCCTTCATAAACAAGGTAAACATTAAACTAAAATAAATGAAAGAATTTGTTTTTGAAATTTTCAGTTATTCAGTTATAAAGAGATTAAAACATGAAATACGGTTGCAGCTTTGTAAATAAAAAAAGCGATTTTCTTTTTCAAACCTGAAAATAATCGAAATTCCGATTTTTGTCACAAGTCGACTTTTATTAATAGACCTACTCTGACCCATTTTGTGCCCGAGTTGGAATAATAATAATGCCGAAGTAGGCCACTACGATACTCGGCAGAGTCGAATTTCCGAACTTAAATTTCTTATCCTCAGCTGCTCTTCTGTTGCATTATTGGAAAATGTTTGTGTTGCCATTTGTCATTGGAATCACAGCATGAAGATATCATCACAAACGTACATTGTGGTCAAAAGTGTCGAAGTAGTCGATGTGTCGTCAAAACGTCGTCAACAGTGTAGTCACAAACATATCGTCATAAATGTCAAAAGCATTGCCAAAAGTGTTGTCAAAAACGTCGTCAAGAATGTCGTCAAAGACGTCGTCACAAAGCTTGAGCATTGTGATAATGACGAGGGAAGTGGAAGCAACGGGCAACTCATTCAACTGCCAATCAACAGGTGGTGCATACCTGTCCACTCAGGTGTACAGAGACAGGTAAACTGAAGAATGCCGTCAACGCATGTTCCATTATTAGCACAGGGGTTTCCCAGACAGTCATCAATGTTCCTCTCGCAGTTCGGACCAGTAAAACCTACAAGACACAGATAATGTAACGTAACCCGGGAGGCAATTTATGTAGCACCAAATGAATATAAATAAGAATGGCCATTGTATTAAACGGTTCACCCTAGTAGAGGCGCTCTATAAATACTAAAATACAATACAATTAAGGTGACTATGATTCAAATGATCAAATGACCTCATCATTACCGCCATCATATCCAGTATCATCATCACCACCACTGATCATACATCGAAGAAGTGGAAAAGGAGGAAGAAGAGGAGGACAAGGAGGAGGTACAGGAGAAGGAGGAGGAGATGAAGAACATGAACAAGAAGAAGAAGAAACAAAACAGGCATTTATAATTGACTATTTCAATATCCTTAGCCTGGGCATATGAAGGCGTGTGGCCAGGCCTCTCCCTTGCAGTTTCATTGTCCACCGACAGTGTATGGTCAGTGATTATAGCTGAAAAACTAGAGCAGAAAGCTCAAAGAATGCCTTGCAGGCATCGAAGCTCGACTCTGGGTTCCCATTCCAATACCTAATCACTACAGCACCCCACACCTCCATAACAACTTAACTGATAGATAGGCCTACTTTCAATTTCTCAATTGCATGGATTAAATCAAAACCATCATTACTTTCCCATTAAAATCCAAATAAGGCATAAAAATGAACGTCACACCAACGTCTTGAGCTTTGCTGACCTGACCTCCATTGACCTGTCCCAAATTTTAAAAAATAGCAACAGCTGCTACTAATAACTGTTGTCCGCTGATTATTATTGCCTATGACATATATCCCACGGGTAACTGTTGGAAAGCTCATTAAACGATAATTGGGACCATGTCTGAAATTCTATCACTCATCAAAAGGGGTTCGTGGGGATGTTGAAACCCGACCAGACAAAGGGGTTGCAACTGAGACCCAACGCGTATTCTACCCAACAACCCCATTCGAATCTACCCTTTTTCCTCATCAGGACCCCACACACAGATGTCTTGGTTGTAAATCTTGCGTGACACCCTATCGAAACAAGTAGCTCACAGATGAATGAAGGTTCAACTAATAAAGATATTGAAGTTTCGAATGATGATATTGATGATTGCTGATGCTGGCGATGATTTATTTATTTGATTTATTACCGAAATTTCATATCGCCTTTCTTCCAACATCTTTTTGCTCAGAAGTGCATACACACGCCTCGACGGCGCAATTGCAGTTGTATTGCAGAGCAATTATTGTGCGCGAAGGACTTGCTCAAGGTCTCTACACAGAGACGAGGGTCGAACCCACTCACTCAGCGCACACTGAACGTTACGGGCCGACCGCTCTACCCGATCAGCCATCGTGCCACGTACATGATGATGATGACGACGACGACGATGATGATGACGATGATGTGATGGTGGTGATGATTAAGATGATGATGATGATGGTGATGACGATTAAGATGACGATGATGATGGTGATGATGATTAAGATGACGATGATGATGGTGGTGAATAAGATGATGATGATCATTAAGATGACGATGATCATTAAGATGACGATGATGATGATGGCGATGATGGTGGTGGCGGCGACGACGACTACGACGACGATGATGATAAAGATGATGTCAATAAAGATGATGATGATGATAAATCACCAGAAGCGGAGAGATGATTAAGATCAACAGAGATTAAAGGAAATCAACAAATCAATTAAACTCCATAACAACGAAAGACTAATGATTGACAGACAAGGGGAAAGAGACAGACAGACAGAATGACACACAGACAAACGAAGATGATGATGATGACTAAGAATATAACGATGGACGAAAAGACAAGACAGACAGACGGACGGACGAGGAAGCGAAGAAACGGACGGAGACGAATAAAGGGTGAGACAGGAGAGACACAGAGAAGGACAGGTAGAGAGAGAGAGAAGAGATGCACGTGTTTCGTGTATTTCCATAAAACCATCAACACCAAACGAAACTTCCTCAGAAGCGGTCTTCTTACGTGGCTCTAACTGAAACACGAGACACCCCTCACCCAGACACCCCTCACCTCTCACCCAGATACACCTCAACACAGATGACCCCACCCAGATGCAGCTAACACTGAATGCGGAAAGGGTTGACTAAGAGGGCAGAGAGGTGATCGCCTACCGAGCACCAATCAATTGATCTCAGAAGTCTTCGAACGGACAACAGAGACAGACAGACACACAGACAGACACACAGACAGACAGACAGACACGAAGGAAGAGATAGTCCGTCTGTTCTGTGGACCTGCAAACACTAGAGACACTTCAACACCTCGACTGGAATCAACTGGAATGAATGACTCTCAAGAATTCCCACGCAACGATCCGCTTCCTACACACTCCTCCTCCACTTCCATCCATCTCCTCCTCCACCCTCTCCCTCCTCCAGTCCCTCCAACTCCTTCTCCTTCCGCATTTCCAGAAAGATGGCTTTCATCTAGGTTGGAGGGCAGACGCAATGAAAACAAATGGACCAGCTGGAAGTGAAGGGAGTTATGCGACCTCAGCAGAAGTAGAAGCTATCAGAAACCAATGATCGTTCAGAAGTATATCTTCAAAAGTACCTTCAAAAGAATCTTCCGAATTACCTTCGGCCTTACCTAGTGAAGAAGATTCAGAAGTATCTTCAGAAATTACCTTCAAAAGCATCTTCTGAATTGCCTTCAGCAGTACCTCGCAAAGAAGCTTCATTAGTATCTTCAAAGGATCATTGTTTATCTCCCTATTTTTTACCAGTGTTCACATTTGATTTATAAACATACAAAATTTAATCCATTGATCAAAGTTTAATGTTGGGAGATATATTGAGCATTTTTTTCTATCGTTACCAGTCCAGAATTATCAGGTACACTATTAGTAGTATTGTCCAAAGTAGATATGTTCGGGATTATGGTCAGAAGTAACCTCTGAAGTACTCTCACTCGTAACTTAACAAGTACCTTAAGAAGTTTGTGTGTTGGACCGATGTACTCAACATTCCCCAGCGACCAGATTGGGAAGAAAGCAGTTTATACTCTTAGAGTAAGTTCTGTGTACAGCTGCAGAAGAGGACGATGATCATGATTTATACAACTCACAACGGGCTGAGGCCAAAGAATAAGACACAGTACTTGAGCTAAATAAATCATCCAATCATACACCAGTTAAGGTATGTACGTACATGTATGTATATATATATATATAAATATATATATATATACATATAGGCCTTGGTTATTTTTTATGTATGTATAATCTTGTATATAGATATATATATATATATTATAAAAGCCTTGGTTATTTTTACACCTAAAAACAAGCATAAATAGAAATGCATAAATACATGTGTGTGTGTGTGTGTGTGTGTGTGTGTGTGTGTGTGTGTGTGTGTGTGTGTGTGTGTGTGTGTGTGTGTGTGTGTGTGTGTGTGTGTGTGTGTGTGTGTGTGTGTGTAAGTTACATATATAGGCATTAAAAGACCAAGACTTCTAAAACCCAACAACATAGACATTGTAACAGGGTAATTGCTTTGCAAGGGTATTGAGAATTCACCACATCGAGGGTATATTGGCCGGAGGGCTTCAACTCAAGCGTTCGCAACGGCCCTCCCCCACCCAACAAGCGGTTGGTTAATTCACCCTTGGCCCTCACGACTAGCACAGAAGACAGGTTGTCAGTTTTCCAGACAGTCCATAAAATTACCCCTTCATCGGGCAAACACACTCCTCACCCTCATTTCCGACATCTCCATGGTAGCCCCACGTGTCAAGATTACACTGCCGTTGGGATTTGAGGCCTAAGACGTGGGCCATTATTTGGGAACAAGGATTCCACTGTCCAAGTTTCAGGGTACTATATCATCACCCACAGGAAGTATTGACGCATAAGCAATGTCCAGAGACACACACCCGCCCCAAACCCACTTGAGGTAGCACCAACTACCCTATATCTCTCGTAATCGTAAACTCGACATTTCTACGGCGCCTACAAAAAGGAAGTTTCGGTACCCAGCTTATTCACAGGCGTGTATTAAACCAAGTCCAAAGGCAGGGTTAAGATTCCGATAGCCAGGAAGGCAGACGGTATAAGATGGCTAAGGTAGATGGTATTTGGCGTTGAAACAGCAGGGGAGGGAAGGGATGAGGAAGATAGGATTTGCGAAGAAGGAGTGTTTTCCGTTTTGAATGAAAGACCTGGAATAGCAATAGAATAGCAATAAGTGAAGCTTTGGTGAATTCGTAGGATTTATCAGATATTGGCCTCGATGCAGGACGGAGTTTATTTCAAAGATGCTGGACAGCAATGGAGCGATTTGCAAATTTCAGTGATGAGGCGACGGCTAAAAGTCATATAAAAAACACTTACAAGGCTATCATTTTAATGGCAACATAGTCATAGAAATGGCAAAACGTGCATCTAAATCAGTTTTAATACATACTTAAGGTGTTTGAGTAAGAAAAATAACTTGGCACCGGTCAGCAATGGAAAATCCTCATGCCGAAAACGGTTCGGGGACACTGATCGAAATGAAAATGAGGTGCTTAGAAAACGATCAGCAAATATTTGAATGCAAGTAGGAGAAAATGAAATGATTATAATACGTAATTAGAATCAATGCAAATCGCTGCGAAAACGTTAGGAATGAATGTATATCAGAAGTTCTCTACTTGCAGTGAGGTTCAATTCGAAGTCGAAACACTAAGAGCCCATCATACACAGGACTGGAAAATGCCTATGTAAGGCCCTGTGTATGATGGGCTCTTAGTGTCACTAGTTTGGGGCGATAATCGAGAGCTAGAAATTTTCACATCTTTTAGACATAACAATCTGATTCAATCACTTTTAGCTATATATATATATGAAGATAAATTGAGGAATAACTGTGTAAGCAAAAATAAAAAAGTCATTGGGGGTTAAAACATATTTGCAATGAAAAGCAAAATTTAGATTGGGGCAACAGTTTAAGAGTAAAACGTGTACTTGACGAATAACCATTCCTCAAATATAGATTTCCTTGTGGAAAGACAAAATGGCGATAGCTATTTGGAGCTTGATGTGGATGATTGAGTGAGAGGTGAGATTCCAATAGAAACGCAAAATATGTGTTGTTCAGGGAATAAGAACAGCTGGACAGTCAAGATGTTCAGTTGGAGAACTTGAGATGAGAAATTACTTGGGACAGGAAAGAGAGGGATTGGCGGCTAAATGGCTAAGCTCTTTTCACGATACTTGGACTGAGAGTAGTGTAGAGTTATGACTACTTTAAGAAGCTACAAACAAGTGGTTCAATATATGACCGACCGGGCTTGTCGACAAACAGAAACCGTTTTAATTGTTCATTTACGACATGAGGCAGCTGAAACATCTTCACAGATAGCCCTGAAATGCAAAGGCTACGTGTAGCCAAGTCGGAAGCTCTCGATTTGTTTCGAGTGGCACTAGAGAGGATACGAGGAGACAGCGAGAGAGGGGCATTTGGATGAACGAACACCTGCTCGACTTCCTGACTACAGGATGGCTAAGGGCAGGTGTTTCGCTTGCGACATTAGTTCCGAAAGTGGCCGTTGGTGGAGCAAGAAGTCAACAAAAAGAGGCGGAAGTATAGGGCAAGTCATCCTCGTTACGGATGCGCCCTTAAATAAACATATATATATATACACACACACACAAACACACACAGGGCAATATCTTTAACGATGTAACGACAAGCGTATACTAAAACTGACTTGCATTACTCGTTGATAAAGTGTTAAACTTAAACACTGAGATGAAGACATTTGTATGAAATGTTAGCGACTTCATCTTCTTAGCCTTGGCACAAGTGAGTAAATACTAATAGCGAGTCCTCTCCCTTGCCACCAGACCATACTACGGTCATCCAGTTATATCACAGCTGAGTTGGCTATAGGGTGTGCATAAATCTCGAAATGAAGAGATACTTTGAAACCCAGTTGCTAAAGTCATTCACAAACATTTTCAAACTGACAAACCGCAGTAGGATTACAAGTAAAGTAAGAGTGAATGATGACAAGTTTTTACAGGAGTCGAATTAAACAGTTGGCAGCCCTGCAAGGCGCCTATCATGTTATACATCTAATTTAACCAACACCACTGCCTATAGCAAAGAAAGGACTAGTCAACCTTAGGGGGTATACGGGTATCGAACTTAGTTGCTGAGCTGTGCGTCCCGGTATGTTATCGATTACGGAACCCCCCTATAATTGCCTGAAGGGTGAGTGGTGGCGATTCTTACCCGCTGGACAATGACACCGATAATCGTATCTTCCGATCTCACGACAGGTTCCTCCGTTACGACAGGGACTTGGGGAACAGGGAACGTAACGCGACTCACAGTGGACTCCAGTGTACTCCAAGTTACAGGTACATCTGAAACAAAAAATATACATTTTATTAATCTGTAGCCATTAAGGTTTTACGTGCGGTCGGGCTTTGATTTCAACATTTTTTGACAGCCTTAGTCGTCATATGGTTGAGTGGCACTTTTATTTATTGCACTCAAAATGTCTTATTCGTCATTCTCAATATATTACATTTATTTTTCATCTTTTTTTCAGTTTTTCCTATTACTCCTCATTGTCCTCCTTTTTGTCTCTTTTTGTCCTCCTTTTTGTCTCTTATTGTCCTCCTTTTTGTCTCTTTTTGTCCTCCTTTTTGTCTCTTATTGTCCTCCTTTTTGTCTCTTTTTGTCCTCCTTTTTGTCTCTTATTGTCCTCCTTTTTGTCTCTTTTTTGTTCTCTTTTTGTCCTCTTTTTGTCCTCATCACAGGGGTGGTCCAACTACAGTGGTCCAGAGGAAGATCTGAGCCCAGTTGCAATACAGACCATAGAGAGGAGTCAGAACAGTTGCTGAGGAGGGATGAGAAGGCGAAGAAGGCAGAGGATTGAGTAATGCAGATAAAAATTTATCAATGAAACTTGATATAGCGCCTCTTCAAGAATTCTACTCAGAGGTGCTCCCAGTCCAATTTCAGTCAAGGAAGACAGATTTCAGAGTAGAATAGAACTGGGACAGAGAGTTCCTAGGCAAGGGCCGAGGATCCAATAAAATATGATAAAAAGAAATTATAATATTAATGTAAAATTCCTACCTGTAGCCACCAAAAACGTTTTCACACATTCCGTGGTTGAGACAGAGCGTTGCATTTGAGCATTCGTTAATGTCCTCGGCACATGTGACTCCGGAAAAGCCCAACGCACAAGTGCACGTGTACCCACCCACCTCTGTCACGTGACATGTGGCACCGTTTTTGCACGGCTGCGAAGCACAGTGGTCCAAATGCTCACAGGTCTTACCTGGTAAAAACAACGGAAATTCTACTGTTTAATAAGTACCCATAATGGTAAACCATTAAATCTAACTGGTCACTGGTATTATACAATTAAGCAGTCCAAGTTCTGCAATATAATCTGCATAGTAAAAATTTATTCAGCAACTACAAGTTACAAAACGACAAAGGATTTAATGAACGAATGAATGAACGGACGAATGAAATGAACAAATTAGTAAATGAGCGAATGATTGAATAAATGAATGAATGAATGAATGAAGGGTCTAATGAAAAAAATGGATGAATGAATAAATGGACAAATGAATGAATTAATCGTATTTACAAAATAAACATCAGCTTGACTGAACTAAGGAATAGTTAATCTTCCAAGTTTAATTATTTCATACAGCTGAAGGGTGTTATTAACTGTTGTGATAGATGGATGGAAGGATGGTTGAATGGATAGATGGACGGACGAATTAAACTAGTTAGAAAGTGTGATATCACTCTTACCCCGATATCCCACAAGGCACTTGCATGTAAAGTTGTCAAGTGAGTTCTCTAAGGAGCAAGTTCCTCCACTGAGACATGGCTGTGAAGCACAGGCACTCAATGGGTTTGGAATCTCACACATCGACCCACCAAAACCTATTTGCAAACATCCACACATAATTTGATCACGTTAGATCACATAATTCGATCATCTTAGATCACATAATTCGATCATCTTAGATCACATAATTGGATCATGTTGGATCACATAATAAGATCCTATTGGATTAGCTGATTGATGACTGGCCAGTTGGTTGTCTGGCTGGTCGTTGACTGACTGGATGACACAATTAGGTACTCGATCAATTGATCATTAAATCACTGGTTGACTGACTCTCACTGACTTGCTCTTGGAGAGGGGTAGAGTAATGGATAATAAACTGGGGCGCAGAGCTGAGGAACTGAGTGGGCTCCCGTATCTCCCTGTATCTCCCGTAAGGTTGACTCGTCTTTCTTTCGCTAGGCGATAGTAAATACAGATGAATAATGTGATGGGGCCTTGCATGGCTGCCGACAGTTTAATTCGACTCCTGAAATAACTTGTCATCATTCGTTCATACTGTACTTGTAATCATACTGCGGTTGTTCAGTTTGAAATGAACTGGAAATTATTATTATTATAATTATTATTATAATTATTATTATAATTATTATTATAATTATTATTATAATTATTATTATAATTATTATTATAATTATTATTATAATTATTATTATAATTATTATTATAATTATTATTATAATTATTATCATAATAATTATTATTATTATTACTCTCACCAGCTGACATTCAGTCACTCACCCACCCACCTGTTGACCGACAGACTCTCTAACTCTCACTCAATTATTCACATTCACTAATTGACAGATTGACTGACTGGCTGGCTAACTGGTATTACCACCACAAGATGTCATAAACTTCTGAATCCTTCTACTGTCGACTTAGTAACTCGCTAATAATATCAAAACATTCAATATCCAAGTAAAACTATCTTGGATACTAACTTCTCTAGCAACCAATTAAGTGTCCTGCTCTAATCAGTATATGTTAAGAACTATAAAAGCAAGAGTCCTACTAACCAAGTCGACAGGTGCAGTTGGCATAGACTCCACTAAGACTCGCCATCACATGGCATTTGCCTCCATTTAGACAATGACCAAAGTCCTCTCGACACGGATTATCAAACTCACAGTATGTACCACTGTAACCGACCGAACACCTTTGGAGGAAAATAATGAGAACAACACATTGCAAAATGATATTAGACGGCAATGATAATGATAAAAGTCAAGATGATAACATTGATAATCAATATAAAAATCTCAAGAGAAAGACATACAAAATAATTATAAGACGAATAACGATGTGTGGAGATTAGGCCAAGGTCAATGGCATGGAAAGAGAAGGCCAAGGACAATGGCATGGAAAGAGAAGGCCAAGGACAATGGCATGGAAAGAGAAGGCCAAGGACAATGGCATGGAAAGAGAAGGCCAAGGACAATGGCATGGAAAGAGAAGGCCAAGGACAATGGCATGGAAAGAGAAGGCCAAGGACAATGGCATGGAAAGAGAAAGGGTCAAACTGGAGCGAATGGAAATGAGAATGCTGAGGTGGATTCTAGGAGTCTTGCTAAAGGATATGAAAAGAAGCGAAGTCATCAGAAAGACAATGGAAGTGGTATGCACTTTGGACGAAGTACAATTGGCCAGAATGAGAAGATGTACAGTCAAGTAATGAGAAGAGATGATGAACGTTCTGTTGAGAGAATTGTGACAACTGATGTCATCATCAGACGCCGCAGTCCGGGATGAGAGAAGAAGAGATGGAAAGATATGATGCAACAAGACTTGACACTTATAAAATTCAAGAAAGAAGCAACTAGTGACAGGATCAAGTGGAGATGAAGCATCCCTGTAGCTAACCGCCTCCCTGGGAGGGATTAATACGATTCGGAAGGAGGTATATATGTAAAGCAGCTTTTCAAAACATGTCATATATGTAGTGTTGAACAAAGTAGCAGCCTACAGTAGGCCTACTGGCAGAGACCTAACTCGAAATAGGGTCTACCAAATTTCATTATATGAATTATAAATTTTGTTATTATAAGTTGAATAAAACACGGTTTAATGCACCTAAATACATCACAAATCCCTTAATTAAGTGTAGATTTGATTAGATTAGTAATTGAACTGCAGCATGCTGAACTTTAAGACAAAGAAGCGGGTTGACGCATCGAAGAAATATGATTGGTGACTAAATTTAGACGCAGGTGAAGGGTCAGCGCAGCCAAGGGGTAAATAAATACTCTCTACTTTCCTGCCTGCATACCTTCCTTGGCTTTGTCACTCGTCTACGTGAGCTTGTCTGCGTACATGTCCGTGTCTATACCTGTGCTCGAGTGTTTATCCCTGCGTAGTTATTCGTATTTTTTTTAATCCCAGGCCTGCCACACCGCCAAGTGCACAGGGTTATTTAGCGAATGCTTCAGCTTGTTCGCAACCCCGTCTGGTCTCAATTATCTCTCCCCTCACGATTTTACCCCTTCCCTCTCACAGGGGTATGCCTTGCCTTTGTCAACTGGGTCACAAAAGGATCTCGGGTGTCCTACAGCCCTCACAGCATGCGGAGGCCAACGGGTGGTAGGGCCCTGAAAGGAAGGGCCGAGGAGTCGCTGTAAAGAATCGGGCGCCTTTTGGGCTTGTACGTTTTAGGGGTTTGAATCGCCAGACGAAAACATTCGACATTCCAGCGAACATTTTCTCTCGGAAATGGCTACAAATGAGACGAAAACATGTCATAATCAATCAATTTGTCATTTATATGGCGCCACGTCGCTGTAGTAAATGTTTCGCCGCTGAAATAAAACTGGAAATCATTTTGAAATGTAACATATCCAAAATGGCTGCGTTTCTTTATCCCCTTTCGTTTGTTCGCTCCAGTTCATCTTCGTGTGTGCTTGCGTTTCTCCTAATGAATGTGATTTTGCCTACATATGTGCCTGCATGTATGTCTGAATGCTTCTATTTCACTATAGCTCTTTTAAAATGTCTGCGCGGGAGTATATTTTTACAACCGTCTATCTATCTCTTGATATATGTCTGTGTTGGAGTATTTTTTATAAGACTATCTTTTCTTTGTTAGGATGTTTTCGTCCATTTATTCTTTCTCTCCTTCGTTCGTTAATTCTTGCATTCAGTTGTTCGTTCATCCATCTACCTTCTTATTCGCTCTTTCAGTCTTTCGATCGCTGTTTCATTCATTCATTCATTCATTCATTCATTCACCTGTGGATGGCACACGCGTAATGGACGCTCACCGTCAATGATAAATTCCCACAGTAAACCATTCGTCACTATTGCCACTCACATGGAAACAGCTGGACCCTCAAGGCCATAGATCACTGACCGAGCGCAACCGACGCTCCCTGAGGCCTTCGTATCCGTCCGTGACCCACCGCTTCATCCTTCCAGCCCATTCCACCCTCTTTCCCACGTCCGTTCCCACTTGTATCGGGCGGCGTCTGCCACACACGATCCTGATCTTAATCCATGGGAACAAATCCAATTCCCATGGGAACCTTTTCCACTGCGATGGCCAAGGCGCTGGCTCTTACAACTCGCGTCTACATATCACCAGACACTAACAGCCACGACCATAGGTCTGTATTAGAGGCATGACAGGAGAATAGTTGTTTCCTTGGAGCTTTTTCAGAAGTTTCATGTTCTTAGAACAGATATGCCTCATCTATACGTAGCAATTTACGGTAGGCATAATAATTACAGGCTCAAAATGTGTAACAGCATCACTTTATATTTATGTATAGATAGGCATTTGTATGTATCCATGCAGTAATATGTATGTAGGAATATGCGCGCTAACATATATACATTCACTATGCCTAATCTATTTATATATATCTAATATATATACATATATATATATATACATAGGCTTATATGAGATATATTGTGCCTGTTTGCACACTTGTAATTGACTTCTAAACGGAGAATCCATCTATCCAAGGTCTCTTGCAGTATCGTCCAAATAAAACACAGCATGAGTCGTCGAAACATAAGCAGATATAAGCAGATCGCTTTGTGTCTCGAGAAGTATTTAGACTCGTCATTTAGTCATTTAAATTTTAGAGGACTGCTTTGCCGCCGACCAGTTGCATCAAAGACGTGACTTTTCACAGGAATAACCTTCCCTCAAGACAGATATAAGTTTATTTAGGCCTAACGACACTTTCATATCAAGACGATCAGCCTTTCTTCGGACTTGCATGCTCTTATATATACAGGGACTCTGGGAGTCTGCAGCTATGCCTTTAACAAGCATATATAGAAGCTGCTGTCTATCGCAGGAGCTGGGCTCTCAACTCATATGCGTGAGTATGCCATCCGGTTGTATATAGAGCTACATAAGTCCTATAGATGAATAAAATTACTGAATGCATCAACGATTCCAGCTGTAGCCACACAACCTCTTCAAATGAGCACATTGACCAAGCACCGTTTAGCAAGGCATGCATATACGTACATGGTTATATGATAAATTTTGCACCATGACGCCTCTGTCTGTCTGTCTGTCTGTCTATCTGTCTGTCTGATAGCATCACACAAGATAATGCCACAAAGGCGCATAGCATATACGACAATGAAACAAACTAACATAAGAGTTTATAGCATAATACTGATGCATATACCAAAACAAACCATCATCATATTAGCATTATATAGCATAGCATGGGACTTGTGACAAATGTCTTCAATAGGGTTGGCCTGGGCTTAATAACATTGGACCAGATAAGATACCAGCGTTTGAGAGTTTACAACATAACGAAACCGTTCCGATTAGATCCACGTACGTTCACTGCACTATGCACCATTGAGAATCAATTAAGAACCTTAATGGTCCACAAATCTTTGAAGCCAGCCATACCTGACGATACCAGAGGCTCAGAAATTGACCCTGAACCGAGTTCATGCCTTTATGACCTCCCAAACACTTTGTAAAGATTGATCAAAAGACGCTGCTATAGGAACTAAACTCCTGCCAGGATTTCATGGGAAACGTAAGGGAGGGGGTATGATGCTGGTACTATTGTATACCGTCCCCCAGGAATTTCTATTAGGGATATAGTGCATAAATCAAGGATTTTTCACCATGTTGCCACAGGAATGCAGAGGTCGCTAACATGTAATTCTTCGTCATTGAGAACCACTTTAACAGAGACTATATATACACACATACACCTTACATGCATACATATAAATATATATACATACATACATACATACTTACATATACATATATACATACACATACATGTATACATGCTTATCAATCAATCAATCAATGCAATTTATATAGCGCCTCTTCAAGATAACTATTCAGAGGCGCTCCCGACCCAGGCCCGGTCAAAAAGGAAAGTCTTGAGAAGACGCGGGAGAGAGCGCAGCTTAGATGGGAGGTTGTTCCACCCACGAGGACCCACAATTGCAAAAGCTCTATTTTGCCTCGTTGCGGTATGAGCATGTGGAACAACGAAGTCGCCTCTAGAGGCCGAGCGAAGAGATCGGCGACCAGAAGAAGCAGAAGTTAAGGTCAACCGATCCCTAAGATAGACAGGCGCATTGCCCACAACGCAGTGCCAGACAATAGAGAAGATTCTATATTGAATGCGCTGCCTAACCGGAAGCCAACGAAGGACGTCCCGCATGTACGTAGAGATGTGGCCAAATTTAGGAACACAACCAATCAAACGAGCTGCAGCCCTTTGAACCCCCTCCAAGGGTTGCAATCGAGCCTGAGGGAGCCCACAGAAGAGAGAGGAACAGTAATCTAATCGATTAACGATAAAGGCATGAACCAAAGTGGCAGCAGAAGATGAGGAGAGAGAGCGGGAAACAACCCGCAACTGGCGCAAGAAATAATAGCAGGAACGAGTCAATGCAGAAATGTGCTTCACAAAAGACAGTTCTTGATCCAGAACTACCCTCAGATCCCTGACACAGGTGGAGAATACAAAGTTAGGGAATTCAGAAGACAGAGAGCCCAAGTCGAGCTTGTTCAGCTGCTGGCGGGTACCAAACCAAATATATTGAGTTTTCTGCGGATATATATACAATATGTATCTACATACATGTATATCTTTACTTTTTGTATAATGTGCATTTTAGGAACCCTAACAAGCATGCATATAAATACATACATAGTTGTATACTTGAGCACAAACGTATACCAACATCACCAACACACAAACGGCTCCATTACAAATCATCTTCATCTTTTCACCTGTAGTGACTTTCTCTATACGCAAGATTCACAAACTTAAAGATCATCCAACGCGTCAACAATTCCTCTAATATCGCCACAAAGCCAGGACATATTACTCCAAAACAAATTATCAGAGCAAGTGCAATTAACCTAGGGTATATATATATATATATATATATATATATATATATATATATAACAGAGAGAAAGCCAGAGTTACAGCCTGTCACGTGCCGCAAATCTTTGATAAAACAGAGCAGACCGTGCCGAGATAACGTGGTAATGGCGCATTGTACAACGGATTTGTGATCTGCTGCTGATCTTCATGTGACTACGGTGAAGAGCTGAAAATAGGATTGCCACCTTTAGATGTGTTCTAACTTACTGTATTTTCCAAAAGACAAATTACGGATGAGTGAAACGTTAGACGACAGCAGCAAACACAACAAACTCGCAAATCCACGAACGATTGACTTGTTCAGCATTTCACTGCGTAACACGAGATTTAATCCAAACCAGTGCCTACTCAAGCGCCTTTGTATATAATAGCCATGTAACGGCATGGCCTGCGTTACGGCGCTCTAGAAATTGTCCATTGAATAATAATAATAACTCGTTTGGCCATGCAATTACAAACTCGGCCATGTATAATATATGCACTGTGTTGATGAGGATGGTTGATAGCGTATATATGCATACTATGGTCAGCGGGGAGCTCAACAATTGGTAATTACTGTTTGATTTAATTAATATTTGATTTAATTAACTTTAATTAAACTAAATAAATAAAGAGATAATGGTATGCTACAGACAGTCAGTCACTCCCCACATCTAAAGGTCGGGGAGTTCAAATCCCTGCTATGCAAGATAGACGCCTGTAGCTGGAGCTAGTTGGAGAAATTTGTTCCACCTGTGGACTGTGGTTGGGAAGATGAGACGACATGGGAGAGGACTGGTCACCCGCCTTCGTATGCCGAGGCTAAGAAAATGAAGTTGACACTGCACTAACTGTGCCTCAGGGCTATACTGCTCTTCTTTCCTTCATCATCTATTCCCTGTTCCTACCTTTCTATAATTAAAATAAACCCCATTTGCTTTTAACCTGTGCATGGGGTGACTTGGAGAATGAGTCAAATGAATTAAACATGTGCAAGGTCAGGTGTGCTATATATAGGGTAAAGTAAACGACGAGAGGGTAAAGGCAAATCAATGTCATGTTGGTAAACATGTTAATAATGTACAACATGTATGGGGTTATGTGGACCATATACATGTGAAGGGTGCAATACATGGGTATAGGTTATTAGGGTAGGAAGTGGAAATAGGTAGAATATGCATGGTCAGATAGGTGAAGTGGGGTGAAAATTGGTATTTGGTAAGCATATGATAAGAGAAAATGAAGTAGGAAGGGCGTGGATATTATAGTTAGTAAATGTCAACAAGTTTATCACCGTATATCCTGCACTTATGAGGAGTCTTGTGTTTCAAGTGTTTTCTGTAGGGTTTAAGCGCACACAAGACTAAAAGAAAGGAACTGAGAAGCAACATAGACAATCTATATCTAACCTGCAAAAGGCGGTTCCAGCGGAGTGACTCGTTTGACACTCGCCTCTGTTGCGACATGGATTCGGACTGCACGATGGAAAGCCTACAATGCACCAAAAGGTAAGGTCACAAAGAAAGTAAAACAGTTGAAGTGCACTCTTGAGGTACATATCTGCAAATAGATTATGTATAATCTGTTCTCATATATACAAACATACATACGTAACATACATGCAAAGACATATATACATACATATACGTGAATACATACATACCTGCATCATACATACATATGGACATAATGGCATACATATATATTTAATAATTGTATCTACACACATGCACATATATATATATATATATGCATATATATATATATTCATAGTATGATTGCATACATACATAAGCACATACGTTCATACATGCTTACATACAGAAATACATAGAAGGCATAATTGGCATCCATATATACAAACAAACATCCCACTTCATTATCATCAACATCATTATCATCATCATAATAATTGTCATTTATTTCAATTTACAAAACCCAAGAAACAACAAGCAATAAGATTACTAATAAGATTACCAATAAGATTACCAATAAGATTACCAATAAGATTACCAATAAGATTACCAATAAGATTACCAATAAGATTACCAATAAGATTACCAATAAGATTACCAATAAGATTACCAATAAGATTACCAATAACATTACCAATAACATTACCAATAAGATTACCAATAACATTACCAATAACATTACCAATAACATTATCAATAACATTACCAATAACATTACCAATAACATTACCAATAACATTACCAATAACATTACCAATAACATTACCAATAACATTACCAATAAAATTACCAATAACATTACCAATAACATTACCAATAACATTACCAATAACATTACCAATAACATTACCAATAACATTACCAATAACATTACCAATAACATTACCAATAACATTACCAATAACATTACCAATAACATTACCAATAACATTACCAATAACATTACCAATAACATTACCAATAACATTACCAATAACATTACCAATAACATTACCAATAACATTACCAATAACATTACCAATAACATTACCATAAGGTGAGATCCCAGGACAACAATACACGTCAATCTGAGGCCGGTTTTACATTCCAACTACATTCCTGATATTTTTGTACATGCAGTCTTTTAAATATATCTCACAAAACAGCACAGTGCAGCCAAAAACTTGGGTTAGACGGGAGCTCCGTGTTCGATTTTCCTTTCCTTAGACGATTGCTGTGTAATGGACATTGAGTAACAGAGTAAGTCCTCTGGTGTATAACGTAACGGGCGCCCTGCATGACTGCCGAAGTTAAATTCGACTCCCGTAGGCCAAATAACGTGTCATCATTAGTTCATTTTGTACTTGTAATCATGCCACGGTTTGTCAGTGTGAGATTAAACGAAAATTATTATTATAATTATTATTATCATCACAATAAATTCTGCACAGTGCCATCAATGGACGTTTGATCGGTGAGTGTCTGTGTGTGCGTGTGTGTCTGTGTGTGCGTGTGTGTCTGTGTGTGTCTGTGTGTGCGTGTGTGTCTGTGTGTGTCTGTGTGTGTCTGTGTGTGTCTGTGTGTGTGTCTGTGTGTGTCTGTGTGTGTCTGTGTGTGTCTGTGTGTGCGTGTGTGTCTGTGTGTGCGTGTGTGTCTGTGTGTGTCTGTGTGTGCGTGTGTGTCTGTGTGTGTCTGTGTGTGCGTGTGTGTCTGTGTGTGTCTGTGTGTGTCTGTGTGTGTGCGTGCGTGTCTGTGTGTGTGTGTCTGTGTGTGTCTGTGTGTGCGTGTGTGTCTGTGTGTGTCTGTGTGTGCGTGTGTGTCTGTGTGTGTCTGTGTGTGTGCGTGTGTGTCTGTGTGTGCGTGTGTGTCTGTGTGTGTCTGTGTGTGCGTGTGTCTGTGTGTGTCTGTGTGTGCGTGTGTGTCTGTGTGTGCGTGTGTCTGTGTGTGTCTGTGTGTGCGTGTGTCTGTGTGTGTCTGTGTGTGTCTGTGTGTGTCTGTGTGCGTGTGTGTCTGTGTGTGCGTCTGTGTGCACGTGTGTGTTTGTGTGTGCGTGTGTGTCTGTGTGTGTGCGTCTGTGTGTGTGTCTGTGTGCGTCTGTGTGTGTGTCTGTGTGTGTGTGCGTCTGTGTGTGTGTCTGTGTGTGTGTGTGTGTGCGTGCGTGCGTGCGCGCGCGCGCGTATCTGTACTTTTATAAGCACATTTCAGGAAACGTCAAAAGCGATTATAGTTGAATTCACTCCAATAAATCGTTTTCATCTCCACCGTCAAGTACGGTTCCTGTCAGGATCAAGATGTTGGTCAGCCGATCATTAATTTCGATTGAATTACCCGAGTGAAATCGTCCACCTTGAACAGAAGTTTACAGAACCAGCCCCCAGCCATAGCTCTACATTGCGGAGTGTGCCAACGGCCTTCCATTAGCTCCCTTCTTCTGCCCTCACACACGTCTTATTTAACCCAAGTGCTCATTCAAGCCCGCAATCTATACAGCCCTCATTATTATGCTAATTAGAAAACGTCACGCAAAATGACTCCGCCCATTTCGTAAAGGGCAACGTTAACCCCAAATCCCACCGAAAGAAAACGTAATTCTTGACCGTTAACTAACGGCGCGTGATTAATCCTACCCCAACGAGACACAGGGTCAAACGCGATATTCCCCAAACGTTCGTGAGGGTATGCAGAGACCTTCTCACCCCGCCATTGACCTGTTCACACTGTGACCCCGATCTGATTTTATATTCACTTACCCGCCGATAGAACGACGCCAAACACGAGACAAGCCAATATTTTCAAAACAAACATCCTAGACATTGAATAATCCGGCTTAAATCCGTTGTCTCATCACTTTATTCCAGGACCCAAGGCTTCTCCAATCCAAAAGTCGTTATTTTGTCCGAAAACAATCACGCCATGTTAACTTTTAAAACTTGTGAATTGCTAGTAACACAATTGTCTTGTTCCAACTTTCTGTACTGAGCGTGGCTCGTGCCGAGTTGAGAATTGTATTATTGCGCGCAGGCCCCGCCCACTCACCTCTGACAGACAGCCGCTTGCACTAGCTTCACGGTTAGATCAGTCCATTGGACGTAATTTAGCTCAGCCTACTTGATTGCTAAGTAAATTGATTTGCGCTGCAACGAATAATAGTCTGAGTGTTAAAGGCCGCATTGTGATAGGCCATCTGCAGCCATTAAGACACGCCTACATAAAAGGAACGCAAGATACACTTTGGTCCATTACGGAAATTGACCGGAAAGAGTAAAAAGTAAGAAAATCCGACATGTATAATTATAATTTCACAGATCCGATAAGAGAGGGGTCAGTGGGGTTTGTTGCCCCGGGGCCGGTGTAAGAGCGTGGGTCCGGAAACTTGGTTCTAACTGAAGAAACCAGTGGACCTTGGTCCAATACATTCTGCATAATGATGACGGATGCTTCATCATTGATGTAGGCTATATTGGCACAAAGGGCCGCAAAGGCGTATGTTTATGCGTGTTTTGCATGTGTAGATCGCCTGCTGTGTGTCAAGGTATCTCACCAACATTAGAAAGGCACACAGTTATAACCAAGATAGGCCTATATTGCACGTTGTACGTTTGTATTAGCCAATAGGCCTATAGACACACCGATACATGACCATACGGATGACATAGGCATTTACGTGTACTTACAACCACTGTGTACATACCTTTACATGCCTTTACCTATGGTGAGAAGCTGCATTGATCTTACCAAGATGGAGACGACCACCAAGCCACATGGACTGTGTTCTATCAGCCGCATGCTCGGCTGAAAAATTTTCACATGTCGAGATGTCCCGACTCGAAAATTTGTACGAGGGCAACTATGGGTGTGGAACTGTGGATGCCATTGAAAGCTCATCTGGGGGTTCGATTGACCCCATAGTTATTTTTTTAGAATAACCGAGCGGGTTGACAAATGAACTGCATGCGGAGTTGAACCCTATAGCCTATAATTAGTCATCTATACAGAACAGAACCGAGCACTTGAACTGTTAGGCATATAAATAAATGCAGGGCCGTACCGAGCTATATATTGTGCCCTGCATGTGCCAACTAATTGCGTCCTGTGCGTACCCCATCAATTTGGCGCCTCCAAATTTTGAAAATACATAGTGCATTTTATTCCATAATAACTTATTCCATCCTAAATTTGCGCCCTTTCCACATTTGCGCCCTGGTCCCAGGCCCCGCTGCCCTCCCTTATCGATACGGCCCTGAATATATGGCCAGAATATTATTTTTTCAACATTTCATATATTTTATTTAATGGTGACAGTCATTTTACGTTCTTAAACCTACATTTAAGAATGCCATCCTTGTATCATCGAGTCCAGTAAGATATTGTCCGGATAACAATGGAAATAGTTACGAATAATTTTATGCATCACATGCATGTAGGTCTACCATATATGACAGTTTTATGTTTTAGAGATAATAAATGAAAAGGTTTTCAAGGGCATTTTATAATTGCTTCATCGTCATAGAGTAGGCATATATCATTATCATCATGATATCATTGTCGTCGTCGTCCTCCTCCTCCTCCACATCATCGTCATCATCATCGTCGTCGTCGTCATCGCCCTCATCATCATCATCATATCATCATCATCGTCATCATCATCTGGGCTGACTTGTATAAGAACCCATCCACATATATATTACGTATACGCAAAAGATTGGATTTTCGGACCCCCTGTTTCTCCCTCCCACCCGTTGTACTGCGTACATGTCGTGGACCCCTCCCCCATGCATATATCCATCTGAGCTCCACTCACCCAACCCCCAATGCGAAGGAAATAGCTAAAGACCAGGGGCGTCCATATAGGGCGATCCAGAGGCAAATGCCTCCAATTGCAGAGGGAACATTTTTTGCGTCTTAGGGGAATATCTTGCCTTCCTGGCACTTGGAACCGGGAGTTTGCCTCCATCACTCAGAGGGAGATTGACGCCCCTGCATGCTATAGAGACATTTCTAAGCCATTGATTTTGCAGCAGACTATGCTATTTATTTTTTAAGCATCATAGGGGTCTATTTATCATCTTGAATTTGCTAACTGTGATGAAGAAATAAAACACTAACAACACGTGTAAAGTGTGTTTATTAATTTTAATTATTAAGACATAATAAACATTAATCGTTATCAAGTCTTTATTACTTTTGAGTATAGTCTAAGTTGACTCAAAGACACCTGACTGAACACAAAACCGGATGTGTCCCAAAGAATTTGTAATGCTATACCTAAAATTTATTAGGCAGCAATATAGTCTGTGATTGGATTTACAGTTCTGATTTTAATATTCCGTATTGTGGTCGTCATAAAACTATAGACAGCTATATTTGCGTACGTACAAATTTTCTGGACCCCCACCACCACCGTACGCAAAATCGCATAAATTCGGAACCCCTCCCCTTCGCTGCGTGCGTAATTTGTGGATGGCCCCTAAATGAACAATTCAACAAATAGGCCTACCATAGCTTTCAAAAAGCAGTAAAGATCAAATTAAATTCGCTGTGACTTTTCCTGGGTTGTTATAAGTTGCAATTTCAACCCTCTGCCAAAAGTTGATATCCATTGAAAATTTATCGCACGCTTGAATAAATCAGTCGCCTCTCAGCGTGTGCTGGCCTACTTGCTTTGTCGCTTTCAGTTTTCTTATCGTGTCATGGAGGATGAAGCGGAAACGTATGGAAATCAGGAGGCAGATCGTTCCAGATACATGCATGGTGTAGCGTTGGATAGGCTTTAGGCCTATTTAAGCATATATGATTGGAGAAGTTGAGATGAGAAGTGACCGGAGGTAGAGCAAGGGCGAGACAAGAGGATATTCGGGTAAAGAATTTGTGAAGATATTTGAGCTGAGTGACATGTAGGCCTAGTGTTTGCCCAGTCCCTAATGAGTTGTAACTTGTAGGTTAGCGGTAGAACTTTGATATCATTATTCTACGCTCTGGGGAGGGGTTCTTAGCCAGTTAACGGAGTGATTTGAGGATTGAAGCGATGTGATGAATTTAATGATGCTCGAGTGTTCTGGCGCTGAGATCTTATTGGCAATCTTCGTTTTCGCAGGATCAGGCTAGACCCATTCATTTCCATTGTGTACTAACTTGACAAACGCATTGAAAATACAAATTACCGTAATTTTAATGCGTTGTCAAATTAATGATTTGATTTCGTAACCCACCGCTTGGCCTATCTTTGATAAGAAAAGGACTTGATTTCTTTGGTCATAATTAGTGGCGGCTCTGCTGGCCTCGAAAACTTGGTACGCAATTTTAAACTAATTTAAATGCAAAATGAAAACAGAACGTTTCTAAACAGGTAATGTTCAATTATCGTCAGCTATGGAAATCCGTTATCATATAATTATTAGCTATTCTGAGTCTCGAAAACATCAATACACGGTAAGTACTAAGTATGTTCTGAAGAAGTTGAAAATTTAATTCTATTTACATATTTGGTTAAATATTTTAATGTCTTGTATTTCGTTAAAAATTTTAATATCTGTAGACTGCAGTAGGCCCTACTAAACTTCAGCAACGTGAGCTTAAAATATCAGCACAACTACATCTAGCGGATTTACAACATTTAAAATAGAATTAAAAAACAAATTTGCAATTTTAAATTGTAATTTAAAACCAAAATGAAAACAGAACGTGTTTAAACAGGAAATGCTCGATTATCGTCCGCTATGGAAAGCCGTTAATATATATTAGCTATTCTGAGCAGCGCTTTTTTTGTAGAAAAAAAGGTGCCGGAACTCATCTGTATTTGTCTTTATATCAAATATATGTCAAAAAATGACGCAGAAATTAGCTACCAAATTATAAAATAAATTTTATAGGACACAAACTATAAAACTATAAACTCACTTTTATAACAAATCCCAGAGTTTTTTTCCAATTTTCGTCAGACAAATCATCTCGACTCCTTTCCTTGCTATTAGTGTCTACAGCTGAATGTCTTCCCCGAAGTAACCACAAATCAACATACTTTGAAGGATCGAAGCGTGTGAGTGGTGGTCCCGCTAATCTGATGAATAACAGCGATGAAACTGTTTTGGTCATCAATGAAGCTCTTGTTGGAGTGATGATCAGATTCATCTGTGAAAATCCTCGTTCGCATTCACTTGAAGAAATGGAGATAGTATGTATAGCGTGTACCAAATGAAGTAGTTTTTCAGGACATGTTTTTTCTACAAGGTATTCACGGAATCCACGAATCATTTCTCTTTCATTTAATTGTAGTCTTATTGACAAGTTTCTTATTTCAGTTTCTCCAAATGTCAGCTGAGTGTTAATGTTTTCTGGCCAATGTTTTTGGTCTAAGATGCGAGCCCACTGAGCTAATTCAACGTCTTCGTCAGCAAGCAACCTTTTCTCAATTGACTCTTTTAGTTTTATATAAAAGGCATTCGGATCAATAGCAGGATCATTTTTTCAATCTTTCTTGTGAAGTAAAACTTCCTCTGAAGAGGAAATGCTGTGCAGCAGCTGAAGCACATTTGTAATAGGGACCAACATTTTGTCTTCTTTCTTCGAATACTTGTACAACTGCTTTTATTTTTTGATTTGCCTTGTACAGATCCATGTTGCGCTCTTGGAGGTCCAAACTCAACTCTGATAATTCTTGGAGAGCATCACACATCAATCTTAGATCCATTAAAAACTCTGTAGATGTAATTTTTTTTTAAACCTTCATAAGTGCATTTATCATTTTTGTCCCTTGTAGGATCAACCATCGCTTCTTCAAAATGCTTCACCAGCGCTTCATAATTTTCCCATACTGCAAAAACTGAACGGAAACTAGATGACACCCATCGTGTATTTAAAATTCGACCAATTTCAGCAGCTCAACATCAAGTAATTCCGCACATGAATGTAACTCTCTGCTATTTTTTGGGGAAGCATGATACACGACGTAAAGCTTATCAAGAAATGATTTAAATCTATTGAATCCTGAAATCTCCTTAACAGTATCGCCTACTGATAATTCCAGTCTATGATTAGCACAATGCCAAACTATCACAGAAGGAAATTTTTCAGTGAGCAATTTCTTAACGCCACTTTTGCATCCTAACATCACTGCTGCGCCATCACGTGCTAAAGAAACTAAATAATTCTTCAAGTATTCTTCTGTCATCCCATAAGAATGAAGACATTCGAGTAAAGCATCAAATACTCCTTTAGCCGTAACGCTTTCAAGTTCCACTAAATCCAAAAATAAATTGATTGGTGAATTCATTCCACTGTCTTCTACACGGCTTCGAATGTACACTATCAGTGTCGATTTTTGGCTTATAGTGGTTGACTCATCAATCATTACTGAAATCTTACTCTTTGATTTCACGACTTCTGCAATCGTCTTTTTCATCATTTCGTTACCTATATGATTGACAATATTAATGCGTGCGTTTGTAGAATGAAGAATGCGTCTCATTTCAACTCCGTTCATTTCTTGTAGATCAATTTCCATTTCAAAGTTATTAAAGGATTGATTTCCTTTTGCAACTTTATATGCAGTTCGAAAAATGTTTGCTGTTACAATTTTCTCACGCGTTAAAGACTTTAAAATAATGTTCTCAAGAGTCTCCTTTTCAGCTTCTGCAACCATCTTTAATGCAGCTTGATGCCCAGCAGATTCTTTGTGATCAAAAATTTTCTTTCGCAGCGACCTCAGCTGTGCTTTCTATCTTCGCCATTAAGATATTTCATTATTCGTCCACTCTTTAGATATTTTCATTCCCATCTTGGCTTCTACGTCAAGTGTTCCCACTTTTCGGCAGGTAGTGCAGCCAAGCTTCTTTTCTTGTAAGCAGAGCCACTCGTTTTTGGCAAAAAAATCTGTTTTTCCTCTAATGTCCAGCAACTTGGCCAGTCGTCATTGGTGTAATCGTCTGCAGAAGGTACATCCGACGTCGTAATTTCCATTTCTTCTGTTTCTTCTGTACTTGATCTGATTTTTTCTTAACCGGAGAGCCAGCCGAGAAGAAGCTGGTGATATTTTTTCATTTTCAAATTTGGGTCAATTTGTTCAATTAATATTTAAATTAATTTACAACTGAATTTACAACGCCGATAACAGGAAACGATTATAAATAATGACGTCATATTTACTATGAGTGCGTTTTATATAATACCACAGAGGAAGCACAGAGTTCGCTGGCATAGGCATACATTAGATAGTTCGGCCAGCGGAAGTTTACTGGGCGCCATCCTGTAATTGATATATTTGCATATCTTTTATAATACGACAAAAAACAAAAAAATGTAACTTTTGCAATTATATTTTAAATCATAACGAAAAAAAGGTGCCGGAACGCCGTTCCGGCGCGTTCCGTCAGAAAAAAAGCACTGATTCTGAGTCTGTAAAACATCAATATATTCCTACCGTAAGTAGGAATATATTTAGCCCGTTTTGTTACTGTAACATTGTGCATTTTGTACCTACAAACAAAAGAGTTACATATTTGGAATCAGCGTTGAATTCTGATAAAGATACGATATCTGCACAATTCCAGAAGTGCAAAAACATTTTTGGAAAATTTTAATTTTTAGGGTCATTCCGTCTGAAATCAGCAAATATTTTCCACTCAATCATCTCTGATTTCTATTAAATTTTCACGGAATGTTCATTGATATCTTAGAATGTGCTGCGCAAAAATTTACAGCAATATTCTTATTTTTCTTTTTTTGGTGGAATATTTAAGGCGTCTGGGTGTAGTGATTTGACATCGCGCCTTCATATGCTACCATATTCAAAAGGCCGTATGTCAGCTACTTTTGTTGATATATTGATGAAATTTGCAGGACACCTGCTCTTTGTGGTACTAAGTAAGGGCTACATGAAGAAACTGACCTCAGACGGATAGTTTTTTCCCAGCAGCAGATTGAAAATGGCGGGAAAAACAACGACCCTGTCTGGAGCTTGTACTTTACTGCTCTCACTATAACCAAATGTCTGGATCAGCATAGATATTGTGTACCACTTGCAATAAATGTCCATATTGTGTGCACAAATAAGTAATTAGATTAGTCTTATCCTGTATATCTCTTCCATAATGGCCATCTGAAAATGACAAAAAGCACATTTTTGCATTTTGACAACCATTTTAAAGGCCTTATATAGGCATGTGGGAGAAGTGATCAAGCTGTAAAATTTACACCATTGGAAAGAGTAGCTCAAAAACTATTAACAACAGCAAGAGTTGTCTTTGAGACTTCTGTTGTTCAAGGACTGGAGTTGATTTTATCATCATGGTATTATGCCTAAGACACTACAGGAAACAATAAGTCTGTTTATGAATTCGATTAAATGACACTTAAAATTAATTTCGAACTGTCAATATTTGGAGCACTCTACAGGCATGTAGTATGCACGCAATATGCCTATTCTCAGTCTAATATAAAGTTTATATATAAATTTCACATATTAACAACAGGAGACATTGGAGCAGTTCAAATATTTTTTTCCTGTTTGGATTTGCAATAAAATGCAAAATTCAAATCAAACTCTACTATTCACCATACAATTCAGACATAGTATGTTAAGACAGGCTTGTAATCCAGTGACAATGGAAAAAAGTAAGTAAGTAAGTAAGTAAGAATATTCTTTATCAGATTACCAGCAAACGCACAATAGCTTACAAAATGTTTAAACAATAGTGTCAAATTTAAACAAGGTCAAAGAACATTCTCCTATTGAAAGTACTCTTGACAAATATATACCAACGCTATCAGAAATAGCAAACAGACAAAATGTGTTGGCAATAAGATTCTAACAAACCAGTCTTTTAGTCTCATATACAAAGAAATTCGGATAACGCAGTTCAATGTGTGTCTAAAAATATAAGTTTCATGTGTGTAGTGTAATTTAAGTAAGTGAGTAAGAATATTCTATATTAGACTACCAGCAAATGCATAATAGCTTACAATTTCAAACAAAGTCAAATAACATATGCATGATGAAAGATCTCTTTTCAAAGGTATCAACTTTAGGTCGGATGAGGTCATGTGACCTGGGTCGCATGTTGTAAGGGGTGATCTCACAAGGAGGGAACAGGTCATGAAGGACGTGACATGGATTCAACAGAGCTGAGCGGAAGAGAGCAGTAAGCTTTAGAGCAGTGCTCTTCAAAAGAAGGAACATTTACGGGAAGGAAGCCCGTCAAACAGAACGGGTGAGTTTTCTTAGAACACCATTTAGGCGATTTAGCTCCTATACATTGGCAAATCCCCACCAAACGGGAGAGGCGTTTAAAGGAACTACAAATTCTGCCAACAGGGTATGGCCCTAATAATATGGTTCTATAATCTATCAAGCTTTTACAGATCATCTATATAACTATTGCCTAATGTCTTTGTGTCGTAATCATAAGTTAAGTGTCCACAGTCATTCGTACAGAGAGAGTAACTCTCAACCATAGTTCCATTGACAAGAGTACATATACTGAACACACCGCTGGTCAGCCATCACAAACATGTATAGAAACATGCAAGACAAATGCTGCAAAATGCATGCTTTTAAATGCTGAACCATTAACAGAAATTCTATACAATTCTTCATTAATCCATCACATTTTACAAAAGATCAGTGTATTTCTTACAGTCTTTGTTTCTTAATCATAAATAAAGTGACCATAAATGCTTACAGAAAGGGTAACTCTTGACCAGTTCCATTGATAAGAGCGCACTAAAGTGACTACACCATTCTATCAGATTAAATTTTATAAACAATAATTCATTGGCAGACACTAGAGAGACATAACATCCTGCTACATGTACAGAAGATGCCTAGCATCATGAGAGCAGCGATTTCGATATATGCAAGCCACCCATCATAATTACAGAATGTTCTTCTCCATTAACTTCCGGCCAGTGCCATTGTATTTTATTTGTAAGTGCATACAACAGAAACAAGTTTTGGATTAACATTATGAACAGCATTACAAACAACTGCCGAATCAGTGCGGTGGTGTTGGCAACGAGATAGAAAATTGGCATTGGTTACAATTCTTTAACATCAGCACGGTGTTATATTTATATGATCAAATTTATTTCAACACAAGCCATAACTCTCTTCAGCCAGTCATTTTCAGATTTGTATTATTGCCTCTGAAGCCATCATTCTGTAAGGCCTTTTAACAGCGTTAAAATCAATCAACTGTGATATTGACAAAGCTGCCTGATTGTCACTGAGCAGGGCCCTTCAAGCAACATAGCAACAAGATAAACTAAAATTGAAGACACAGAATTTAGCTCTCTGGTTTTATCAATGGAACCCTTGAAATTGGATGCCTTTGCTCTAAAAAGTTCATTTCTAATCACCTTTGTAGTGTGTGTTAACAGACGGCATCACTATCCGAATATTCCTTCAATTTAGCCAAAGTCATCATTAAATGTTAATAAAATTTCTGTATCATGATCTAGTGGTAAGATCAGGGCAATTTCTGAGCATGCAGTCCTTAAGTCGTGTTGAGTGACTTTTATTACAAACTGAAACGCCATGAAGTTGAAGATGTGTACTGTACAACTCTACAAGTTTATGTAAACAATGTTTATTCTGATTCAATCGTATCAATTCCACATATCCATTAACATCAGCCAAAGCAAGAGACTGTGTTGATTTGAGAATGACAAACTTCAGTGTCTACTTGTGGAATTGTTTTATCCGCTTTTGATGTTTCATAATAAAGTCCAAGTAGACATGCTGGATGGTGCTTATTCTATTGCATTAATTTTATCCAGAAGGAATCCAATTTTTCAAATGGACCTGTATTATTTGAGCTTTCACTTACCAGTTCAGTCATAACTGTATAGTATACTCATGGTATATCGATTGTCTTTCTCTTTTAACGTTCAAAGAAAACAGAAAATAGACAGAACTAAATACGGTCGCTATCACAACCGTTCAAGTGTGGTCCAGTGCAGCAGTTGCCTGCAAGTAGGATGCCAACATGCCATGCTTCTTTTGCAGGTACCTTCGAAACCATCTCCTTCATTCCATGACTTCACATTAATGCCATCGGGAAATGATCCGGCAACTCGCTTACAAATACAATGTCCGAGAGAGTTTTGTAGCCTGAACCATCATCATTTCTCAGCTTACTTATAACACCGAACACCGGGGACCATAACTTACGCATAATATTTTGGTCTACTGCCAATGGTCACCGATGGTCAGAACAAAATATTTCCGGCACCTGATTGATACAAAGGAGTAATTACACTTTGTATAAGGTTAAAAACTACACTAACCATAACCCTAAACGACCCTCCAAACGCCTAACCTGACCCTCACAATGCTTAACCAGACCATAACCGACCGTCACAACACATAATTATAGAACTTTTAGTTTTTTACAGTGCACATGCGCTAAAGGTTGCGCAGATGTCTCCAGATAAGCCACGCCGAAAATATGCGAAAGTTGTGATCCCCGATTATATAAATAAGCCTATTTCTCTTCGACAACCCTAGGCAACCCGTTTTGCCCATGTCATTTTGTCACAGAGAATGCAGCGAGTCCAATCCCCAGGGTTAACGCTTGGTTCCCGATCCATTAACAGTAAAAGGTAGTCGTAATCTCCAAACTTCCAAAGCCAATCGCAAGGCACCACCTTATAAACGAGTGCTGCGCCGAGTTAGAGGGCTTGTACAGAGGTTAATCCAGAGGAGTGTGACCGTGTAGGTAAAATGCGAACCGTGAACCGGTAAATGTGAACCATTTGCGAACCTGTTTTCGCTTGGCTGCCAAAGGTAACGTGACCGGTTCGCGCCTATGGTTGCCATTTATATTTGTATGCAACCGGCCAAATGTTTTCGGCAATTATCTATAAACGATACTAGCCATGACCCTGAACCCTATCTATCAACTACGCTAACCTTAACCCTAACCGACCCTCACAATGTCCACCCTGACCCTAGCCGACCCTCACGATGTCTTAATCTGATCCGTTCGCGCCTATGGTTCGCATTTTGGTTCACATTCTACCGGTTCGCAGTTCGCCGGTTAGCATTTTACCAACACCCAGTCCAGAGAAGGTTCGGGTCCGGCAATACACGGTTCATATTCGGTAAAGTCTTGCCAAAACTACGTAAATTTCTTCAAAACTTTAAATTCAAAGAAATATAAGCATCTTTCAAGTTTCATTGGTTCATTCTGAACAATTTTAACTTCAACAATCTCTTAAATTACTAACCGGAGCATGAAACCTTATAATTTTCACGGATAAGCCCAATAAAATCCCAAATTGACGAGATAAACTGTGCCAAAATAACATTAAATTTCTCTTTTCTCGAATACATTCAAGAGTGTGCAGATATCCAGTTCGCTTTATAAATAAACAATGAACTTATAAAATAATATTCGTGCTTGTAGATAGTGTTTGCACAATGCAAGGGTTCCGTGACTTTAACAGAACGCACTAATTGAACAAAACGCACTATTAGGCCAACACAAGGGATTCAGAATTGGAGGGAAGACTATAAATAACCTTAGCTATGCTGATGACATCGTGCTACTGGCCACTTCATCTGACAGGAGTTGGTGCAACGTGTTGAGGTATCAGCAAAAGAATACAGTATGCTGATTAACATAGCAAAGCCAAAAGTAATGACAAATAACAATGATACACTTTGATCAAGGTGGACGGATACAAACTGGAACAAGTGGACTCATTGACATACATGGGGTTTGACAATGTCATGGCGTGGACTGGTGTAAAAGGCACAAGCTTAATGAACACCGTACGAGACAGAAAGCATTGGACATCACTTTTTCATTCATGTAGTCATCCGTCGCGAAGCGACGATGACGATATGACATGACATGACAAGTAGGCCTACTAAAAAGTAAGTATGTTCTGACGAAGTTGAACATTTCATTCTATTTACAAATTATTTATTTAAATATTTTAATTTTCTTTGCTTTGTTAAAAATGTTTGCTGAAATATCTTTGGTCATTTTTTAAAATCTTTTTTTGGGGCGCAATTGCGTATTTTGCGTCCATGCAGCGCCGCCACTAGTCATATTTTATATTAATTCCATTGACATCAAAGAAGGAGACGATCGTCGACGTTTACGATTTATTTCTCATTGTTTCTTGATCGAGACGCGGGCTATTTAGACGGATGAAAACAATATAAGCCTAGGCCTAATTAACAGTGCGAAAATTATTGGTAGCCTATGCGAGAGGACAACCTGGAATTGGAATATCAAATAAACGCGATGCTCACTGCGACATTGAAAAAGTATCACGATACCAAGCATTGCAATATTTTTTCTCGATATTAACGGCTCTGCTTTTATCTTTGCTTTATTACGGCGAGATCGTATTCATAGTTAGTTCTAGTTAATATTTTAGTATAGTTACCTAATTAGTAATTAGGTCCATCTCCCTTAGCTCAGAGCTAAACATAGTCTATGATAAAAATTGTTTGTAGTAGTCTATGGTGAGAGGTGAGAAATATGGCGACGGTTGACGAAGACACGGAATTAAGGGATTTGGTTTCGCAAGCGCTAGAGGCTTCTGGCGTTCTCGGAAAAATCAGAGTAAGACTAATGTGTAGTTTCATAATGTTCAAGGGATCGCTGATTTGAGAAGTCGTTATTCGTTACGTCAGACGGTTAGAGTTTCTGTACGCGCGCACACACGACTCTGCTACTCGTTATTTATAATTAAGTAGAGCAGTGTTACTGAAGTTTTAAGGTCCAAGCAGATTATTTATAAAATAGAATTAGTTTATTTACAGGACCTTTGTCATGGATTGCTCGTTCGAGCACATGATGAAGATGACAGGATTAATTGTGAGTAGGGCAAATCTCGTTTGGTTCTGATAGTTCTCCAATTGTATAAACAGTTTGGCATAGATGTCCTGTGGAAATAGAGCTTATGTATAGCCAATTGAAAGTTAAAAAAAAATTGAAATCAGGGTTATTTTTGAGAATAGTAATCGTACACTCCAAATTCATAAAGCGAATGTGGCATATGATGCGCTCTCATGCAAGACCTCATCCTGCTAAAGCACGCTTATTCTGGTTCACTGCATCGTAGATAGGTTTAGCTATCCGACATCGCTACTCCTTCTGGCTGTTGGACCTCTTCTTTAAACTGTCCACATCGACATGTCATTATCTAATCCAAAATCATGTATGTTCTTTCTCTTGTCTGCCACTCCTTCATATATCCTTCAATTACTTAATTAGTCTTATGGTATGACTTACAGTACAATACAATACAACTCGGCATTTATAACGTGCTTTATCACAACAAGTCGTGCTCAAAAGCGTGTGCACGTCTCAACGACGCAATTGCAGTTGTGATGCATAGCAATTGTATGCGAAGGACTTGCTCAAGGTCCCTACACAGTGAGGCCCAGGACGAGAGTCGAACCCGCTCGCTCGGCGCGCACTGAACGGTAGGGGCTGACCGCCCTAACCGCTCGGCCACAATGTCGCATACAGTAGGCCTAGGCTCTCTGTTCCATCTCACAACCTACCTAATCATATTGTTTATTTTCTTTGAAGAATTATGTCTCCAAATGTGATTCTCTTGGGTTGGGATTTAAAGTCCAGCATATGTGTACGTAATATGCAAGGTAATACGTTAGGTGCATTTAAAGCATGCTTGTGAACCAAAGTTTTAAAGATGGTATTAGTGTATTGAATGATTAATAATAGGAGTAAATGACAATCAATGTTGCTTTTGAAGGCGGAACTTCGTGCAAGTGTGTTTCTGGCGTTGGAAGAACAAGATTCCATTCAGGTCAGTAAAACAGTTTCTGCTTCATTCTTTCTTATTTTTACAGTTCTTACAAGTCTTTCTTGGAAAATTCATTCTCAAAAAGGCACTAAATGAGTGTTATTACAATTGCAGCACTTGGCAATTTGTATGAGGACAGGCCTTCTCCCTGCCTTCTCAATCTTTCTAGTGTATGGTGCAGTTCCTTAGCCAGAAATTGATCATGGGCATCCAATGGCATTCAACAGAGATGATTAAATGTGAATTTTGTGCTGGTTACATTCATATTGTGACCAACATTCTAAGCAATAATATATATTTATGTTTTTATTCCTATTGTTTCAGAACAAAACTCCATTTGTGAATGAGGGTCTAAAGAACTTTCTGGAAACCAGAGAAGGTAAATTGCTATCAAATACATTTCTTGATTCATAAAGACGGGTGCTTTGTATTTTCCTTTGGAACTTTTAGTTTCATTGATCTCACACTCAAAAACGTATCAGGACGCAATGCTATACCATGGTTTGAAGTATCTTGCCATCATAAGCTCTTCTTTTCTTCTTTTTCAATACATTATGAACTCATTAATGTGAAGTTTTCAGGGGTGTGCCCTTTGCTATAGCATGTGAACCAATTCACTGAGTTCAGACATGAAAAGAAATTATTTTGAAACAGTTAATATTTATCACCAAGTTTCAGTTTTTTTATGGCACATTTACACAAAGCCGCTTCTTGTAGATGATGTAAAGGACGTTTTGTAAACCAGGAATAATTTAATTACTCTTCACTGTAGCATCAATACCTTTAATGTCTCTGAATTAGTTGGTGACTGTTGTTTTCAGGTCGAATGGCAATATCTGTAGTTCGTGAATTTCTGGAATTCTTCAAAATGGACTACAGCCTTGTTGTTTTCGATCCCGAAAGTGGATTTGTGAGTGCCAATT